>SKCR01031949.1:0-213915 GCA_019454045.1 Zanthoxylum bungeanum | reverse complement strand
TGATCATTATACTACCCTATTACAAAGTACAAACCACTAATCAATATTCAAAATTCTGGTAGCATCATCAAACATTTTTTTTTTTAATTTTTGGAAACGATGGAAACCCCGCCACCAAACCATCCATTCTGGGCCGCGGCGCAGGTAAAACCACCGGCTGTCCCAGACTCTTACAAGAAGTGCACCCATTGGATTCGAACCCAGAACCTCAAGGTGAGATCCTGGACCCTACACCACAAAGCCACACCCCTTGGGGACTCATCAAACATAATGATTCATTCTTCTACTTTTTTTTTTTGAATAGTTGGAAATCCTGCCGTCAAACCACCTCATCCAGGCTCAAACGGAGTAGGTAAAATTCAGGCAGTTCAAGTTCTTATAAAAAACTCATTATCTGCATTCGAATCCAAGACCTCAAGATAAGATTCTGAACTCTACAACATCAAGTCACCCCCTTAATAACATCTTATTCTGCTACTATTACTTTAAAAGCTCATAAAATTTACTCATGCATATTCAAAACCCAAAAGTTAAATTATACGTTAAAAATTATCCCAAGCTTATATACTTTACTAATTCACCTGCAAGTAGTATCCATACCATCTTTTTACGTGACAATTATTGAAAGAAAATTAAAAAGAAAAATATCATAAGAATTAAATCTTTAGTTTAACAATGACCGGAATTAAAAAAAACTACAAACTTGAGATTAGGTCAAAATAAATTACAATCTGTGACCAAATTTTAATGTATATATATATATATATATATTTGGAATGTTGGAAGCCTCTCCGCCAAACTGTTGTTAAATTTAGATGTACATTTAACAAAGAATGGTTAATTTATCAATGTAAAATGTTATAACATATGAAAGTCATAAATATATGTTGGTTCGGTTATCGTCCTACGCTAACATATCGGGGATCGACCTGCTTGGACAGGTCACGGTGGGTCGTGGGGACTCGCGGCAACGCTCTGAAAGGAAAACAAAATTCATAAATAAAGTTAACCGAAATAACTGATTCCGTGTCCTCTAGTGCAAAAAATACATTCTGACTTCCATTGTCATGACAATGAGTATTTATTGGCGCGATAATGAGACTTTAAGACATAAAGAGCATTATGACTTATATTGTCGCGACAATGAGATTTTTTCTGGAATACTGGGGAAACCCCACGTCATCCATAGCAGGGTCATTGGACCCCGATATGGATGTGTGGGTAAACCGATACTGTCTTAAGCTCTTACAAGAGTGCTACCCAGAGCTTGTGTTAGAGTTGGTGCTCAGAGTGCCAATCCGGATCGTGTTTATATCCGATCCATAAATACGAGCAATTCTATTTTTCATAATATTACTAATTTAATGGTACCACCGTTGTCTTTTATACACTTATTCGATCTAATTAGGATTAAATATCTGATTATGATTAAATCGAAACTGAATCTGGTTCAGTAAAAGACCCTAGTATTTACAATGTAGTGTGCAGTTACAACGTAGTTTGTAATTGACACTGGGAAGCGCATTATAAGATGTATATCCTTAAATAAAGTTTCTGGTCAAGATTTACTAACACGGGTTGGTTAGTAAGATCCGCTAGACTAGTACATGTCGTATATCGTGACTTAGTCCGATGGTTTATCCCAGTGAACCATGAGTCTCGGGAACTCGTATAGACATGTAGATGTTTATTTGATAAGACACTGAACGACTCACTGAAGATTTCCTAATAAATGGTACACCAACGTCAATAGGAATCTTCTCGAGTTGAGCGAGCATAATAGTCCTTCGACTTGAGATGCCACAATGAAATATATGAATTATCCTCCATATTTTGATGGCAGTCATGTCATCGATCTATTTATATTAGACCCCCACATGTTCATTGGGTAGGGACTGATACTCATGATATCCAGTGTGTATCAAGATATGATCCGTCAGTCATGTGTACAGGGCATAAGCATCTGCATGTGTTTACGATCTAAGTAAATCTATGGCTGTGGTATAACTTCGGAAACCAGTTCCGAGTGTTATTTAGAGATCGTAAATTGAATGTCGACTATATTACACCGAACAGATTTGACATTCTCATCTATATCCCAGGTATAATATGGATAGCCTGTGATGGAGAGATTATACATATGCAATGACCTCGGCTTGCATAGTTTAGCGAGATTATTCGTGGTCATCATAATTCATGAGTGAGTGAATTATGGACACGAAATTGGATTTCGTGACGGATAAATCTAAACTTAGAGAGTCCCACTGCCCACAACATGAAGTGTACAAGTTGAGCACTTGGGCAACGCGATATGAATAATACAGATTATTCATAATACTTCACCAGATTAAATGAGTTAATTCAGATAGTTTAATCGGTTAAACGATAACACATGCATTAAGGGATTTTGGCCAATCATAATTATTGTGTATTTGTATTTGATACATAATACGATTAAATACACATTAATTACTCGTTAAATGAGATTTTGAAACATGCCATAAATATATGTATTTGCTATTTATTGTAAATAAAAATAATTATATAATAATAATTATATTAATTGATTATTTGAATATTTAATTGTTAAATATTTAAATAATTAATTAATTATACTTTTTCATAAATGTTATGATTTTTGTCTAATTATTATTGATTTACATGGCATGAATTTATAAAGCTAAATGTGTGTCAATTTGATTGGCCACTAAAAAGCTTATTATTAATTTAATTAGATTAAATTATTTAATTGGACAAAAATGTCCTCAAAGTCGGTCACACCTATTTTTTAATTGAAAATTTTTTGTTTTCTCACTTCTTCATTATCCATTGCCGAGAACACCAAATATGAAATGGGTTTCAAGCTTGTTTGATGAATCAAGTGAAAACAAAGAAAAAAATCAAAGAAAAGACTTAGGAAAATAAAGGATTAAAGGTAATTCCTCTGCTCCCTAAGCTTAGAAATTTTGTTTCATGTCTCTTGAAGATATATTAAGATCTATGGTTTCTTGTTTGATATAAACTTTGGGATTTTTGGTTGTGATGGATGGAGATAGAAGTATTATGCATGTGTGAAGTAGTTTTGGTTGATATTATTGTAATATTAGGCCAATTTGATAATTAGATGACATGTTTCTATTCTAAAGTGTCATGACCACTCTTGTAATATCTAGAATTGTTCTTGGGTGATTTATATGTGGTGATTTGATTTGGTGTTTTGATTAATTGATTTAATCTTGAAAAATTAGATTTAAAGCACGAAAAATTGATAATTTTAGTTTCTGGATCAGCTCTGGAAAACTGGAAATTTTGGGATGAATTTGATGTCATATGAATGTAATGGATGTGTTTTGGGAGTTGTAACAATTTTCGGAAAGTGTTTCGGAGTTGAAATAAGCGAAAACGGCCAAAAACGGCGTTACCGGGTGACTTTTGAGCCAACTGGGTGACGGCTGTCCAAACAGTGAGTTCATCACTGTTCGGGCAGCCCATGAACTGCCCTAACACTATTGGGGCTATCCTGGGCAGTCTCCAGTGTCGGGTAGTCGGTTCGGTCAAAAACGTGTTTTATGCCATTTTGCGGAAAAACATTTTTCGTAAAAATTTCATGACGTTTCATATATATTTATGTCATTATTTGATATCGAATAAATAGATTTAGGTTAAATATGAATAAATTATTCATATTAGATATTGAATAATTTATTCGATAATTTGAAAAAAAATTTAAAATTACGATTTCGCCCGAACCGCGCTTCCGCTGCGCCTATTGCCCGAAACCCCAACAGCTTGAACCTAGGGAACTTGAAGACAAGTTCCCAAGCTTAAATCGCTGGGCTGCGCCCATTGGGGACAGAGCGGCAATGAAATGTTGATGCAAAATAGCATTTTGACTTATATTATGGTGATAATGAGATGATTGTGCATATTATCATGAGAATGGTTTCTCATTGGAGCGATAATGAGACACCGATGCCAAAAGGCATGATTAAAAAGTATGTATTTTGAAGATAATTTTTGGTTGCTTATATATATGGCACAAATTTGTTTATATTAGATTACATTTTTTCTTTCAAATTCTCAAGTAGAGATTCAATAATGTGTTGTGTTGCATCTCTAAAGTTTTATTGTATCCTAAAGTGAATTTGCTTGCAACCCTTACAACATATAGCAAGACAAATATTGCTTTAAGAAAATGTAACACAACCTCAAAACTTAACTCCCTATTGTCTTTATCTAACACAAACCATTCGACCCCGGCTTGAGCGGCAGGTGAAACCCTACATACCCCATACTTTTATAAGAAATGTATCATCTGGACTCGAACTCAAGATCTGACAATCAAGTTCTGAACCCTTTGCCACCAAACTAGGGGTGAGCAAACCGGTTTCGGTTCCGGTTCCGCATGGAACCGGAACCTACCCGGAAAAATTCGGTTCCGCACTAAGTGGAACCGGAACCCACCCAATTAAACAGGGTACCCTATTATTCGGTTCCAATCCGGTTCCGGTCCGGTTCCGAATTACCCTATCATGATATTAGAATTAGTACGTACTCTCCCACCTCTTATTTGCACACCATCGAAGACTGAGGTGTGTTTGTTTTAATTGTTTGTCATTAGACCATTTACTGACAAAAACCAACACAGAAACATATATATATATATATATATATATATATATATATATATATATATATATAATTTAAGATAACTAATCTAATCTAATATTTGCTTGCTTTGGTGGTGGAATGCCTCGGCCTTTCTTATAATATTATATTTGTTAACCTTCCCACTCATGGACAGCAAAAGCATACGAGTTATTATTAGTTGAGTTGAGTTGTTTTCTTTTCTTTTCTTTTCTTATACAGGAGAACAATTCTCTCTACTACCTTTGCTCTCGTATATTGCCTACTGCTGCACTGCACCACTACCACCGCATTTTCTTGCTGCTACTGACCTTTGTGTTTCCCACCTTACACAACCAACTGTTAAGACGAGCTGTAGGCAGCCTTAAACACCACTTTTCATAAGTATCAAGAACCTGGCTCATAACAGTTATCATGCCCCTTCCTTCTAATGCCGAAGTGAACACAACAGGTATCCGATGGTGTGCAAAAAAAAAAAAAAACCGGTTACGGTTCCATGGTCCGGTTCCGGTTCCGATCATTTTGGAACCGGAACCTACTCGGATAAAATCGGTTCCTTCATTTTTGGAACCGGAACCTACCCGATTACAACCGGTTCCGATTCCAAACCCGGAAAATCGGTCCGGTTCTAACCGGTTCCGGGTAGACCCGGAACCGTTGCTCACCCCTACACCAAACCACTTGAGGACTAACGAAAATTATATTTCTATATCTAATTCATCACTTAGCAAAATATTCACTTAAACCACATAACTTAATAAAAATTTACTCATGCACGCCCTTTTTTCCTACATAATATTAGATAAAAAAAAAATCAATAGACCGGTGACCAAACGTTAAAAACAAGACTTCATAAATATAAGTTTTCACAAATTTTTATCAACGTTATAATCACCACAATTCGAAGGCACACTATATTTATCGATGGCTAGAATTAACAGCTGAGGAAAAAAAGGAATCCAATGATGGACAGAACACGATAAACAAAGAGATGGGCAAGGGGGCCTGTATGGTTTTCATGTGCCAATGCCAGTGTATAATCTGCTATATCTTATATATCTCTTTTCCTCTCAATTTTAGAGTATCCCGACAAATCCAAAGTCTCCACAAGATTTTGTTTGGGATACTGCTGCAAGTCTTGTCTGTGGCGGAACCAGAGAATAGTCGCATCCGCTCAATATGTTAACGATCTATTGAATAAATATTCTGACTCCGCTACCAAAATCACATGCTTTTATTTTACATATCAACTATTCTGTTATTCTTTTCTTTCCTCTTGTATCTACTATTCTATGTTCCACTCAAGTTGCTTGTTTCTGCAATTCATCCGTAACCTCTCCATCCATGTGTTTATTAGTTCAGTATATTCAACTTCATAATCACATATAAAGTGCACACTGCTCAGTCCCACTAATGTGATATACTAATATGCATGGGAAATTGCCAAAATATGATTATTTTGTTAATATATTTTGATTTATTTGCATATATATAGTGTTCTTTATAATCATTTACTTGTAAAGAAGCAAAGCTGTCGATCAATTCTTTATGCAACCTACCAATGCCACCACCAAAATATATAACAATTAACAACCGAGCTGTTTAATCAGTCGACAATATCACTGATTGAGAAATTTTAACTTTTCTTTATTTTTATTAATTTCAATCATAATCATGTGAGTTAAACCAAATAAATATTCTCACCGGTCGTGTATTAGTATCAAAATGAACGATAAATTGACGTGTTCTCTCTTTTTTTTTTTTTTTTAAAAAAAAAAAAAAAAGATTTTGGTTGATGGATGTAATCACCTTAACTAAAAATGGGCGATTGTATTAAGCTTTTAGCCTTTTACTATGGACTTCGATTCTAGTTGAGTGTTATATATATATTGACGGGTGATTTTAGTCACATGGGCAGTTTCGAGATAACCCTCTCGAGACAATCCTCTTTCAACCTTGAATTTGTTTGGTTATGGGAGACCAAAAGCAAATGCAGTAGAAAGCGAGAAAAACACAAATGTTGACAAGAGAGTTTAACGTGGTTCGGCGGAGCGAGTCCTGCCTACGTCCACGGGCACAAAAGGGTGTGGGTTGTTTTTATTATCAAAACGAACTCGGCCGACCTGTTTCAGTGGAGGTCTAACGAAACCGAGCTGTTTGCTTACATAGTTTTACAAGTCGTGCTCATTTTCTTTTTTGGTTACAAGTTTTGCTATCCCCTACAAATGAATTCAAGCTCTCTTTATATACTAAGAGCATTACAACATTGCTCCACATTTTCATGACGTTTCCCGTGTGGTCTCTGACTGATTGACGAGCTCTCTGCCCCAAGACTGTCGTCACCGAAAGCAAGCCTGCCGCCTGACGGTCTGTCACATCACTCTGTTTATCTTCTGCCACATGCAATATACTGGATCCAGCTTGTAACGATATTTCCTATAGTAACACATATCGGAGATGCCCTGATCACACATCGGTCTCCAAATGATCAGCCATATGGTTAACCGGACTACCCAAACTAATCTGGGCCCTACCCAAAATGTCCGAGCTCATTTTCCGTGGTACTGAAGGTGAAACAGAACTGAACTGAGCTACCCGGCTCCTGCTGTGATCGGTCTGAACTGTCCTGAACTGTCCGACCCATCTTTCGTGATCGGTCTCTACTCTGATGTGGTCGGTCTCTGAATATGTACCATACTGTGTGCTCTGGTCGGCCGGATCCGGAAAATTATGTCCGGACTCTCTTTCTGGCCAAGGAATAACCCAAACCCTCTAAACACTTGACCCTACAAAAGGGAAAATCTCATCTATGCTTTGGACGAACTGTTCAAAGTACTTGTCACAAAAAACACCATCAACATCTGTCCCTTAGTTCTCGGTATCAACGAGTTAGCGAGTTGATGTCGAGAACTATAAAAAAGATGGTGTGCTGATCAACCGGTCGGTGGTCGCTCCAGGAACCACAGAAAAAACTGCCTATGCTGCTAATCAGGTATTCCCTTACCATCTTCATGTGCTCGGTCACTGAGGATTATGATGCCAATCCAAATGATTCTCTGACTTGAAGCAAATTCCCCATTTACCCTTCTGGTAGTCGTCCCAACAGAAGACGAAGCTCCTCTTGTCGTCCAGACCGAAACTGACATCCCCTCTGCCGAGCCTATATTAGAGATCCTGCCTCCCGGACCAGATCAAGATAAATCTGTTGCCCAATTTCCTCTTCTAATGCTTATCTCTGAATACTTCATTTTCTGTCTTCCATATTCAGCATGATTCCAAATTTTAACTTGCTAACTCGTTCTTCCAAATCTGAATGTAAGAAGAGATCCTGATCCCGACCAATTCAAACCCGGCCATGAGGGGAAAACTCTATCCCCGAGCCGATGATGATGCACTCGGTGGGACATAACCTGACCCCGAGCCAATAGAATACTAGGCTTTGAGGGAATATTACCTCTCCGGACCAATAGAGAGCCGGCCATGGGGGAGATGCTCCGTCCCCATACCGATGAAAAGCCTCTCAGTGGGATGTAACCTGACTCCGAGGTAGTGGAACATAAAGTGTCGGCGGAACGAATCCAGCCCCAAGCTGGTAGAACAATACAGTCTCGGCGGAACGAATCCAGCCCCGAGCTGGTGGAACAATATAGACTCGACGGAACGAATCTTGCCCCGAGCTGGTAGAACAATACAGACTCGGCGGAACGAATATAACCCCGAGCTGGTGGAACAATACATACTCGACGGAACGAATCCAGCCCCGAGCTGGTGGAACAATACATACTCGACGGAACGAATCCAGCCCCGAGCTGGTGGAACAATATAGACTCGGCGAAACGAATCCAGCCCCGAGCTGGTGGAACAATATAGACTCGGCGGAACGAATCCAGCCCCGAGCTGGAGGAGCATTGGAGATTTACACGAGGGAAGATTTTCAACCTCTGAGGCTCTGCGGATCCTGGCGCGGGCGTCCCCTTGCCAGACATCAGCGAAAAATAAAAATTAGAACAAAGTAAAGTTAACAAAAATGGAGGTGACTTAGCACATACTCCACACAAATTCAAGAAGTAAAAATAACAACTCGAGTGCTCCGAGGCAGCGTCCTGCCTGGTGCCTCCCAAAACAAAATTATGAACCTTACAATTCAGTGTCCCGGCTAACCATGCTACGGATACGACGATCCGGGGCGGTCAGGAAAATCCCCACGGGGAGGAAGACACCATGTGTGTGCCCTCTCTGGGTGGATCTCAATGGGACTCACCAGCCGACTCGCATGGGAAGAAACCTCACTGGGTCCGGTTTACCCGAGTCTCCTGTAATCAAGGGGACCATTCGGCCATACCCAAGCCAGGTGGTCTGATGGTTCTCAACGGGACTCACTATGCCGACTCGCAGGGGAAGAAACCTCACTGGGTCCGGTTTACCCGGGAGCATGATGGTCATGAAGGCAATTAAGCCATCCCCATGCCATACTCTCCGATAGTCTTCAACAGAATTCACCAGCCGACCTGCAGGGGGAGAAACGTCATTGGGTCCGGTTTACCCGAACTAGTCCTCAAAAATGCGAGCCATGAGGTAGTAACGCTCCGGCCTCGGGGGTTTGATAATGACACCCGGGATTGACGTGCCACGAGGGGTTCACCCGTTTCCCACATGTGCCTTATCCCTTGATGCGTTCTGGATCCTCAAAGGTGAATGGAGTCAGGTCGGAACACTTCCACCCGGGGGTTTGATAATGACACCCGGGATTGGCGTGCCACGGGCTTGGTGCCCTTCCCGACTACCGAGCACCCCTTCGCATCGAGCAAATCCCAAGAATATTGAACATGTCTTTCGCATCCAATTAATAAACAAGTAAAATAGACAAGTTTTTTAATTCGAAAGAGAAAGCTTTATTTATATTCAAGGGACCTACCGCCATTCTTACAACTCTCTGCGGGACATTTCGAGAGAGGCTCTTACAATAATTTTCTAGTTCTTGCTTCGAAGCCCGATCACGGTTTCTAGTCTGAACTTCATTCTACAACTCAATGAGGAGAGCTATTGCCGTCATTCTCTCTTATTGTGATCCCTTTCCCTTTTCCGTTCTGACCATCTTTCGTTCGCTCCCTTTTTCTTTCATCCAGCCTTTCTTTCGCTTTCCTAAACCACTATGCTGCTGAACTCTCTAACGACTTATGGTTTCCACCTTCTACCATCGTCTTACTACATAAGCTGCTTATTGTTCTTTCCCCACAGACGGCGCTAACTGTTGATGTGTGATTTTCGTCCCAGGGGCAGTTTCGAGATAACCCTTCCGAGACAATCCTCCTTCAACCTTGAATTTGTTTGGTTATGAGAGACCAAAAACAAATGCAGTAGAAAGTGAGAAAAACACAAAGGTTGACAAGAGAGTTTAACGTCGTTCGACGGAGCGAGTCCTGCCTACGTCCACGGGCACAAAATGGTGGGGGTTGTTCTTATTATCAAAACAAACTCGACTGACATGTTTCAGTGGAGGTCTAACGAAACCGAGCTATTTGCTTACAAAATTTTACAAGTAGTGCTCATTTTCTTTTTTGGTTACAAGTTTTCCTATCCCCTACAAATGAATTCAAGCTCTCTTTATATACTAAGAGCATTACAACATAGTTCCACACTTTCATGTCGTTTCCCGCGTGGTCTCCGACTGATTGACGGGCTATCTGCCCCAAGACTATCATCGCCGAAAGCAAGTATGCCGCCTGACGGTCTGTCACATCACTCTGTTTATCTTCTGCCACACGCAATATATTGGATCCAGCCTGTAAAGATCTTTCGTACAGTAACACATATCAGAGATGCCTTGATCACACATCGGTCTCCAAATGATCGGCCAGATGGTTAACCGGACTACCCAAACTGATCTCGGCCCGACCCAAAATGTCCGAGCTCATTTTCCGTGGTACTGAAGGTGAAACAGAACTGAACTGAGCTACCGGGCTCCTGCTGTGGTCGGTCTGAACTGTCCTGAACTGTCCGACCCATCTTCCGTGATCGGTCTCTACTCTGATGTGGTCGGTCTCTGAATTTGTACCATATTGTGTGCTCTGGTCGGCCAGATTCGAAAAACTGTATCCGGACTCTCTTTCTGGCCGAGGAATAACCCAAACCCTCTGAACACTTGACCCTCCAAAAGGGAAAATCTCATCTCTGCCCTGGTCGAACTGTTCAAAGTACTTGTCACAAAAAACACCATTAACAAAATATATTATAATAAATTATTATTGGATAATAATTTAAAATAATTAAATTTTAATTATGTGTTATATTTAAAGCACAACTCAAATTAACCCAACTCAATTTAGCGCTTGATCTAAATTCTTTTATGATTATGTAATTGACACACGATATTCCTTTTATTTATTTATTTTTTTTCAAATCAACCAATCTATTTCGGCCATGTAAAGAAGTAATGGGTGGAACCTACAAATCAGAGAAATATATATAGGTCAATAATTGTGAGGGAACATATTAATTTTTCTCTGACATAATTTTCTAATTTTTTGTTTCTTTAATCTGACACTCTACAGAAATTATGACAACATAAATTCAAAATGCTTTTGAATTTGAGTTGGCCTAAAAACAATACTGGTAGGGTCAACTGAAAACGGTACAAGAAGGATATAATTTACTACTAGCTTGGTAAATTAGATCGGTTCTAATATATTTTTTTTTTGGAATTATTAGAAATTTTATGGATAAATCATCTCTTTCGGATTTAAGTAGAATATGTAAAATCTCCGACTGTCTCATATTATTATAAGAAACACACTTCCTGAATTCGAATTCAAAATCTCAATATGAGATCATAAACCCTGCAACACAAAGCCACGTCCCTTGGGGCATAAAATATACCTTAGGGCATAAAATATAATTTAATAATACGTTAACATCCACTTCTCAAATGTTATATCATGGTGTCGGAAATTATGAAGAGCTTGTTTTCAATCTTACATTTTATGTTTTAACAAGTCGACTGAGTAGTTAAAACTTAAGACACATATATCATCACATACCACATTCTTTGTCCGAATTCAAGAATAATGGAGAGAGAAGATCACTCACGGCGACCCTCATACTTCTCCGGCTGCATGGTGTCGCCGTCGACATGCTTTCCTGTGCATGAAGAGGTTGAGTACTCGCGCCTCCATTCCTATGGCAGTGGCACCAGCAAGAGATCATCAAGCCGGAGATGGAGAATTTTCCTTAGAAGGTTGGTGAGAGTCGATTGCAATAATAATAATAATAAGAGAATCTATAGATTTGATAATAATAATAAACATTTATCTTTTCATTATGATGCTGTTAGCTACTCACAGAATTTCGATGAGGGTTCTCACTTTGATGAATCCGGCCGCTGCCCTCCGGTTCTCCCATTGGATTAAATATTACATATATATTATTAGTGATGCTGCGTTCAAGTTTTAGATAATTATTGTTGTGACTGTACTTAATTAATTTAGATCTTATAATTTGTTTCGCTTTTAATTAAATATTTTATAATTTGCTAGTTGCTTTTTGCAATGATGTATATAGTATGATGAGTAATTTTGGATCAATCCAGAATTTCTGGATTCAAATATATTGGATCTGCTAATGCTCTTTAATTTCTCTTTGAAGTATTATTTAAATCATGTGTTACAGAATTGATATAAATCTGTGATTGTTCATGTGTTTCATATTCTTATTTGTTCGAATGGGATGTCGGAAAGGGTCGAGAGTTTTTTCCGACATCCGATCAGACATGGTAGCAACACCATTTTATGATTGGTAATAAGAAAACAAATAATTACAGGTAGAAAGTTAGATGAGACAATCTGAAGAGTCCAAGTTGTTTGTTGGCCGAATATCTAGACAGCAAGATGATACAGAGTTTTAATTAATCCCTCAAAATCTGCCAAAAAAAAAAAATTATTTGTGATTATTTTTGCTTACCCCTCATAGAAGCATTATCAATTTTTGTTAGTTTATGCAAATATGGGGCAGTCACAAATCAAAATAATTGAAAGAAGACTGTATATAGAGTGGACTTGTGAGTTGTAAATACTTGAACCATCTCTGTTGACTGTTTGTCTCAGCATGATCGGTACAAAATCTAAGCATCCTCAAAATCCAAAAGAAAATTCCATATAAGTAATAAAATAAAAATAAAAAATTATAAACACGTTTCCAATGCATATAAAAATATATTATGCTTTTTGTATTTGAAAAACATAAGAAAATAAAAATAAAAATTAACTCAATGTCTGTGATGTTTTTGCATGTCTCCATTACAAACATGTATCTCTCAAAATTCTCAATCTATTACCATTCTCAATAACATAACATAACATAATATCAATACCCTCTCAAAAAATAATAATTTTTCTTCATTAAAAAAACGTGACAGTCGTTAGCCAGGCTAATTACGAGTGGCAGCAAGTTTACCTCCTCCCAAATTGATGAGGTAGAAATGTTTATTGTGAAAAATTAAATTTTGACATTTAAAAAAAATCGGTGTGAAAGCACCAAAAAAAAAAAAAAAAAATGAAGTGATTCATTAATAATTGATGTTACAAATTGGGATATATAGTTTGTATTTTGCATATTTAGTTGAGATACATAATTTATATTTTGTATTTTAAATGATATGGCATGTGGTCCTCAAGGGGCGTGACTTAATTAGACATGTACACGGTGGCGGTTTCAATCCATAACCAAACCGCACTTGAAACGTTGACCAACCGAACCGCAAACCACAATCGAATCGAATGGGTCCGGTTCAATTACGGTTAGTGTATGTTTCAACTGACAGTTGAACCGGATTTACGATTGAACCTGATTTATGATTCAACCGTAACAAATAAATCTGGTTCAGTTGTAAAAAAATAAGGTTGAAACGAATTTTTTTTACTGTTGAACCCGATTTTTTTAATTATTTATAATATTTTTTTAAAAAAATTAAATAAAAATACAGTTCAACCGTAACCGTACGATTCGGTTACGGTTAAAGTTTACCGTTTCGACTTTGGCAGAACCGTAAACCGTATGGTTCGATAACGGTTTCCAACTCTAACCGAACCGTGTGCAAGCCTAGGCTTGGTGGTATAAGATTTAGGATTTGGTTTTCAGGTATTGGGTTCGAATCCATGTGTACGTTTCTTGTAAGAGCTTGGGATAACCGTAGGTTTTATTTACTTCGCTTCAGCTCGAGTCAGGTGATTTGACGGTGAGATATCCAACGTTTCCAAAAAAATGATCTGGCATGCGATGTGTTATTATTTTATAGACGGTGTATATTATCATATTAATAAAAAAAAAAAAAATTAATTAACACCTATCACATGTCAAATATTGATTAGGTGTGATGCAAAAATGTATTGCACTAAGTATAATAATATTGTTCATTAATTAAAAGGAAAATATTACTATGTTTAAAGGGTATGCCGAAAGCACGTCCGAACAAGAGCATCGGTTTTTATTTTTAATTTACTTCATCAAATTTTAAATAATTTTTCTATAAACTTCAAATGTTTATGACCTATACCATCTGAGTCGAGTTTTTTTATAATAATATTCATGAATAAAAATGTGCCAAATCAAGCTTTTATAAGTCGCTATTATTTTCGAATTTGAGTAGCTCATTTATTAAATAAAATGATCTCGAATCAAATAAAATGCTATTCATTTACAGACCTACTTCTTGTTGGTATAAAAAATATATAGAAGAAACATTTTATGTTCAAACTATGTATGTTTTTTCTGGAATTCACAAATGATAAGAAATATGTTCAAACTATGTATGTTCAAATGATAAAAAATACCTACTTCTTGTTGGTATAAAAAATATAGAAGAAACATTTTATGTTCAAACTATGTATGTTTTTTCTGGAATTCACAAATGATAAGTGCAGTTTATACCCACTTATTTCTGCATTATTAGCTTAATATTTTGTTAGTTTCCGTTTTATTTAATGTATTTTGTAGTTCTTTTACGTTTTATTTGTAGGAAGCATTAATACATGGATCTTGGGGCATTTGTATGTGTTTTGCGACCATACGGATGCATCAGAAGCATGTGGGAAGAGCAAAAACACAGAAAACACAACATGTTGTCCACTACCACGCGTCGCGACATGCCCTTGCTGCATGTCGCGACGCGTCTTCGAAGATGCACAGAAAAAATCCAGAGGTTTCGGCGCCGCGACGCCAACTTTCCGGCGCCGCGACAAAAAACACCCAATATCAGGGTTTTACATGCACAAGGACCCCAAGGCTCTATTATAAATACATAAGTTCATCCAAAACTAAAGAGGGAGGCTAATATACAACACAAAACACAAAATATTTATTTTTAGAGAGATCCAAGGAGGAGGATTGAAGAGCGACAAGAAGAGAAGAAGGTGGTGACGTCCGGAGAGGAATGGATTCAATTCAGGTTTTATCTTCTAGTTTCTTTCTTAGAACTCTAATGATTTCCATTAGATTCATGACATTATTCTTATTGTTTTTATCTTTAGTCATAAACTAACTCCTCATTTTTTAGAGAATGATGTAACTGATGCTTGAACCTTTATTTATGTTTGTCAATATTATTATGAAGTTTTATTAAGTTATTTATATTCTTTTGAGTTTAATGCTTCTTGATTGTTGGCCACAATTTAAGACGATGAATGTTTAGAATTTATTACTCGGAAGAGATGGATTTTGAATAGGATCTATAGAATATAACTTAGGAGTTTCATAGAGTTCGAGAGAATTTATAGTTCATTTGAAGTCGTTAACACAGAATCACAGAACGTAATGAGTTGTTAATTATTAGAGTTTTATAGGGATATCGAAATATGTAGTTAATAATATTTTCACTGTTACTCGGGAGAGAGAGTGAATACTTAGGATTCTTGACTTATAAACAATACAAATGAACAATTTAATTGACATGACAAATACATATGAGATAGCTAGGTGAAATCAGACTCTAGAATCTATATCGTATTAGTTCCTCCTATATAATTATTTTATTTATTTATTTAAATCGTTATTATTTATCTTCTAAATAAAGTTAGGATTATCAATTGTAGTATTTAGTGTGAGTGAACACAATCCATGTGGGTTCGACACTCTTAACTCATTTATACTAAAATTTGACACCGTACACTTGCGGTACGATATAAAATATCGTAATAAGTTTTTGGCGCCATTGCCGAGGATTGTTTGTTTAATTCACATTAATAGTATTACCAAGTAATCTTAGCTTTAATTTAGCTTTTTATTTTTTATTTTTAGTTTATTTTCGTTTGTATTTATTTTGTATTTTGTTTTTATTTTGTCTACTGAATTTTTTTCTTTCGGCGCTTCAGTGAATGTGCAGATCCACAAGTCTCGACTCGCTCTTTTTTTTATCATGAAATAGAAAGAACAATGAGAAGACTAAGACAAGAAATGAAAATTGAAAATGAAGCAACGACAACTTAAAACAGAGAGAATAATCCATGTCAGGTGGCAATCAGAGATCATTTTAAGCCGGTTATTGATTATACCTGATGGAGTTGGTGCTTGGAGTGCCAATCCGATTTGTATATTTCATTATTTATTAATAAAAGAACTACATTTTTCATTTCATACCTTATTAACAGTATTGTCATTAAGCGTATTAAAATGATGTATAGATATAATAAGAATGACATCAATCTTAGAATAGTTTTAACACTAGGTGTAACTATTCTTAAAGTAAATATTCATAGTCGTTGGTTTTGGAATACAGTCAAATTCTTATAACCTAGAAGACTAACACATGTCGTATATTGGAATTGGAGTTCCAGTGGTTTAACGCGATGTACCATGAGTTTTGGAAACTCGTATAGACATGTGGGTATTTGTTGGAGCAAATACTAAATGACTCATAGGTGATTCCTAATAGTAGGAAGTACACACCACCGTCAATAGAAATCTTCTCGAGTCGAGTAGCATATGTAATCCTTTGACTATAGGATAACATTGATTTTGTGTGAGATCCTCCACACTTAGATGCCATGTATGTCAGAAACCTTTCATGGTCTGGCCTCTAGATGTTCGTTGGGTGTGAACCGATGCACTCAGTAATCAAGTGCAAAGTAAGATAGGATCTGTCGGCCCGTATGTGTACCATAAGGGGTTTAGGTATCCATGTTAGTAAAGTCACGATTCTTAAATCTTTGGCCAAAGTCGATCACCTAGGGTGGATCGCATCAGTTATGAAGAATCGTGGACATGTCGACATGAGATGTGCGCCTCAGAAACTTGACAGTATATTCTATGTTTCCTAAACACAACTTGGATAGCCTACGACAGATGGATTGTTAAACATATGTGATGATCTCGACTTGTATAGTTCAAAAATGTCGTTTGTGTTCTCCGCGAATTCGGAGGTGGCCGAATTACGTACATATTAGCTAGGCTTATATGACGAACGTGTCTGAACTTAGAGAGTCCCAATATGAAGTGTACTCGTTGAGTACTTGGGTAGCCGATTGTTTTAATAAAAGATAATATTCGATATTATAATTATCAACTAAGATAATCAAATGTTATTAGATAACATTGATTATTTATTTTGACCTAATTGGATTAATTGTAAAATCATAATTATCTCTACCATTTTAGAATATTATGGTAATTGTAAGTATGTAATAATATGTGGTTTTGGCTTGATTTAATTGGATTAAATCAAGGTAGCAAACATTTAACTAATCCATTTCCTAATCCTTGGCTTGATTTAATTGGATTAAATCTAAGTGGGAGACAATGGAGATTAGTCACACCTAATTATATATATTTGGACAAATTTGATTAAGCTCACTTAAAAATTGATTACAACTTTTATTAATTAAAAATTGCCTAAGCTTTGCTATAAATAGCAAGCTTTAGGAAAGTTTTAATTACAAGTTCAAATACAAGCATAAGTAAATTCTTGAGAGATTAGCCTAAGTTAGAGAAGTGTTTAGAGAAGCTTGTGAGGTCTCTACAACATTTCATCTAGAAGAAATCAAGATTGGATCTTGAAGTGAAGCTTGGAATCATTAGAAACAAGATTGGATCTTGAAGTCAAGCTTGTACACCTTGGAGGTTCTCCAACAATTTCAACAAGGAGAAGTATATTAGATCTTGCATCAAGCTTACTAGGTAATATTTGATCTTCTCCTAAGCTTTGTTTATTTGTGTATTAGATGCATGATCACATAACTTAATGTTGAATAAGGCTAATCAATTGTGTTAGGATACTTTAGAAGTATAAACACAACAAGCTTATAATTGGGTCAAAGATGTTCATGTTGGACATGAAACAATTAATTAGAGTTTAGAACTCTAAATTAAAGCTTGGAGCTATGACTACCACTCTAGATTCACTTGGCCACCTTTAGGTGGACTAGAATTATTCATGAGACATTTCTAATTGGGATTCTAAAATGGTTTGTATATTGGATTCAAAATTTACGCAAATGTGTATTTAGAATAAATTTATGTTTTTGGAAAAATATTTGATATTTTGAAAAACTAGATTTTTATTCTATTACATGTGTTTATGTTGGTTTTGAAATTAAAAATTAATTTTAGGTGTTTTTGAAGTGTTTAGGGAAGACCAGAAGCAATTAGGGTAATAGACCCTAAATTGCATCAGCTCTCTGGAAATCCATAGAGCTAAGCATTTTGAAATGAAAATTTTTTTTAAAAAGGTGCAAAGTGGCGCTACAGTGCGCGCACACTACTCACAAGCGCATTGCGCGCATGAATTTTATTTTCTTCGTTTGGGAGTTTTCGGACTCCGATTCAGTCCCGATTTTTTCCTATACACTCGTAATGGAATATAATATTTCAATAAATGATTTAAAATTACACCCATACTTGATATCCATGGGTTAGACCCATTTCCGCTGCTCGGGGCACCGATCCGACCCTAGGGGTTCCACATCTGCCCTAACAATACCAATTCTGGGATTGCCCATCAACCAATCAACGCCAACAATTTTGAGCTAAAACCTACATTGATCAACATGGTACAAAGGAATCTGTTTGGGGGTTCAGCTGTAGAGGATCCCAACATGCACTTAAAGATGTTCCTGGAGATCGCAGATACCATAAAGATGAATGACGTGACCAAAGAGGCTATCAAGATACGCTTATTCTCATTCTCTTTACGAGATAAATCGTGGGATTGACTTCAATCAATACAGATGGGGAGTATCATGACATGACATGACATGATATGGCCTTGATATTTCTTGAGAGGTTCTTTCCACCAGCTAAATCAGCTCAACTGAGAGTAGAAATTAGCATATTTAAGCAGTTGGATACTAAGACTCTATATGAAGCATGAGAGCGCTTTAAGGATCTACTCTGAAGATTCCCGCAACACGATTATGCAGACTGGGTCCAGATTCAGTTGTTCTATAATGAGCTGATTTGTTCGAATATGACTGTGATTGATGTAGCAGTTGATGGAGCTCTATTTAAGAAATCAGCCGAGGATGCCTACAATCTTCTAGAAGACATGACCATTAACCACTTTCAATGGCCAAGTGAATGCACTATGATGGCTGGAATATATGAAGTGGACCCTCTTGTGGCACTTACCGCTCAGATTTCAACCCTATCAACTCAAGTAGCAACCCTAACAAATCCATGAGTATAACCATCTATTGATTCAACTGCGACTACTAATAGGCTGTTATTGGAAGGAGACCTGAGCTTTGAGCAAGTCCAATATGTGAACAATCAGAACTTCAACAGCTATAGAGGCAATTATGTGCCTAATCATTATCATCTGAACCTGTCATATGCTAATATAGAGAATGCCTTGCAACATTCATCTGGCTTTGACTATCAAAAAGCTGAGCAGAAATCTTCCTTGGAAGATTTCATGAGCACGTTTGTTGCTAATACTACAACGAGGTTTGAGAAGAATGAGTCAAGGCTGAACAATATTGAGACACACATATAAAATATCGAGGCCTCAATGAAGTCTTTAGAAACACAGATTGGGTATATTATGTCCTCCATGACCAAGCAACAGTAAAAGGTATTTGGATAAACTGCCACAGCCCACAAGTTATCTGTTTCATATCACAACCAGTGGATACAAAAGAAGCAGTCATCATGACCATTTGGGTGGTTGCGTCTAGCTGAAGACATTAAACTAAACGCTAGCGAGGAGGCAACCCTTGCATTTATTTTATTATTATTTTCTTGATTTTTAATTTTTAAATTTTATTGTGTGTTATTTATTTCTTTAGTCGTTTGCATGTTATTTATGCAGGTAGCACGAGACACACAAAGCATGCGCAACCAAATTCTGACCAGCATGAGCCTAATTTTGTATATTTATGTTTATCTTGTTGGGGTTTTGGGCGAAGGGTGCAGCGGAAGCGCGGTTCCGGCGAAATCGTAATTTAAAACTTTTTCAAATTACCGAATAAATTATTCAATATCTAATTTGAATAATTTATTCATATTTCACCTAAACATATTTATTCGATATCAAATAGCGACATAAATATAAAGGAAACGTCGTGAAATTTTTATGAAAAATGTTTTCCGTAAAATGATGCAAAACACGTTTTTGACCGAACCGACCACCCAACACTTATGGAGACTGTCCAGGTCAGCTCCAATAGTGTTAGGGCAGTTCATGGGCTGCCCGAACAGTGACGAACTCACTGTTTGGACAGCCTTCACCCGGTTAGCTCAAAAGTCACTCGGTAACGCCGTTTTCACCGTTTTCGCTTATTTCAACTACGAAACACTTTCCGGTAATTGTTCCAATTCCCAAAACACATCCAATACATTACACATTATTTTCATCACAAAAATTTCAGTTTATTCAGATCTGATCCAGAAATCGAAAATCTCAATTTTCATGCTTTAAATCCAAATTTTTAAGATTAAATCAATTAATCTAAACACCAACCAAAGTCACCACACATGATGCACCCAAGAACAATTCTAGGTGTTACAAGAGTGATCATAACACTCTAGATTGGAAACATGTCATCAAATGAACAAATTGGACCAAAATTACAATAATTCCATCCAAAACTACTTCACACATGTATCAACACTTCCAATTCATCATCCACAACCAAAAGCCCCAATTTTTCAAAATTGAAGGAACCCTATAACCTTTCTAAATCATCAAGAAACAAAAAACTAAATTTCCAAGCTTAGAGTTTTGAAAAATTACCTTAAATCTCCTAAATCCTTAGCTTTTTTTCTAGATTTTCCTTCATTTCTTCATGGTTTCTTCAAACCAAGATTAAGAGTTTTCTTTTTGGTGTTTGGTCGGCCATTGATGATGAATAAATGAAGAAGAAAATATTTCCCTTTTTAAAATTACATTGCCGTCATTTAGGGGTATTATGGTCATTTTTTGCAATTTAATCTAATTAAATTATATTATGCTTTTTGGTGGCCAATCAAATTCACACACATTTAGCTTAATAAAAACATGCCATGTGTTCAAATAATAATAATTAAACATATTTCATAACAATTATGAAAAATTTATCAATTAATTATTCAAATATTTAACAATTAAATATCTAAATAATTAATTAATATAATTATTATTATATATATGTATTTTATTTACATTAAATAACAAATACATATATTAATGTCATGTGTCAAAATCTCATTTGACAAATAATTAATATGTATCAAATCAAATTTTGTATCAAATACAAATACATATTAATTACTGTTGACCAAAAATGCTCTTATGCATGTGTTATCATTTAATCGATTAAACGATTCGAATTAACTCATTTAATCCGATGAAGTATTATGAATGATCCGTATTATTCATATCGCGTTGCCCAAGTGCTCAACGAGTACACTTCATATTGTGAGACTCTCTAAGTTTAGGTTTATTCGTCACGAAATCCAATTTCTAAGTCCATAATTCACCCATTTATGAATTATGACGACTACAGATAATCTCACTAAACTATGCAAGCCAAGGTCATTGCATACGTATAATCCATCCGTCACAGGCTATCCATATTATACCTGAGATATAGATAAGAACGTCAAATCTGTTAGGTATAATATAGTCGACTTTCAATTTACGATCCCTAAATAACACTCGCAACTGATTTATGAAGTTATACCACGACCATGGATTAACTAGATCGTAAACACGTGAGGATGCCTATGCCCTGTACACAGGACTGACAGATCCTATCTTGATACACATTGGATACAATGAGCATCAGTCCACACCCAACGAACATGCGGAGGTCTGATCATGAATATATCAGTGACATGACTGTCATCAAAGTGTGGAGGATAACTCATATATCCCACTGTGGTATCTCAAGTCAAATGACCACTATGCTCGCTCAACTCGTGAAGATTCCTATTGATGTTGGTGTACCATCTATTAGGAAATCTTCAGTAAGTCGTTCAGTGTTTATCAAATAGACACCTACATGTCTATACGAGTCTTCCGAGACTCATGATTCATTGGGATAAACCATGGACCAAGTCACGATATACGACATGTACTGGTCTCAGTAGATTTTACTAACCGACCTGTGTTAGTAAATCTTGACCAGAGACTTTATTTAAGGATATAAATCTTATAGTGTGCTTCCCAATGTCAATTACAAACTACGTTGTAACTACGCACTACATTGTAAATCCTAGGGTCTTTGTCTAATATACTTGTATCACTAAACCATATTCAGTTTCAATCTAATCGTAATTGAATATCCAATCGTAATTAGATCGAATACGTGTATAAAAGATAAGGGGTGCTACAGTAAAATTAGTAATATTATGAAAAATAAAATTGCTCGTATTTATGAATCAGACATAAATACTATCCGGATTGGCACTCTGAGCACCAACCCTAACATATCTTACATTGAAGACAGTGCAATTTTTAAGTTTGTGGGTGTGTACATGTAGTGATAATTCCTGTTATAGTAAAAAAAAATTATTTTTAATTGTTGATAGTAAAACATAAGTCTAATGATGAATTTGTTTGCTTTAGATGAAATCTTAGAAACGATAAGTTCCCAATTGATTTTTATCTGATGCCTTGAGTAGATGATTTATGTTGGACTCGTAAGCACTTAATAATAGATTTTTAGCAGTAAGAACATTGATAGTTAACAAAGTGACTAGTTGAAGAAATTATTTGCCGATGAATGACTGTTTCCTTATATATCTATCTCAATATACTAGTATTATGATGTATGGTATGATAAGAAAAAGAAACCACCTATAACCGATAAGCGTGAAGCTACCCATGGGCGAGTGTTAGGACCACCATGAGGAGAAATGATACATTAAAAGATAGGTGTGTTGAAAAAAAAGAAATGAAAAATCGTACCATACTGGGGCAAAGAAAGACAATTACACTTTTGAGATATCTAGGTTGGTTTGACCCATCGAATCTCAATATTTTAGACGAAATCATTGAGTTGGCTTACTTATGAGTCGAGCTGTGAATGAACCTTTACACACACACTGTAAGTCTAGTTTAGATGGTTTATTCAAGAACTTGGATTTACGTCGCAATTGCGTACTTTGAAGGTTCTCCGGTTTCATTGATAAGCATTCTTTGAGGACAATTTTATGCGTAACTATCAGGATTATTTTATTTGTTTTATATTTTTTGCATGATTGCATGATTGCATGTGTGTGAATGATGTTTGTAGGTTTCGTCGTTGTAAACCCTCATGAGACTATAACTCGTCCACTAGGGCTGCATAGGGGTTTAAAAGCTTGTTGCATACGCTAAATGCAATCGTGATCCCTACAAAAGTGGCCCAGTTAATTTTGTTATTTATTGTTTATTTATTTATTTAGTTTTTATTTTGTCTTTTGCTTGGGACTTGCAAAATCTTAAGTTTGAGGGTGTTTGATAAGTGCGGTTTATACCCACTTATTCTTGCATTCTTAGCTTACTATTTTGTTAGTTTTCGTATCATTTAATGTATTTGTAGTTCTTTTATGTTTTATTTGTAGGAAACATGAATACATGGATCTTGGGACATTTGTATGTGTTTTGGGACCATACAGACGCATCGAAGCGTGCGAAAAGAGTAGAAATACGGAAAACACAACATCCTGTCCACCGCCAAGCATCGCGACGCGCCTTCGAAGATGCACATACAAAATCCAGAGGTTTCGGCGCTGCGACGCCCCACAGCGACCAAAAACACCTAATTTTAGGGTTTTACATAGGGGTGGCAAAATGAATCGATGAATTGAATTTGTATCGAATCCTAAATGAATCGAATCAAAATGTGATTGATTCGTATTCGATTCGTTTATTAAATAAATCCTAATATCATGATTCGTATTCGATTCGTTTATTAAACGAATCGAATATGAATATTCGTTTAGTCATGATATTATTTAATAAAATAATTTACCACACTTGATTTACATTAATTCTTCATAAATATATACATATAAAATATGTAATTAAATATTTACTAAAAATACCTCACTAAATATCTAAAATATTACTTTTTCTATGATAATTAGCTATAATTTCTCGAATCTTAATTGAAAATTAACAAGAATTAGTAAATAAAAATAATAAAATGAATTCTAAACGAATAAACGAATCAATGGACTTAAATTATATTCGATTCGTTTAATAAACGAATCGAATCGAATTGACCCATTATTAAACGAATCTATTTTTTCAAACCCGTATTCGCTTTAAAGCGAATCGAATCGAACGAATAAACGAATTCTGACCCAAATTGCCACCCTTAGTTTTACATGTACAATGACCCCAATGCTATATTATAAATATATAAGTTCGTCCAAAACTAAAGGGTGAGGCTAATACACAACACAAAATACTTATTTTTAGAAAGGTTCATGGAGGAGGATTGAAGAGCGACAAGAGGAGACGAAGCCGGTGACATCCAAAGAGGAAGAGATTCAATTCGGGTTTTATCTTCTAGTTTCTTTCTTAGGACTCTAATGATTTCCATTAGATTCATGACATTATTCTCATTGTTTTTATCTTTAGTCATGAACTAACTCCTTAATTATGGAGAATGATGTAACTGATTCTTGAACCTTTAATTATGTTTGTCAATATTTTTATGAAGTTATTTATATTCTTTTGAGTTTAATGCTTCTTGATTGTTGGCCATAATTTAAGACGGTGAATGTTTAGAATCTATCACTCGGAAGAGAGGGATTTTGAATAGGATCTAGAGAATATAACTTATGAGTTTTATAGAGTTCGAGAGAATTTATAGTTCATTTGAAGTCGTTAACACAGAATCACAGAACGTAATAAGTTGTTAATTATTAGATTTTTATAGGGATATCGAAATCTGTAGCTAATAATATTTTCACTGTTACTCGGGAGAGAGAGTGAATACTTAAGATTCTTGACTTATAAACAATACAACTGAACAAGTTAATTGGAATGACAAATACATATGGGATAGTTAGGTGAAATCAGACTCTAGAATTTTTATCGTATTAGTTCCTCATATATAATTATTTTGTTTATTTAATTAAATCATTTTTATTTATCTTTTAAATTAAGTTATGATTATCAATTGTAGTACTTAGTGTGAGTGAACACAATCCATGTGGGTTCGACACTCTTAACTCATTTATACTAAAATTTGACACCTTACACTTGCGGTACGATATAAAATATCACAACAACAAAATACATGTATCTTTGCTTCAATCATCAATTGATATTGTCACGACCCCCTCCCTAGAGCGGTCCAACCCTAAAAAGGGGTTCGCAGATCTTTTTAACTCTAGCATATTACATATCATACAATTCAAACATATATGGAAAAATAACACTTCTTAAATTACAATTTAGCAAATCTGCGAATAAAGTTTCCAAAATTAAGGTTTATAACACTAGTTTTAAAAACGTGAAAATAATATCCTAAATATCTGGACCAACCCGAAGAGTGATTGTGGCACGTGGATCAAATCGTGGTACTGCTGCTACTGGTGTGCTGGCGAACTACCTGAGATGTTTGGGAAAATAGTGGTAAGCTTAAAGAGCTCAATAATAAACACACTTACTCTCAACATGACCTTACTAAGAAAATAGAATATGAATATATATATATATATATATATATAATAATAATAATAATAATAATAATAATAATAATAATAGAATAATAATAATAAGATAATTGAAAATAACATATACTATAATAAACACTATCTCAAGCAATTATTTTCACAACCATACAAACATCCATCAAATATGGTTGTTAATCCGAGTCCGGTATAATAGTGGATTGAAACCAATGAGATAGTACCTTATCACAACTCCCAAGGTTTCCCACCATATCGTCTCGCATAAATGTGTAAGTGGGAACTGAAACACGCTCCACCACTACTTTTACATAACAATGCATAACCTTTCATCACATCTTATCTCATATCCGACCACTATTATACAAAACCCGACAACATCACATAAAAACACACATCCTCCAATACAATCAAATTTCACATTCAATCTATCAATCTCATCTCAACAATCACTAATTTATATTTCTCATACTTTCAATAACTCAATAAATATATCAATATATATATAAAACTATATTTATATTATAATATATAATTATATATACTTTCACGGCAAACATCAATCAACAAACAATTATGTTAAGGGAATCATTGTGCGTTGTACTTACCTCAATCCATGCAAAAGTCCTCTATATATCTATATCCTCGTTAAGATATGAAAAGTATAAAATTACGATAAGGTCTTTCAATTTTGTTAAAATTAGGATTTTACCCTCAAACTTTTTAAATTTTCACTTTAACCCCAAAATTTTTCTATAATGTCCATATAGTCATAAAACTCTCAAATATTACCTATGAATCCCTAAAAATTAGAATTTATAGAATTGCACTCCTAGTAATGCCAATATGCAATTAAGTCCAAAATTTTCAAAATCTTACGTTTACACCCCAAAATTATAACAATCACGTACCAAGCTCCAACGACCTCCAAATTTCACAAAGAAGGAACCAATGGTCAGTATACGTCACAAGGATCACAGTGATGGTAGTGGTGATGGTTGATACATGATGGTTACCGACGAACGATTAAATAATGATAACTATCATTTTTGCCTCGTTTCTCAACAATCAAAGGTCAGATTTGGGCAAACGAAGTGTCCACATTGCGTATCTCGATGAGGAGAAGATTATGGTCGGGAAGGTGAAGATCACGAGCGACAGTGCTTGGACGCGTGGCAGTGGAGACACTATGGTGGGTGAGTGCGCGTGCGGGTGATTCCGGAGGAGTCTCGGTGGCAGACCTGTGCCGTTGGATTTGTCTCGTCGAGAGGATTCTCCAGATGTGGTCACTTTCTGGAAACGGTGATCGAACGACGTCAAACGAGATACTTTCTCTCTAGGACACATTTTCTCTCTCTCTAACTGTTTCTCTCTCTACTGGTTTCGTTTCTCTCTATAAAAACTCTTTGGAATTTGCTCTCAAATCTATCTGAAAGTGTCTTCAACACACACCTCACACTCTCCTCTAATCTCACATAAAACACTCACACAAAATGCTAAGGTTGGTTGATTATTGACAAGTGCGGTTTATACCCACTTATTCCAACATCCTTAGCCTATTATTTTGTTATGGATCGAGTCATTTAATGTCATTTATAGTTCATTTTATATCTTGTTTGTAGGAAGCATTAGAACATGAAGAATGGAGCAAATACGCGTGTTTCAGGACCTATTGGAAGCATCAGACTCAAGAACAGGCAAAACCAGCATCAGCTGCGCACTGAATTTAAAAAGGTTATAACTTTTGATCTAGAAAGAGTTATAAGACCCATAATATATCAATTTGCATCTACTCAAAGAGATCTATGCGTTCCATACAAAATCTAAGGGCCAATCTGCAAGTTCCGCAGCGCCTTGCACGCACCAGAAACATGATTTTAGGGTTTTTTAGATGTTTAATGACTCCAAGGCTCTATTATAAATAGATTAGTTCGTTCAAACTCAAGGGACGAGGCTAATACACAACACAAAACACATAAAAACATATTTTTAGAGATCCAGAGAGGATGATTGAAGAGCAACAAGAGGAGACAAAGGCGGTGACATCCGAAGAGGAAGAAATTCAATTCGGGTTTTATCATCTTATTTCTTTCTTAGAACTCTAATGTTTTCCATTAGATTCATGACTTTGTTCTTATTATTTTTATCTTCAGTTATGAACTAACTCCTTAATTCTGGATAATGATGTAACCGATGCTTGAACCCTGTATTGTTTGCTAATTTTGTTATGAAGTTTTATTCAGTTTATTTGTATTCTCTTGAGTTTAATGCATTGTGTTTGCTGGCCATAAATATGATGATATATGTTTAGAATCTATCACCCGAGAGAGGGAATTTTGATTAGATCTAGAGAATATAACCTAGGATTTTATAGAGTTCGAGAGAATCTGTAGTTCATTTGAAGTCGTTAATAAAGAATGACAAAGCGTAATGAGTTGTTAACTACTGGATTTTTATAGAGATATCGGAGTCTGTAGTTGATGATATTTTCACTCGGTACTCGAGAGAGGGAGTGGATATTTTCATAGTCTTGACTTATAAAAAATATAACTGAATAATGATTAATTGACATGACAAATATATGGGTGATAACTATGTGAAATCAAGATCCAGAATCTCTATCGGATTAGTTCCTCTATCTAATTATTTTTATATTTTTTTATTTAATTAAATCTTTATTAATTATCATCTAAATAAGTTAGGATTATCAATTGTAGTACTTAGTGCGAGTTAACGCAATCCCTGTGGGTTCGACACTCTTTCATTGATTTATACTAAAACTTGACACCGTACACTTGCGATACGATATAAAATATCACAACAATTATTAATGGTAGATGTTGTGGAGTTAGTAGGGTAAGGGGTATGTGGTTGTTTTGTTTGTTTTAGGGGACAATGAAACACATTATGTGTGATAATAAGATTGTGGGGATTAGTTAGGTTTAAAGAGAAAAATGATAATGAAATATTACACACACACACACTCATATATATATATATATATATTCCAATCCGGACGTCCGGATGATAGTTTCGTTCGAATTAGGGATGCTAATTTTGCCCACAAACCCGCAAAAAACACACCCGCAATGGGTAGGATTTGGTAAATATTTAAGCGGGTTTGGTAATTTAAAACAAAACTCGCTGCGGGTCTGCCCGCAAATTTAATTTAATTTATTTTGTTTTATATTTTTAGAGCAAAAAAATCCCTCATATAAAAGGACTCACTAACTTACAATTTTTGAATTGCTCTCTCTTAATATTTTTGAATTACTTTTGGTCATGATTCAATAATTTTGATGATATGAATTAACATAATGAAGGATATTCAACTAGTGATTCATGAATATAATTGTGATAATATGAATTTGACATTATGTTATAAATTTTTAAATTTTTATTTATGTGTCATAATTTGCAAACTGTCAAATGCATTTTTTTTTATGTTATGAAAAAAGATCAATGTTTAATTAAAAATATTATATTATTAAGAGCATAAGAGAATTCAATATTTTAAAAACCCGCAAAAAATCTGTTGGGTACCAGTGCGGGTTTGATAATTTAGATGCTAAAGATTAAAGGATTGTCGGTGGAATCTTCATAAATCTTTAGTGATGCTACTTCGTCGATGCTAAATTTCAAGTTTTTGGCGTCGAATATGATTTTTGACGCTAAAAGTATAACATTTAGCGTCGTAATTTTATGTCGACGCCAAAATTTTTTGGAATAGTTAAAACACATTGGCGTCGAATAATTTTCGACGCTATAAGTCGTACTTTTAGCGTCAATATGTGAATTCAACGAAAAAAGTTGATTATTTGGCGTCGAATATGATTTTCGTCGCTAAAATCTTGATATTTGGCGTCGAATATTAATTACGACGCTAAAAGTGATTATTTGCGTCGAAAGTGGTTTCGACGCTAAATTATTGGACGCTTAAGGCCATAATTTTTGTAGTCTTTATTTTTATATGCTGGTGCGAGTTTGATAATGAAAATTAAAACCCGTAGCGGGTATGATGCAAGTTTGGTAATTTATTTACATATGCGGGTGTGAGTTTGGTAATGGCAAACCCGCAACAAACTCTACCCACTGTCATCTCTAGTCCGGATGCACGCAAAGTACTAGTACTTTGTCGTTTAATGTTTTTTTTTTAAAAAAAAACATTTACACTGATAAAGTACTAGTATTTTACATGTATCCGAACTGAAATATTCGTCCGGACATCCGGATTGGAAATTGACTCTCTATATACATATGTAAAGCCGCAAAAATTGTGAGCCTGTTTTTGTGCTGATCGAAGATCCTCTGACTCGTGTTCCTCCAGGAATCATGTTCTTTCTATTGGGGTGATTGTCAAAGGCGAGTTGGTAATATATTTCTGCAGCCTCTATATTCTATGTAGCACTGCAGGTTTCAAGAAATGTACCCTCGGGATCATTTTTTTTTTCAAAAATGATAAACTTACTCACATTTTTAGCTACAGTAAGAAAATTTGGATAAATTCGGGAAAAGTGTTAGTAAATATATCATTGCCTTTTTTTTTTTTAGCATTGACATTTTCTTACCTTCGTTGCTGTTTCTGGTCTCCTACGACTCTTTCATTTCCATGTAAAGATCATTTATAAGCTTTGGTCAGGCTGGCTCATCTGAAGATTGATGGGCTCATGTGAGGCTTCTCCATTGTTTAAGCCATAATGAATGAAGGCATTTCCAGTAGCTTCATTCCCATCCCTTGTGCCATAAACCTGAGACATTAAGCAATTTTTTGGGTAAGATTGTTAGTCGTACATTCTACAGGTTGAGAAAATATATTGGTGATTACAAGTGTTTCTACGGATTTCTGAAGCTTTATGACTGATTAACATACCTTCTTGTGTAGTTCCATATTTTCTTGACGAATGAGGTTTACCTTCTTATAGAGTTCTAGATTTTCCTTTTGAATCAAATTCCCCTGTAATAAAAGAAAGGAGTAAGTATGATAGGAAGTTGAATTGTAGGTATAGAATCATGAGTATTTCATCAAGACCTTTCGATTGAGCTCTTGTATTTCATCAGTTAACAATTGTTCCTGCAGAAACCGAAAAGTCATGAGCATATCATGCATTTAAATGCATCAAATATATATACACACCCCCTATATAAGGGTCATGCTAATGAGTGTCATAAATTAAGAATTCATTTCAGGAAAATTTTTACATCATTTTTATGGAAAATGTAAAAAATTATCAAAATATTAATTACTTTTTTCTTTTTTCATGAAAATTTTCATAAAATGAATCTTTAATGAATACCCTTATGACACTCGCTAGCATTTCCCGCATATGGATAATACTGAAACATGCATTATGACCTTTTTCATTTGAACACCCCGCAAACTCAATTCCAATTGATTCTCCAGATTTTGTAGCTGTTTGAAACTCAAACCATAAAGTTGTTCTCCCAACAATTGCCTGCATATCAGAATGCAATATTGCAGGTCAATCACTATGCAGTATCCATTTGACACGTTTTCTCTTAAAATTAATCACACTATTTTTACGTGTTCTCTGAAAATAACTTTATTACGATCCATGACCAAGATAAAAGCACACTTGCGTTTGGCCCACAACATTATAATTCTTTAGGATGCGTGTGGAGCACATCATTATATATTATTTTTGGATTCTATATAGTATTAACTAAATACAATATAATATTTGGCGACAATACCTCTCACTCAGTATTGTATTATTTAATACTTCACACACCATATTAACGAATGATGGGAGGAGGGGTGAGATGATGACGAATTGCACTAATTTTTTTTTAAAAAAAAATTATATTTTTCTTTAATCATCAATATTATTTTATTTATATTAAATTAAAATTAAAATATAAAAAAAAATTATTAGAATATTAAAATAGTATAAAATATTAAAAATTTAATTAATATTAATATTATTAAAACGTATGTTGAGTACGCTGAATTTGTGGGGCTTCGACAAAGTATTATTCTCTCTCTTTCAACTGCTTGCTTTATTATTGCCTCATTGATACAGGCGATGTGGGACTGCTTTAGTAGTGCTTCACGCTTTGTCTTGCTACTTGTGCGCTTCCTGTGCATCTGAGACGCGCAAAGGTTGCTTTGGGCTTTTGGTTTCGTTGATTCTGGGCTGATATAAGTTGAGCCACCTTGACATTAAGTATGTGTGTCACGCTGCTATGTGATATGTGTCGTGAATGAGAGGAATGAGATGAGTTGATGCGTGAAGGAGTGGCTGCCTTGTGCCGAGAAAGAATGCAGTGGCCGCGTGAGGGTTCATGTGTTTCTGTCGAGATGGCGAGAGAGCTTTTTGGGCGTTTTTCGTGTGACTGGGAAGAGAGATAGGGTCTGCCGAGTGAGTGACCTAGGGTTTTATTGTTTGTTTGGTTTTCAGAGAGGGAGAGAGATAGCTGATGAGTGTTGTCGTTAGTGGCTCTGTGTGCTTTTGGCTTTTGGGCTGATTGATGCTTAATTTCGACCTGGAGCTTTCGTACATGGGCCATAGGTGTATATATGTCGTGACAATGCAGAGTTGGGCTGGCGTGGAGCATCAGCCTCACAATCACACAAGGATGCACAGTCATATTCCATGCGTGGGGTTTTTTGTTCTGCATATGTAGTGTTATTTACACTGTGGGTAATTGAGCTTCATTATTTAACTCAACTTTACAGCTTGGGGTAGTTCATAGTTAGCTTCATTTTATCTCTTTTTTTTTTCGCTTGTGAGGTTCAACTTTTTTTTAATTATCATATCCATTTCTTAGACCTGGTAAAGGTCAATAGAATCACCGTAGACTAGACCCAATGAGTGCCCATAAATCTATTGTCTATTGAATCTGATGGAGGTGAATAAGAGTCCACTCTACTGGATCTGATGAGAATCTATGAGACTAGGATTGACTAGACCTAATGAAGGTTCAAGAAAGTCTTCGTTCTTTCGGACCTGATGAATTTCTATGAGAATAACCATTCTATTAGACATGAAGAATGACTTCCTATGTAGTCTGAAGTTATGGTATCCATACATTTCATATTGAGAATCGAAGAAAATCATTTCATGTTGATTGGATAAGAAAACAAACCTTTCACATAGTCTGGAGAGATGAAAAACTTTTCATGTAAACTGGATGAGAGGACAATCCTTCCACGTCCTCTGAATGGGATGACAATCCTATTAGCATCGTCTGAAACAGATGACACATCTTTCATGTCGTATGAAGAAATTTAGATTTATCTCTGTCGTTTGAAGAAGATAACTATCCACTAATGTCATCTTTCACGTCGACTGGAATAGATGACATTCCATCAATGATAAATTTCCCACGTTGTCCCGAGGTAGTGACAATCCATCCATGTAGTATGGAGTTGATGCTTTATAGGGAAAAAGTTTTGATGTTATCCCGATTCAGTTTTTCCTAATTGGTAGTTTGACAGCAGGTAGACTGAAAAGAATTACTCCAACAATTCCTTTCACATGGAAGATGTGACTTGTCGTGATAGGTCGGCAGGAGAAATGTGATGGTTTTTTTTTTTGGTGATTAAATGGATTGTCAGTTGATGGTTGAATTTCATCAAAATGACTTGTAGCCTCACGCCTTTAAGTGGCTGAAGAAAGAATTATGTTACAGTTTTCATCTTCCATTGATTATAATTGTTTTGTAGAGTGGCTATATGTGCCACCGTAGGGTCTGGCATCTGGTTGTGAGGATTGTAGTCTGAGAAGAAATTTGTTTGCTATGAATCGCTAAGGCCCCACGGTGGGCGCCAAATTGTGGACGCTGGAATTCGGCCGAGGTCCACAATCAGAATTTGTAGGTTGGGGGCATTAGCGATCCTGCAAGACAAAGGTAGAGTGAGCGGGAGCAGACTACCCACCGATGTGGTGGGTGCCGGGGGCACTCCGACGCTCAAGTCAGTAGCATGAAATGGGCAGTAAATATGTAAAATATGAAAACAAGGTTTGAAGTTACTTTGATCTCTCTGGGTGGCCGTGAAGGCGGTGATATGTGTCTGTGGGAGTGGGGGGCTCAGAGAGCTTGTGTCAGAGAGCGTAAGCTAGTAAGAGAGCCTTCTGAGAGTTGAGAATCTCTTCCCTTTTATAGATTGAAGGAAGTCACTTTAACAGTTGGAATATAAGTTGTACACGTGATGTGGGATCTACAATGTGCTGAAGTCTCTGATGATAGGACCCACAACATGTTCAATACTATCTTTTGATAACGAAGAATCTTAGCATGTGAATTTATGCTTTACGCTAGACAAAAATGATGGAAGAGTGGTTGATGAGTTATCCGTAAGCATGTGGCGTGATTATGATTCAATAATGCTAAGTTTTATGGGTTTGATTTTACACTCTTGGGCCTTACTTACTGTAAGGTTTTGAACTGTAAAGACGATTTTACCCTTGGCCCAAATTTGGCCCATACATTAACTTAATACAATACAGCGTTTGACGACAATGCTGCTCACCTCGTATTATATTATTTAATGTTGCCCACAATATATTAACGAATGATGAGGGATGGGTGCGATTATGGTGTATTGCACTAAAAATTTAAAAAAAATTATTTTTTCTCTAATTATCAATATTATTTTATTTATATTAAAATTAAAATTTAAAAATATAAAAATATTAATATTAAAAAATATTATTAAAATATTAAAATTAAAAATTAAAATTAAAATAAAAATTAAAATTAAAATTAAAATAAAAATTTAATATTATAATATTAAAATTAAAAAAAAAATGATTAAAATATTATAATAGTTATACAATATTAAAAATTTAATTAATATTAATATTTAAAAATATTATTAAAAAATTATTATTAAAATAAAAATTAATATAAAAAATTAAAAAATTAATATCAAAGTATTTATTAAATTTTAAAATTAACAAAATATTCAAATATTAAAAAATTATTGAACTATTAAAAAATATTATTAAAATATTAATATAAAAATATTATTAAAATATTAATAGTATAGTGTAGTACGAAACACTGTACAATAATAATATAATACAATACTATTACAATACAGCTTAATACAATACATCATTTAATAAATAATATAATACTATGTATTGTATTAAGTTGTATTATAAATGTACAAGTAAATCAAGTTCAAGTAGAGACTGTACCGATGGTTTTCTTGCAAGCTTTGTAGTTGTTGCCGTAAGACTGCTGCTTCTCTTTGCCAAAACTAGCAATTATAACAGCAGAAGTTAAGTGCAAGCAAAATATATTTATGTTTTTCTTTTAAATTAATTTTTTGTTAAAGTAAAAACCAATTTTTTTTGCAAAGAATTTGATCAACTATATATAAAGAAGAATAAATTATTCTTAGAGTGTGTTTGATAGAGAGTATTACACAAAGAGTATAAGCTAACTTATAAGATAAAGAACAAACACTAGAGTATAAATTAGCGTCAAAAAATAATCTCATATTGTGAAATTATGATTTTGTAATATAAAGACCAATTTATACAAGAATGATAATATAATATAAAATGAACATATTAATCACCCAAATTTAGGGATTTCTTCCCTATTTACAATAATATAACAGCCTAGATACTTAAAAGTTAATTATTAGTTTTCTACCTCATAAATACCGTAATTAATATTTATCACGAAAATCTTGAATTTATTCTTTCTTCCATATGCAATTTGAAATTTTTTTTTTCACTTTTCCACCTGATAAAGTGGAAAAGTGTACAAATTAATCATTTAATTTAGGAAAAATTATACGTTTCCTTCATAAAAGTAGAAAAGTGAACACATTTGAAATTTCAAGTAGAAAATGGAACGATTTCAAAACGATACTCACGCTATTCACCAAGGTGGAAAAATGATAATTTCCAGTAAATAAAATAATGACAATGATTATGACACTTTTTTTCTTTTTAAAAGATGAAGGGGTGGAAAGCCCAAATACATTTTTTATTCACTACTTCTTACAGAATCAAACCCAAATATTGCGCTTTGAAAGCACTTATTTTTTACAAACCTGACTACGCAATGATAATGACACTTGGAGTCTGTTTGGTATTGTGATTTGATCTGTGGTGAATGACAAAACTGTATGAGTCAAAGACTCAAAATACAGTTTTTAAGTGTTTTGTTAATAATGAGAAATTGCGATTACTAATTGTAATTTCTTTCAAAAACTGAGTTTTGCAAAAGATAAAAAAAAAAATTAGATTTCCCCACCATAAAAATATTTAAAAAGCGCACCGCAATTATTTTTTTTTAACATAAATCAAAATTTCATAAATATTATTTATGAACCACTACTTGATCACCACACTCTTTTAATCACAACACCAAACAAAATTTTAATTAAGAAGATTCAAATCATATTTTAAAGATCTTGATATGATACTCATCATTCCCCCTCAAGCTCGCGATGGAATTTTTTCCATAACATCCCTATCATTCTGTTGTCAAGGGAATTTTCCAACCATCATTTTTAGGAAACATTTTAATAGTTGAGAGCCAGATATTTGATGAGTTTGAAACTCTAATATCATGCTCAAAACTAGTCATCCCATTTTCTTAACAAATTCATCCTTGTGTCTATAGGATACTTTTCATATTTAATGAGTTTGAAACTCTAATATCATGACATTGATACTTTTCATATTTACATAAAATAATGACAAGGATTATTACACTTAATCGAGAATATTCTAAGGGAGAGATTATAAATTTGCACTTAAAAAAAAAAAATACACCTATTTTAATGAAAATATTTATTATTAAAATACCCATAATGTAAATTACTATTAAAGATAACTTATAATAGATAAATATATATTATTTTTATGGACACTCATTAGACACACCCATCCATATTTCTCCTATCTTCAAACCCTATTTTTTTTTCTTATTTAACATAATTTAAGGTAAATTTCATGAGGTTATTCGTTGAATTTTAAAAATTAAAATAAGGAAGAAAAGAGAGAGAAATGATGCATGGTGTTTTTTGTGTTTGACTGAGATAATTCAATTAATTTTAGAGAAGCATTTTTAATAAAATTATTTGAAAGTTTCAGTGGCTCGTATAGAGGAGTGTACTGTGACTTCTTCAAGAGTTAATTAATTATTAATTAAAGATGTTTGACCATTGACTATAAATATAAACCAAGAATGTCAGTCAATATTGGATTACTTTCAAGGAAGCAAAAACAAATTATTGATAGTAGTTGTGTGATTTTGGAATTTTCGTGGAGGATCCTTAGTAAATGAAACTAAAAGTTGTGTTTAGAAATTAAAGAATGATGAAAGCTATATATGAAATTTTATTGAAATGAGAAAAACAAGAAAAGCAAAACTAGAGAGATAGAGGAAGTAGAATTAAAAGATTTTTTTTAGTGTACTAAGTATTTTTATGAGTATGTAAAGTAAACAAAATTAATTAATATAAATTATTAAAGTGAGGGTGATTTTGGTATATTGAAGAGTTTACAAGATAATAATCAAAATTTTAAAATTATGTAAATAGCCCACCCATAATCTTATGATATCTTAAGGACCTTGATGTTATCCTTATCACATTGAGCTATAAAAGCATGAAAATGGTATGAGACAGTAAAGGCACCAAAACTTTCAAAGACGCTCATAATCAACTTTGGCATTAACTTTCTTAGGCCATATGGGAATTAGCATAATTTTTAGGCGATGCCTAGTTAATAGCATCATTTTAGAAATACTCACTACTCAGCACCATATATATAGTTAACATGTTATTATATTAGGAATGTAAATATGTCATGTGCTACTTTCACATGATTGATGTTATGTCTGAGCTTAATAAAAGATATTGTACTGAGAGTATAAGCTAATTTCTATGTTAAATATTATAACGCTAGTTTAGAAAAATAATATCGTGTTCGTACGGTTTAATTTAATGAGAATATAAATTAGCGTTAACTATACGTTTGAAGTAGAGTTTCAATGCTAGAGTGTACGTTAACTTAAAAGTTCACCAAATATCACACCAAACGGTGCCGTCAACATACCTGGAGTTCTGATGGTAGATTCAGCAATTGTTCTTGCTCCTCTTTTAATTGGTTATATCGTTCAAAAACTGCTTTCATGCTGCAGATAAGCCAATAAACTGATTAAATTCATGCAAATCATATCTGAAACAATATAGAGCAAAAGTTTAATTATCATAAGATGATGAAAATTCCATAAGGCAGCAGTTACGTACAGAAGCAATTGTTATGGGAAACTATGAAGAAATGGAAGGCACAAATTAAACCATGAAAAAGCTTTATAATAGTTTAAAATTTATTTATTAATTATTATTTTTTAAAGGGCTTGCATAAAATGTATTGGAACACCAGGATAGCAAGCCAAAAAGGAATTCAGATAAAGAATGGGAAACTTTCTGATCTCCAAGCATGTAAAATTTTACAATTGCTGTTGGATATATGTAATATGACTTGGGGTCCGGGCATATTTAGGATTAAGGTACAAGGCCGGTTTTAGTATTCTCGGGGCTCAAGATTATTTTTATATTTGGAGATCATTAGTCATAACAAAATATCATAATAAAAATATTTGAGGTCTTTGTCGGTTAATTATTTTGGAGACTATACCAACTCTGTTCTTAAATGTGTGGATGAAAATAAATATTAGCTACCAAATAAAATTGAGCGTTTGATAAACACTCAAGTAGTTGTACTTTAGAAGTTAATTGAAGCACGACCATCCCAGTATACCCCTGATAAGTAAATGGATCAACCAACAAAACTTGTATATATGCGAGGAAGACCTTTCGATATACCTAATGAAAAGCTTTACTCTTTAAGTGGTGTTGATGGTGGTTTTTCACCTTGAGAAAGTTTAAATATTGAGCAGGAGTAAAATGAGGTGTGTATTTGGCCAAGAGAGGATGATAAAGGTCCAATGACTTAGAGAGACTGAAATCAGACATAGGGGTCTGACCCTACTATACAGAGGAGTTCTCCGAAGGGCAGAGTAAGCTGAGGACGAAGTGAGTTGTTGATCCGACCCGATCTAAAGAGAAAGTGTTGGATTTGGGCTCATTTGAGTATTTGTGGAAGCCGACCCGATGTGCTCATTGTTTGTGAACCCGATCTGGTTAAGAGAGAAGGATGAAGTTCTGACCAATATCATCCACCTCGGTATGTCGACCAGAGGAACAGTGCTGGGATCACAGGTCAATTTGTGCTTAAGTCAAGTGACGTGTGCCATAAAGAAAGAAGATACCCTTCTAGAAGGTTAATGATGACTATGAGAAAACAATGGTTCACCATGAAAGTAGCATCTACCAGCCGCCATAGGGCAGCGCAGTGGAAGGGAAGTGGCAGAGCAGAACCGCCATAGGCCGATGTTGTGATAGGGAAAATGGCTAATCTGATTGGCCGAATTTTGGGTAGTTGAGGAAATTTGTTACTGTAATAATAACAATGACATATCTAACATCATATGCGTTGGAATAATAGATTTATAAGCATATATAAAGGGGTTGAAGTCTTAGATTAAAGGGATGAGAAATTTGGCAATTCAACACTTAGAGAGAAGTCAATAACCGAAAACCTAATCATAGAAAGAGAAAAATGGTCGATTGTTTGACTATTGAGAGAATTATAACAAGCTAATGTAAGACTCGAAGTGTTATAAGCTCTTTGTAAGCTCACTACCCTGCTTGTAGCTCAGGTCGGTCTTAACCATGAGCAGTAATAAAATATCATCTTTCTTCCGTGGATGTAGGTTGGAGCCACTCTCCGCCAATCACGTAAATTTTTATCTCTGTGTGTCGTCTGTAATGAGACAGTATAAAAAGCAGCAAACACATTAAAACGATGGCAAGAGACGAAAATCATAGAGTTCCAAGGGCCTCATTGGCAGAGTGGATGAAAAAGATAAAAGAGAGCTTGCGGCTAGAAATGGAGGTGGCTCAAACCTTCCTAGAGTCCATGATGGAGAGAATTAAAAAGTTGGAAGAGAAAATGACGAGAGAACATAAACATGTGGGGCCTAGTCGAAAGAAGGAATATATTGTCAGTGGGAAGAGGTTGATTGCTACAGAGAAGGAGCAAATGGCTAGGAAAAGAAAACCCGCAAAGTGAGGTCAGTAGATCGGGAAAGGAAAGAGCCAATGCCAGATACCTGTCGTGACGGAGGTGGCGGATGGAAGAGACCAGACCTGATGCAACATGAGTTCTTGCTAATGACTCAGGGCAACCCAGTATCCGAAAGGAGGCCCCAAATCCAAGTTGTGCATGTCGCGGGGAGCACATCATACACGACTCTAAACATGCATCTGTCACAGATTGCTCGGGAGATATATGATAAAGGGCTGTTGACGGAGCCTGACCTGAGGAGGTTCCCGATGGACAAGAGGAATGCTAGAGCGTATTACTCCCATCACAATACAAATGGATATGCCACTAAGGGATGTAGAGATTTGCATGAGCAAGTCGAAGCCTTAGTGAGGAATGGATATCTCCAAGAATGCATTGAACATGATGCCATGAGAGCAAGACACCGCCGATAGCAGAGGTCATCAGGTTGGGTGCCTATTACTTGGAGCAGCTGGATGGCACCCAGATCATGAAGCCATGGAACGTAGAAGTGTTGCGAGATCTTTCCTAGAGAAAATGAGAGTGTCATCGGCAAACTGAAGGTGTGTGATTTGCAGACTCGGTCTACCAACTAATATTCTTCGAATCATATTGATATCTTGCGCTTTAGACAGAAGAACGTGCATGCCTTCCACCACAAAAAGAAAAAGATACAAAGATAAAGTTTAAATATTCTCTTCGAGCTTTATATGTTAAAAATTATCAATTACCTCCAATTTCAGGATCTCCATGTTCCAAACTCCAATCAATATGAAATTTCAAGTATTTTGGGCCTTAAGATCTAAGACAACAACCTCTAATTTCAAGATACAACCTCAAATTTATTTTTTTCCTAATCAGCTTCAATATAGTGGGCATGTTATAATTATGAAGGATTCTAGAGTCTCCTAGATTTGTGTACATAATTATATTTATTATTAGTATTATTTCCTTCATACTTTAGTTTCATGTATTGATTATACAAAGGCTTCTTTATTGAAAATATAATTTGGAGTGAATTTAAGAGTTTCTTTTATTAATTAACATAGAGAATGAACTATTGTATTTTTATTTTATTTTTTGGATCTCTCACTACTAGGTCTGCATATTTGAGTTCTATTTTCCAATTTCTAAAGTGTTGGAATAAATTGGTTTCAAGTTAACTTATGATCAACAATTAACGATGACTCAAGATATGCATGTAGGATATAGAAATTAAAGATTGAGGCACCGTCTCAGGTAATAGAAATCAAAGTGTCTACTGCTTCTAAAGTTGAAAAAAAAAATGAGCTAAAATAGTTAGTGCTGCAAACACAAGATTTCCTTTAGAAATTAATATTAATAAGTTCTGAAAGCACAATCTTGTTAGAAGAGAAAAACATTTTTATTACATAGTGTAAACAATTATAATGGTCATGAAGCAGAACTAAAAATTAATCAACTTTAGGGTTTTGTAATAGTTAAGGTCTGTTACATAACACTACAGATAGTAAAACTTTTTTATTTTTTATTTTTTTATATTGAAGCATGCGATTAATAATCAGCCTTCCTTGTGTAGTATCATCTGTATGTATATAATATGCTACTACTGATAGAATCCTAGGATGGTTAGTCATGATTATCTTTCTTTATCCATCAAAAGAAAAGAAAAAGTAGAAGATTCAGGCATGTAATTAGTCTAAGATATGAAAGTAGTAACATGCTGCATGACAAAATACAATTTCCATTAGTTAGGTCAGGAACTCAAGTGAATTTCACAATTGAAGAAAACCTAATTAGGATATCTATAGCAAAACATATGGCACCTTACTAAAAACTAGACACATGAAGCTAAATTTTTAATGAGCTGCCATTTTCAATTGAACAGATATTTTATAATTGACTAGTGACAGCACTCAGTGTTTAGTATGAGTTGAATTGAACTGAATGAAAGGATGTGTAAAATTGTGAAGTAGAAAAAGAAGGTCAATAAGCTAAAACAAAGCTTCATCATTTGGACTGCAAAAGGATGCTAAAGGGACAAGGGTAGAGATTATTACTCAGTCTATTAATCCTCTGATAATTAATTATAGATATTACCCAAGTTAGTGGTTGGGTGGTAAAATGCCCTTCCCCAGTTTTTTGGGATGAAGAGTTCTTCAAGTCCCGCAGGGGTGATCCTGGGGACATTCCACATAGGCGGCCGGGTGATACCCCTAAATTTGGGTTAAAATTAATGATCCTGAATATAAAAAAAGTTAATACTCATTGTAATAAGAAAATTTAAAAAAAAATTATCGATAAAGGGTCGCATATTTTAAAAAATCGTTTAAGGTCTCCCAAAACTGTGAAGTAGATATATGTACAGACTCTTAGCAAGCTAGTGCCTCCAAAATGAGTAGCATTCATTACTTGTCTTCTTCATAGTAGATATTTCATATCATCACTCTATGCCACAAGCATACTTTGTCTTTTTGTAATCCATGCATCTCTCTAAATTTTCATTCAGGAACATCTTTGGACTCAACAATCCTTGGACCAACAATGGTCAATCCAAGATAAGATCAAGCCAATTAAAATAGAGAAAATGAAGGACCAAGCAAAAATAAGATGATTAAAGAATCCTTAATTAGCATCTTAAAAAGAAAATCTCTAGCTAGATATATCAAGTATCAACATTAATTTTCTCATTGGGATGTCATTTGAAAACATTGCCATGGCATTTTGATCCAGAGAACCTTACCATTTGAGGTTATTTCTTCTTAAATCCGACTATTTTTATACTAACTTTATCCTTTTAGTTCCCACTTTCTTATGTCTTTTGAACCAAAACCGATTTAAGCTAAAACTCCATATCTCTCCATCTACATTTCTCGGCAGGGAGGGTATTACTTCTGCTGCGGTCAATATAAAATACAATAAATGTTCTCTCCATTGTTTATTGTTATGTTAAAATTGTTTTCCTGAATAAAACTGTGGCTATATCCTATGATATAAAATGTCTCAGCTTCTTTATAATTTAGAAAAAATGATATATAGATATATATATATATATAGCTATCAGTCTTACGGCATGGTTCCATCAGCCGCCATGAATCAAACCTAAACCTTTATTTTGATATATATGCTGAAATTTAGCTGCAGTAATGATGATAGAGCTATGGATATTAATCATAAATTAAAGTATAACCTGTCCTCGATCGTATGGTAAAGTGAGCTAACCTGGTGCTTGAAAACTCATAGAGCTTGCCGGTGCTGGAAAAGATTGCAAGTCCAATTTCTGCATCACAAAGAATGGAGAGTTCCTTTGCCTTCTTGATTAATCCCTTTCTTCGCTTTGAGAAAGTCACTTGTCTGATTATTGAGTCATCAATCTTTTGAATCACAATCTTTCTTCTCCCCATCCTTTTTTTATTTATATTAATTTGTTCTAGGGTTTCTGAAGTATACTTCCAAATAGAGACAGCTAATTTGCTTTGTTGAATCAACCAATGACTGTTAATTAGCTTAAGACTGAATAACACTAGAGGAAAAACTTACTGAGTTACAGTGAGCCCATATTGATGATCAATTAGTGTTTTGGACTGTCATCAAGAGAGCTTACAAGTAAAATTATAAGGTCACGTTTGGCATGTAGGTTTGTATTGGTTATATGAGTGGGTCCCACACTATTTTACTTTATAATTTTTTATTATATATATATATATGGTGCATCTGTAAGGGAAAATTTGACCCATAGCCTCCACGGGTTTATGCGAATAATTTTTTAAAATATTAATTTTTAATCATTAATATTTTATTTCATTAAATTAGTAAAAAGTATATTAACCGGCAGACTGCAGACAACCAACCAAGCCGCCAATGTTGCCGTGCAGTGCCGCTTTCAGGGATCTTTTGGGGTTGTTTTTGGCACAATTGGAATTCTGGTCACCTGATACACACAACTGTACACTTCTTTCTGGTGATTAATTTAACGTTTGATTATTTTTATTTTAAGTATTAAATTATTGTTTTAATGTATTAACTAATATAATATAATATAAATGCTAAATTATACAACACAATCCATACTACACATGCTAATGTTTTAAATTTAATACAACACAATCCAGTATGTTGCACTAAACAAACCCCAAAGGTTTTGGGGAACATAGATGCTTGATGAGAAAAATGATGGAGTGATGTTGAACAATATTGTCTCTCAGGATTCAACTATAACAAACTACTTGAGGAGATACATTCAGATCACATCAAGGGGAAGTCTCTTGTACGTTAGGGAGTCAGTCGACCTCAAATGAAATTATGTTGAAGTATATTATGGTAATGCCATTTAAGACTGTTGGAAATTAATTGTTTTAATTATTTGATGTTGTTAAATAACAACAATTAGTAATGATTTCATGTTGGAAATTATTAAGTAACAACAAGAGTTGTTAATCAAATAATTAAGTAACAACAAGAGTTGTTAAGTAACAACAATTAGTAAAATGTTAATTGGGGAACAAATGGTACACCCATGATGGTAACATTTTTGGAAGGGTTAGAGAAAGTCATTATGCATCCAAATACATGTGATTACATAGTAATCAATGCATGTGATTAAATAGTAATCAATGATTAATAGTAATCCATGCATGTGAGGTAATAGTAACTTGATTTCCCTCCTATAAATAAGACCATTTGCTTATTGAGTTAAGCAATCAATTAAGTTTGATTAAGAGGTCTCTACAAGTTTTAAGGTATGCAATTGTGTTGTGGTTAGTATAGATTTATTTCAATTAGCATGTAAATAAATCTAGGACTAGTAATACATGTATGGTTAGATCCTAAGAGGACAAACATGTAAATATATTAGGGATTATGTTTCCTAACATTGGTATCAGAGCTTAAATGCATGTATTCTAGTTGGATTATACAAAAATTGCATGAACAAGCATGAAAAATGTTGAAAATGTTTCTGGTTTTTGTTTTTTCAAAAATGATTTTCTTCCAACTTTGGGCCGTAATAACTCTATGTAGAAAATTGATAATCGCATGTTCAAATATGTTTTGAAAACTACGTCATGAGATCTTCAATTTGGTATATCATTTGCTTAATTTGGATTAAAATTGAGAAAGATATGGACCCTAGAAGTTGGCTAGATGAATCTGTTTTTACCCAGAAAAACACTCCCAGAAGATTTGTACTACATGTCATCCGGTCTTTAGAGAAGAGGACGACAAGTCGTCCGCTGTCTGTATGACATTCGTACGTATTCCGCGCTTCCAAACTACATGTCATCTTCTATTTAGAGAAGAGGACGACAAGTCGTCCGCTTACCGTACGAACGTCGTACGTTTATAGGTCGATTGGACGACATGTCGTCCAAGTATTACACAACCGACAAGTCGGTTCAATCTATAACTACAACCGACATGTCATACAACCACAGAACTCGCGGACGACATGTCGTCTGCGCGTGTGACTTGGCCGAGGCCGGCCGGCGCGTGAGGGCGCGTGAGCGCGAGTGGGAGCCCGTGGCCGGCGTGGAGGCGCGTGGATGCGCGTGAACCACTCATGTGGCGCGTGGATGGCGCGTGAAATCTGTGAGGCCCGTGTTGGTCATGTCTGTATCGGTTTGCTTCGGTAATTCCGATCCGTCATGTTAAATGTCTATTCCTTTTGTATATTGTACTAATCGGCCATGATAAATTTGTTTTATCATATAAACTTTGTGTTTATGTAAATGAATATCTTTGTGATGTTTATTTTAGTTAATGTAACTTCGTGTTTCATTATATTGATTTTTCTTTGTATTTGTTGCAGAAAAATCATGCCGATCAGACAAAGAACTGCAAAAAGAGTTATGACATCCGCCCACAGTGAAAGATTGAAAGACATGTTGCTGGATTTGGATAAATATCGGATGAAAGAAGATGATGATATGATCTCGCATATAATCACCTTCAATAACATGTTACAAGAATCTATATGGGAGGGTAATTGGATAGGACAACCAAACAGACTGAGATACCTACGAAATACTCTCCCGATAATATGGCAAAAAAGGCTTACTGATATTTGGAAATTAGTAACTCATACAGAAGAACTACGTGTTCAATACAACATAGCCATTGAGAGGTTAGCGATTGAGTATCTTCAATCTAAGGCAAATAATACAATTTTTCCCTTGATGTCTCGGAAACGTTGCAAGGATCCGAAATTTGCAATAGGTTTTCCATGGTTGTCCAAGATCAATTACCAGTTACCGAAAGAATTTGAGGATTCTTATCCAAAGACTTTTATTCGTTGGAACACTAGAACCGGAAAAGTTTTAAGTGTTAGATATTAGTTTTTCTATGATAAAACTATGTTAATATTTATGTGTGTAATTATCTGTTACTTCATGGCATGTAATTATTGTATTTATATGTATGAATGTTTCATGTTGATTTTGAATTTATGTAATTAAATCAATGATTGTCATGTACAATGGTCGCATGATTAAGATGTTCTAAGAATTTATGTAATTTTTTAGAAAATGATTTTACATGATTGATTATGTTGAATATTTTTACATTGGGTAATTGGATGATGATTGGACACATAGTGGCCTTTTGACTCCAACCCCATTGAAGAATTTTATTAAACATAATTCGTTTCATGATAAAATAAATAAAAGTATTAACATTGTGCATGAATGTCTGTAGAAACTTTGTGTTTTTTAATATGGCTTCCGCAACAAAGAACATTATTGCTGAACTCAACAAGGGTGAGAAACTGAATGGCGATAATTATGAAATTTGGAGCATGAAAATCCAATATGTGCTAGAAGAACAAGAGGTTCTTGAAACTTTGAAAATGAGCATGGATGAACCTGAACAGGGCACTACGGCCCAACACAGGCGAGACCGAGAGGCTTATGAGGCCTGGAAGAAAAAGAATTCCATTGCCCGCATTACGTTGCTGAGCAGTATGGATAATGACCTAATGAAAGAGTTCAGGAAATATGACATGGCTAAGGACATGTGGTCCACACTAGCTGAAAAGTTTGGTAGTACCTCAATAACCAAACTCAGGTCACTGACAATCAAGTTTGACACATACAAGAAACGTCCTGAGTTCACTATGTCAAAACACTTGAGGCAAATGTCAAACATGATTACTGAACTGGCAGATGCTGGACATGTTCTTACAGATGAACAGAAAGTCCAAGCGGTCATTCGTTCTCTTCCAAATAGCTGGGAGCATATGAAAATGCATTTGACCCACAATGAGAGCATCAAAAACTTTGATGATGCCAAACGTCACCTTGAATTAGAAAGCGACCGCCTTGCGGCTGCTAAGTCAAATGCTGAAGTGTATATGACAGAAACTAGCAAACCATGGGGTTTCAAAAAGAAAAGAAAATTTCATGGTGGTGGGTTCCAGTTCGGAAAAGAACAAAATTCTTCTAAGCCAGAAAAGAAACAGAAAACCAATCAACATGGGAAAGGAAAACGTCCTACCAAAAAGAAAAACATGGCAAAGGTTAAATGTTTTAACTGTGGTAAGAAAGGTCATTTTGCTCGTGACTGCACTGAGCCTAAAAAGGTGAATACCTTTCGTGCATATTTAAATGAAATATGTTTTCAAGTTCAATCTTTCTAACTGAATCTAATCCTTTGTGGACTGTAGACTCAGGAGCCACAGACCATGTAGCGAAGGATAGAGATGCCTTCGTGGAATTTCGACGAATTTCACCTGGGGTGAAGTGGATATATGTTGGCAACAACTCACGGGTTGAAGTCAAAGGCATAGGAACATGCAAGTTAGTCATGCATGGTGGAAAAACTTTACTACTACATGATGTATTGTTTGCTCCACAATTCGTCGTCGAAATTTAGTTTCTGTGTTGGTTTTGGTTAATTTAGGTTTCAATTTGAACTTCCATAAATTTGGTGTTGATTTGTACTTAGGTACAATACACTATGGTTCTGGTTATTTTCTGGATGGTTTTATTGTATTAAATGTTGAATGTTTTAATCACAATTCCGGTTTTTCGTTTGTTACTTCATCTGTCAGTGATGATAGTGATGTAACTGTGTGGCATGCTAGACTTGGCCACATTGGCCAGCAAAGAATGAACAGATTAGCCAAAGAAGGCTTTCTGGGAAATATTGAGAAGGTGGAATTGTCAACCTGTGAATATTGCTTGGCAGGAAAAACTGCGAGAAAACCATTTGGAAAAGGGACTAGAGCAGAATTTCCATTACAATTAATTCATTCAGATATCTGTGGTCCAATGAATGTCAGGGCAAGGCATGGAGCATCTTATTTCATCACATTTATAGATGATTTTACTCGCTTTGGTTATGTCTATTTGATTGCTCATAAATCCGAAGCATTAGAATGTTTCAAGAAATTTATGAATTTGACAGAAAATCAATTGGACAAGAAAATTAAAGCACTACGCACTGACCGTGGTCGTGAGTACTTATCTGATCAGTTCAGAGAATTATGTGATGAAAAAGGAATTAGTCGTCAGTTGACTACTCCTGCTACTCCTCAACAAAATGGTGTTGCGGAAAGAAGAAATAGAACTCTTCTTGAGATGGTTAGGTCTATGATGGCACAAGCAAATTTGCCTATAACCTATTGGGGTGATGCATTATTAACTGCCACATATGTACTTAACCGAGTGCCATCTAAATCTGTGTCCACCACACCATATGAGTTATGGACAGGTCGTAAACCAGATATTCACTTTCTAAAACCTTGGGGTTGTGCGGCTTATGTTCATGTGCGTTCTCACGAACATGGAAAGTTAGGCCCAAGAGGAAAAAAGAGTATCTTCATAAGATATTCTGAACAATCAAAAGGATATGTTTGCATAGGTGAACATGAAAGTGGAGGCGTGACAGAATTTGAATCACGAGATATCACATTTTGAAAATGATTTTCCTAAGCAGGGAGAGATAGGTCAAGATTTATCTCTATATGAAACTCAAGATCACATGGATCACATGATTGGTGAACACTCGGGTTTACCTAATTCAAGTGGGAGTGATGAGAGAAATTTGAGAAAACATGATGAATCTGTTTCACATGAATCTCAAAATGATGAATTAGTTTCACACGAGTCTCATTTACGTGATCCGAGTGGGAGTGATGTACATAATCCTAGTGGGAGCAATGTGCACGATCCAAATGGGAATAATATCGAAAGTGAGGAATCAGTTCCACCACTAGAATCCCAATTGCGACGTAGTAATCGTATAGGCATTCCTCGACGTCGTTTCGATATCGAAGGAGAAACCTTTATGATTCTACCTCAAGATGATGAAGAACCTAGAAACATAAGAGAGGCTCTTCAGTGTCCTGCTAAGAAAAATGGATGAAAGCAATGGAAGAAGAGATGGAGTCAATGAGGTCCAACCAAGTTTGGGAATTGGTTGATCTACCCAAAGGACGTAAAGCTGTTAAGAACAAATGGGTTCTTAAAATAAAGCGTAATGCCGATGGCAATATCGAAAGATATAAAGCACGACTTGTGGCAAAAGGGTATACGCAACAGGAAGGAATTGACTACGAAGAGACTTTTTCACCTGTTGTAAGGTTTACCTCAATTCGCTTGATTCTGGCTATAGTAGCAAGTATGGATCTAGAATTACATCAAATGGATGTAAAGACTGCTTTTCTCAATGGAGAACTTGATGAAGAAATCTACATGGAACAACCAGTAGGTTTCATAAAAGAAAATGAAAAGGAGAAAGTATGTAGACTTTTAAAGTCTATATATGGTCTCAAGCAATCGTCTAGACAATGGTATATACGATTCCACAATACAATCATTTCGAATGATTTCACAATGATAGATGAGGATCATTGTGTGTACACCAAGAGAGATAAAGATAAGTTCATTATCTTATCTTTGTACGTGGATGATATACTTATAGCCGGAAATGATAAGGAGTTTGTAAAACACATTAAAGAATGGTTATCATCTAACTTCGAGATGAAAGATATGGGTGAAGCTGCATATATTCTTGGGGTTAAGATCTCAAGAAATCGTTCAAAGAATTTATTATCTCTTTCACAGGAGTCATATATAAAGAAAATTCTTGAACGCTTCCAAATGCAGGCTTGCAAACCCATTGATACTCCTATCACGAAAACTGAAGCTTTGAGTCGTAGATTGTGTCCTGAAACTCCACAGGAAAAGGAACAAATGAAGAAAGTTCCTTATGCAAATGCAGTTGGAAGTTTAATGTACGCAATGTTGTGTACAAGACCTGATATCTGTTTCGCTGTTGGAATGGTAAGTAGATACCAATCCAATCCAGGACTAGCACATTGGAAAGCAGTTAAAAGAATATTTAGGTATCTGAGAGGGACAGCTGATTACTCATTGTGTTATCAAGGAAATGATCTGCAATTGAGAGGCTATACTGATGCTGACTGGGGAGGAGATTTAGATGAAAGAAAATCTACCTCCGGTTTTGTTTTCTTGCTAAACAATGGTGCCATTTCATGGAGCAGTAAGAAACAATCTTGTATAGCCTTATCCACAATGGAGGCTGAATTTGTGGCCTTTTCATCATCAGCAGTACAAGAGGCTGTGTGGTTGAAAAGGTTCTTGGATCATTTGGGTATGTCAAATGAAGCTTCTGGTCCAGTATTAGTTAACTGTGATAGTGAAGCAGCGATAGCCTACACAAAAGACCCAAAATCCATTGTAAAACGAAACATATAGATACCAAATATAACTTTGTGAAAGACATAGTTGCACGAGAAGAGGTAAACATGAAGTACATTTCTACGCAAGAAATGGTAGCAGATCCATTGACCAACCTGTTCCTAGAGATGTCTTTGTTAGACATGTAAAAACTCAGGGATTGCGTAGATGTTAATGTGCTTACATATTATGATATGTATTTTTTTTCCCAAATAATGTTTACTAATGTTAATACTCATTGATATTTGTGTTCAATGCTTACATGTTATTATGTTGATACATGTTTAAACAAATATACTATTTGTTAGTATGAGAAGTATGTCGGACAAGTGAATGATTGGCCCTCTCACACGGGCAATCGCCTCCATTACTTTGTGTTAATGGGAGATGAGACAAATTTTTAAGCTAATTATCTGAGTGATAATTTAGAGAGCTCAAGCTTGAAAATTAAGTAATGTCGTTATGGGGTCACTTTCTCTGTGATATGACCTAAGGTGAATAAGTTCGTTTCACCTTACTTGTCTTAATGTCAGTTATGAGTTAGACATTGTGTTTGTCTGAACTATAATCTGTACGGTATTTTATGAGACATGCGCTCCATGGGAAATGAGAGAATACCGTAGCACATGTTTTCATACCATGTGTACATTTGTGACTATTGAGGGTAATACAAGTAAAGATCTCAGTCTTGATATTGTGTGAGACCCTTGAGATTATTTCAATCTCACATTGTACCCTTTAGACTCTTGTCTGCTTCTTAAAACTTAGATTTGATGATCGCTATCTTGGAGTGTTGCTGAAAGATCATGAGAGATTCGATCTGAAAGAACATCTCTGGAAAAGCGAATTGAATCAAAGTTGAGAGATTCGAGAAATGAGAAAGATCATTATATGAGTAATATCACATTAGCTTGTATTCACTGGTCGACCAATTATGTTATTCTATGTGATCAAACATGATTGTGAATACAAAATAAATATTACATTCGAAAAGAGATCGAGAGAGATTTAATGTGATAAATGATCGAGGATACTGCATACATAATCCACTATGGTTCTATCCATTTTTCGAGCGCTATATATTCCTAACAGATGTATAGCAAGTGAGCTCTCGAAGTATGCTGGTCGCACGGCACAATTGCAAAGTATGAATTATTCTTGTAGAGATAATAAAAATTGTTGATCCCATCATGTGTGAGTGGGAGATGTTGGAAATTAATTGTTTTAATTATTTGATGTTTTAAATAACAACAATTAGTAATGATTTCATGTTGGAAATTATTAAGTAACAACAAGAGTTGTTAATCAAATAATTAAGTAACAACAAGAGTTGTTAAGTAACAACAATTAGTAAAATGTTAATTGGGGAACAATGGTACACCCATGATGGTAACATTTTTGGAAGGGTTAGAGAAAGTCATTATGCATCCAAATACATGTGATTACATAGTAATCAATGCATGTGATTAAATAGTAATCAATGATTAATAGTAATCCATGCATGTGATAATAGTAACTTGATTTCCCTCCTATAATAAGACCATTTGCTTATTGAGTTAAGCAATCAATTAAGTTTGATTAAGAGGTCTCTACAAGCTAAAAGGTATGCAATTGTGTTGTGGTTAGTATAGATTTATTTCAATTAGCATGTAAATAAATCTAGGACTAGTAATACATGTATGGTTAGATCCTAAGAGGACAAACATGTAATTATATTAGGGATTATGTTTCCTAACAAAGACAATTTGAAAATTAATAAGAAACGGTGACCAATGCATTCTCAAAAAATGAGTGTTTAAGTAATAAGGATGGACCCTCTCAAAAAGATTGAGAATTAAGTAGATCAAAAAGTTACTCAAAGAATCCCAATCGGGCTGTGGGAAATAGAGATGTGCATCCGCGTCTTGCGCAATCATAACGTCCATTTAAAACTTAAAGAAAAAATTTATAGGACGGTTGTGAGACCTGCAAAACTTTATGAAATATAATACTGAGTAATAAAATATCAACATGTAGTGCAAAAAATGAGGATAGCTGAGATTAGAATACTTAGATGGATGTGTTATGGACTAGGAGAGGCAAAGTTAGAAATTAAGAAGAAAGTATGCACAGTGCCGATTGAGGAGAAGATGAGAGAAATAAGACTAAGATAGTTTGAACATTATAACATTGACTTATAAATGCATCGGTGAGAAAATGAGAACAAATATTATTGCCATATGTCAAGCAAGATCTGGAAAACCTACGTTGACATGGATATAATTCATAAAAATAATTTATTGAGCTTAATGAAATAATAATTTCGAATAAAATACAATAACGATATAGCTGAATAGGTAAAGACGATTATTTGGTTTGTTTGATTCAACTGGTTTGACATTACATAGTAGTTTGAGTTTACAAAAAAATGAAGTTATTTTACACTAAAAGGATATTACTTATCTATCTCGAATGATACTTGTGGGTTTTCCTATTATCATTTCTATTAAGTGCTGCAACAACAATTACATTGACTACATAGCTTTGTCATTGGTCGATTCAGCTGTTTTAATTTGTGGCTGGTTTTTTTTCCCTTCTTAGTGCATTCTATTAAGTAATCTCTGTAATAAATTGGCTGGAGGCCAATACACTTTTTTCTCAAATTTTCCATTTGGACTTACTAATAAAGATTTTAACGAGACTGATATCTTTCATTCCTTTTTCTTTAAGGCAACTTGCTTTTGCTGCACTGAACATTCTATTTTTATTAATAAAATTCTCTCTTAAGGTTCGGTTAATACAGGATTTAGCAGAATTTTAGGTGCCAAAAAGTAAATTTATGCTCTGATGTTCTACTTGAGATTATTATTATTATTATTATTTAAAAAAAGAGAGAGAGATAACGCACGGACAGATCACCTTCTTGGAAATATAAATATTCAACGAAATATAAATATTCATATAAATATAAAACTCAAAACTAGGAAGAAAAAAGTTTCATTCTCTCTTTTCAATATATAAGATAAAGCACAATTGCATTATTTCCCAATCGACTAAAGCAATCTAAGTGTAAAATATATGTCTTCACAGTCAGAACTTAGACAGAATATTAATTTTGAATTAGATGTTTAAACATTAAAGTTTCCAATTTTGGAAAAAAGAATGTAAATAGAATTCATGCAAATCCAAATGCAAAGGCCATATTCTTTATTGGTTGTTGCACGTTCCTGTTAACATCAGTCACCTCACCGAATTCGGTGAGGTGAGTGATAAGTAATGATTAAAAAAAATTAATATTTAATTTTGGGTAAGCCCCACATGCTTAAAAAACTAATAATAAAATATTAAAATTCACTATTTGTACAGTGAATTTCATGCCTATAAACAGATGATTCATTTCATTATTTTCTTCATCTCATTCTCAACCAAATCATATGATTCTAAGAGAGAAAATATAGTTTCTTTTTAAGAGTTTGTGAGAGAGTTGTTCTCATATTCTAAGAGAGTGTGAGATTGTTCACTCCTTGAGTTTAGAGAGAGGTTGTAAAATTCTTTCCACCATAGTGAAATTATTCTACTTTTGCCCGTAGATGTTTCCCTCACATTGAGGGTTTTACCACGTTAAATCCGCGTCTCATTGTTTTATTTTATTGATAATATTTATGGTAGGCTAAACCTCCTAATTATTATTGTATTGTTATAGTGTAGATTAAGTCTCCTAATTATTTGTTATATGGTAGGCAATGCCTCCTGAACTAACAATTATTCTCAATTTCACTTTACTTGCATGCTAGCTTCAGCCCACGATCCCCTAACAGTGGTATCAGAGCTTCAGGTTCAGGGTTACTGTTCACGGAGACTATTCACATATACGGTATAGTACTATTCATGTATATGGTACTATTCACATATATAGTACTATTCACGTATACGGTACTATTCACGGTGCAATAGTAAAAATCCAGTTCAAGTGAGAAGCTGATCGTCATCAGAAATATGAAAGGAAAGTTCGAAATTGAGAAGTTCAAAGGAAGTAACTTTTCCCAATGGAAACTTAAAATAAAAGCAATCTTGAGAAAAGATAATTGCTTGGCGGCAATTGGAGAGAGACCAGATGGAATGGCTGATGAAAAATGGAAGGATCTTGATGACAACGCTATAGGCAACTGGCATCTAGCCTTAGCAGATTCTGTGTTATCCAGTGTTGCAGAGAAGGGGGCTGCAAAAGAGATTTGGGATGCACTTATCAAATTGTACGAGGTCAAGTCACTACACAACAAGATTTTCTTGAAAATGAGACTTTACACTTTTTGAATGGATGAATCCACATCCATGACGGATCACATCAACAACTTGAATACACTATTTTCCCAACTCACTGTGTTGGATTATAATATATCAATAAATGAACGTGCGAAGATTTTACTTCAAAGTCTGCCTGATTCGTATGATCAACTTATCATCAACTTGACAAATAATGTTGTTACTGATAATCTAGTCTTTGACGAAGTTGCAGCTGTTGCTCTGGAAGAAGAGTCTAGGCGCAAAAACAAGAAAGACAGATCATCCAGTTCGCAACAAGTGGAAGCATTGGTGATGACAAGAGGGAGATCAACAGAACATAGCTCGAGTGGGAGTCAAAACCATAGCAGATTGAAATCAAGAAATAAGAAGAATGTTAAATGTTACAACTGTGGCAAGAAATGGCATATTAAGAAAGATTGTTGGAATATGAAGAATGGTAGAGAAAAAGCTCATGTTGCAGAAAAATCTCAGGGATGTGTTGCAAGTACTTCTGAAGAAGGTGACGCACTTTACAGTGAAGTAACAATGATGTCCAATGATAGCAGAAAATAGCTAAGTGATGCATGGCTGGTTGATTCTGCAGCAACATGGCCCATGACCTCTAGGAGAGAATGGTTTTGTCATTATGAACCTGTCACTGGAGGATCATTTTTTCTAGGCAATGATCATGCCTTGAAAATGATTGGGATTTGAGCCATTAAAATAAAAATATACGACGCACTGTACAAGATGTTCGACATGTTATGGGAATGAAGAAAAATCTTCTGTCAGTTGGACAGTTAGATGACCTCGGATATAAGACCATTGTTGAAAACGGGGTATCAAAAATGGTGAAAGAATCACTTACTGTCTTGAAAGCTGAAAAGATCTCAGCAAACCTGTATATGCTCTTGGGAGACTCGATTCAGGAAGCAACTGCATCAGTGGCATCACTGGATTCTGGAGAAGAAGCTTCTATATTGTGGCATCGGAAACTGTGCCACATGTCAGAATATGGAATGAAGATTCTCGTCAATCAAAAGCTACTCCCAAGCTTGAAAACAGTTAGTCTACCGTTTGGTGAGCATTGTGTTACAAGTAAGCAAAATAGATTAAAATTCAGCAAGTCAAGTGCTCGGAGTAAAACCATTTTAGAGTTGATTCACTCTGATGTTTGGGAAACACCGATTCAATCTCTGGGGAAAGCAAAATACTTTGTATTATTTATTGATGACTTTTCTAGAAGATGTTTGGTGTACCTGATCAAAAACAAGTCAGATGCGATGCCAGTTTTTAAAAACTTCAAAGCACAAATTGAAGTTGAAACTGGAAGGAGAATCAAGTGTTTAAGGACAGATAATGGATGAGAATACTGCAGTAAGGATTTTGATGCATATTGTCAGCAAGAAGGCATCAAAAGGCAGACTACTACACCTTACACTCCTCAACAAAATGGGGTGGCAGAAAGGATGAATAGAACGCTGCTGGAAAGAGTAAGAGTTATGCTCAGAACAGTTGGTCTACCAAAGTGCTTTTGGGCAGAAGCAGTTCATACATCATGTTATGTTGTAAATAGATCTCCATCAAATGCCAATGATTTGAAGACACCGATGGAGATGTGGAGCGGAAAACCAGCTGATTACTCATCTCTTCACATTTTTGGTTGTCCTGTGTACGTGATGTACAACACTCAAGAAAGAACAAAGCTAGATCCAAAATCTAGAAAATGTATTTTCTTGGGGTTATGCTGATGGAGTAAATGAGAATCGCTTGTGGGATCCCACTACCCACAAGATCATCATCAACATAGATATGGTATTTGCAGAAGATCAACTGCAAAAAGAAGGAAATGATAGCACTTCAAAAGAAAGTACAGAGACTACAACAGTACTGATGGAAAATAATCCAGAACGAGAAATTTAGATTCTTCTGAAGCAGTACCAGAGCATGAGGTACAAGAACCAGTTGAGTATGAAGCTTATGAAGTCCGTCGATCAACTCGAGAGAGAAGACCTCCAGGTTGGCACTGAGAGTATGTTACGGAGAGTAACATTGCATATTGTCTTCTAATAGAGGATGGAGAGCCATCAACTTTCCATGAAGCTACAAAAGATGTAAATGCATCTTTGTGGATGACAGCAATGCAAGAAGAAATAGAAGCTTTGCACAGAAATAATACATTGGATCTAATACTATTGCCACGTGGAAGAAAAGCCATTGGTAATAAATGGGTCTACAAGATCAAGCGTGATAACAATGATCAAGTGGAGCAGTATCGTGCACGATTGGTGGTGAAAGGATATGCTCAGAAAGAAAAGGATTGAATTCAACGAGATATTTTCTCCAGTGGTTCGACTTACAACAATCAGAGTAGTCTTGGCTATATGTGATACATTTAACCTACATCTGGAACAGTTGGATGTAACAACATCATTTCTTCTCGGAGAACTTGAAGAATAAATTTATATGCTCCAACCAGAAGATTTTGCTGAAATAGACAAGGAGAACTTGGTTTGTAGGTTGAACAAATCTCTATATGGTCTCAAACAGGCGCCGAGATGTTGGTATAAGAGATTTGATTCCTTCATTATTTGCCTTGGATACAACAGACTCAGTTCATACCATTGTACATATTACAAGAGGTTTGAAAATAATGACTTCATTATCTTGTCGTTCTATGTGGATGACATATTAATAGCAGACCCTAACAAAGATCGAGTCCAAGAATTAAAGGCACAATTAGCTAGGGAGTTTGACATGAAGGATCTGGGACCAGCAAACAAGATTCTAGGATGCAAATACACCGAGATAGGAATAACATGAAGATTTGACTTTCTCAGAAAAATTACTTGAAGAAAATCTTACGACGGTTCGACATGGAAGATTGTAAGCCAATTTCTACCCCACTTCCTGTTAATTTCAAGTTATCCTCTTTTAAGTGTCCTAGCAATGAAGCTGAGAGGACGAAGATGTCTCGAGTATCGTATGCATCAGCAATGGGAAGCTTCATGTACGCTATGATTTGTACAAGACTAGACATTGCACAAGCAGTGAGAGCGGTTAGTCGTTTTATGGAGAATCCTGGTAGAGAGCATTGAAATTCTGTTAAGATGATCCTTAGATATATCAAAGGAACCTCAGATGCTGCATTATGTTATGGAGGATCAGACTTAATTGTCAAAGGCTACGTGGATTCAGATTTTACAGGAGATCTTGACAAAAGAAAATCCATCACGGTTATGTAATTTGTACTTGCAGGAGGAGTAGTGAGCTGGGTATCCAAGTTACAGAATGTTGTGGCTTTGTCTACAACAGAAGCTGAATACATGGCAACTACACAAGTTTTCAAGGAAGCTATTTGGTTCCAACGGTTATTGGATGAGCTCGGATACAAACAAGAGAAGATTCCTTTATTTTGTGACAATCAGAGTGCTTTGTATATTGCAAAGAATCCAGCCTTTCATTCAAGAACGAAGCATATATAGGTACAATACCACTTTGTTCATGGAGTAGTGGAAGAAGACATTGTGGACTTGTTGAAGGTACACACCAATGAGAACCTTGTAGACGTAATGACCAAGCCTATCAATGCAGACAAGTTTGTATGATATAAATTATCTTATGGGTTAGCAGAAACGTAAACAGCTTGAAGACGACAAAGTAGAAATGATGGTGTGGAAACTGATTGGTTCTCAATCAAGTTTCCAAGTGGGAGAATTGTTAACGTCAGTTGAGCGATAAGTAATGATTAAAAAAAATTAATATTTAATTTTAGGTGGGCCCCACATGCTTAAAAATAAAATAATAAAATATTAGAATTCACTATTTAGTTTCTTCTTAATAGTTTGTGAGAGAGTTGTTCTTCTATTCCAAGAGAGTGAGATTGTTCACTCATTGAGTTTAGAGAGAGGTTGTAAAATTTTTTCCACTATAGTGAAATCCTTATACTTTTGCCCGTGGATGTTTCCCTCACATTGAAGGTTTTACCACGTTAAATCCGCGTCTCATTGCTTTATTTTATTGATAATATTTACGGTAGGCTAAACCTCCTAATTATTATTGTATTGTTATATGGTAGGCTAAGCCTCCTAATTATTTGTTATATGGTAGACAACGCCTCCTGAATTAACAATTATTCACAATTTCACTTTACTTATTTGTCAGCTTCAGCCCACGATCCCCTAACAATTTCCAGGTTGGAAAATATTTTTTTCCTAGTTAGTAGTTGGATTGGAACTATCTAATACAAAGTCATTAATATTTAGCTTTTAATTTGGAAGTAAATTGTAACTTAAAATCTGTTTTATAGCTTTTACAAAAAGCACCGCACCACAGTGCTTTGTAAAGGAAACAATTAATGTAATCGCATTTCTTAAAGTGGGTTTTTTCCCATGAACATGAATTTGATGATGAAATAAATTTTGTATTGAGTTTTTTTTTTTTTTTAAAAAAAATTATGATAAATAGTTATTAGATAAAAAGTTATAAATTATTGAATTTTATCCGTTTATTACTATATATACATATGTGATAAAAAAATTATTAAAAATTGAAAAAAAAATCAATACTAGATTTAAATTCTTGTGCCATTTGGTATTTGCTTACTTTAAAAGTTTAAAGCATATAGAAAATGCAAAGATATCAAATGAAGAAACTGTGGAAAACCTTTTGAAGTTCCCTAAAACTTAATTAATTCCATTAATTAATTTGGTACTTCAAACGAAAGGTTTCATTAATGAATGATAAATGGCATAATAAATGGCATACTTATCTCTTTTATTTTCCCTCTAATATATGAGAGCATTGTTTTCATTTTAAGGAAGAGACGAAAATAATTCACCAAGCGCTTGTTCTTTTGTTTCGGTTTCTCTTTTTTTCGTTTTTGAAGAGTTCAAACACTTTTGTGGTTCGTTGGTAACGGGTTTTGGTGGTGCCCATACTCGTTCGTTTTCCGTTGTATCCTGGGAAACAATCATCTCACGTTCTACTGCACCCTCGGTAGGGGACAAATTTGTTTTAAGGATATTGTTGACATCAACAAGCCTCGGAATAGAGAAGCAGTGGTTCGGTTAGGTTCCTTCAGTGGTTCTGTGGCTGATTTCAGGGTCCGCTTGTGAGGGTCCGCTCATCAGCCTCTACCTCTGCTCGCCAGCCTCTGCTGGTCTGCCTCTGTTTGCCAGCCTCTGCCTCTGCTGGTCTGCCTCTGCTTGCCAGCCTCTGCCTCTGCTGGTCTGCCTCTGCTTGCCAGCCTCTGCCTCTGCTCTCAGCCTCTACTCTCAGGGTCAGCCTCTGCTCTCAGGGTCTGCCTCTGCTCTCAGCCTCTGCCTCTGCTCTCAGCCTCTGCCGTCAGGGTCCGCTCTCAGGGTCTGCCGTGAGGGTCTACTCTGTGGGTCTGATTTCAGGGTCTGCCGAGAGGGTCTGATTTCAGGGTCTGCCAAGAGGGTCTGCTGTGCTGAAAATTAAGCCTAATTCGGATTTCCTTGTAACTACCAATCATTGTATTTGATTATAATTATACTACAGAAACCTCTGATGAATGATTGCATAATGTAAAAACGACTATTGTCCTTCACTTTCTAGATATCAGCTTACAATAAGGATAATATGATATAAAAGAATAAAATCCCATCAAAAATAGATTTATATTAGGGATTTTAAAAATGCACGTGGCAAAGACATTTTAGAATGGTTCAGAGCTTTTTCAATTCGGGCAAACTTCCTCTAGAAATCAATAATTCGTTTATTGCCCTGATTCCCAAAGTGCACAACCCTACTAGTTTAAAAGAGTACATGCCGATCTCCCTATTAAACAGTCTATACAAAATTATAGCCAAACTCCTCGTAAATAGGCTGAAAAAGGTATTAGAAATTATTTTCAGTCCGAAACAGTCTGGATTCTTAAAGGGAAGGTGTTGTGATATTTTATATCGTATCGCAAGTGCACGGTATCAAGTTTTAATATAAATCAGTGAAAGAGTGTCGAACCCACAAGGATTGCGTTAACTCGCACTAAATACTACAATTGATAATCTTTACTTTATTTAGAAAATAAATAATAAAGATTTAACTAAATAAATAATATATAAAAATATTTAGATAGAATGAACTAATACGATAGAGATTCTACAGTCTGATTTCACCTATCTATCCCCTATGTATTTGTCATGTCAATTAATCATTGTTCATTTATATTGTTTATAAGCCAAGACTCCGAAATTATCCACTCCCTCTCTCGAGTATCAGTGAAAATATCATCAACTATAGACTTCGATATCTCTATAAAAATCTAGTAGTTAACAACTCATTACGCTTTGTGATTCTATATTAACGACTTCAAATGAACTTATATATTCTCTCGAACTTTATAAAACTCATAAGTTATATTCTCTAGATTTATTCAAAATCTCCTCTTTCTAGTGATAGATTCTAAACATGCATCATCTCAAATTGTGGCAAGCAATCAAGAAGCATTAAATTCAAAAGAATATAAATAAACTTAATAAAACTTCATACAAAATCGACAATTAAAACAAAGGTTCAAGCATCAGTTACATCATTCTCCAGAATTAAGGAGTTAGTTCATGACTAAAGATAAAAATAATAAAATAAGTCAGGAATCTAATGGAAATCATTAGAGTTATAAGAAACAAATAAGAAGATAAAACCCGAATTGAATCTCTTCCTCTTTAGACGTCACCGCATTCGTCTCCTCTTGTCGCTCTTCAATCATCCTCCTTGGATCTCTCTAAAAATAAGAGTTTTGTGTTTTTTGCTGTGTATTAGCCTCCTCTCTTGAGTTTGGACGAACTAATCTATTTATAATAAAGTCTTGGAACCATTGAGCATGTAAAAATCCTAAAATTGATGAATTTGGTCGCTCCGGGGCGCCTCGGCACCCAACTCGCAGGAAATTATATGGGATTGGTTTTTCCGAAGGCATCGCTGCGCCAGTGCGTACAATTGACTAGATATCATCAAATACATGTAAATTGATATATTATGGGTCTCGTAACTCTTTCTAGATCAAAAGTTATAGCCTTTTTAAATTCAGTGCGCAGTTGATGCTGGTTTTGCCTGTTCTTGAGTCTGATGCTCCCAATAGGTCCCGAAACACACGTATTTGCTTCATTCTTGATATTCTAATTCTTCATACAAACAAGACATAAAATAAACTACAAATGACATTAAATGACTCGAAACATAACAAAATAATAGGCTAAAGATGCCAGAATAAATGGGTATAAACCGCACTTATCAAACACCCCCAAACTTAAGATTTTTCTAGTCCCGAGCAAAAGACAAAATAAAAATTGAATACAAATAAACAAATAAAAATAACTAAATTAATTAAGCCACTTTCGTATGGATCACGATAGCATTTAGCGTATGCAACAAGCCTTTAAACCCTTAGGCGGCCCTAGTGGATGAGTTATAGGCTTGTGAGGGCTTACAGCAACGACACCCACAAACGTCATTCACACACAATCATGCAAAAATATAAAATAACAAATAAGATAGTCTCGATAGTTGTACATAAAATTGTCTTCAAATAATGCTTATCAATGAAATTAGAGAACCTTCAAAGTACTCAACTACGACTTAAATCCAAGTTCTTGAAGAAATAATCTAAGCCAGAATCACAGTGTGTGTGTACAGGTTCATTTACAGCTCGACTCATAAGTAAGCTAACTCGATGATTTCGTCTCAAAAATTGAGATCCGATGGGTCAAACTAACCTACATATCTCAGATTTATTCTGCATTTGCCTTTCTTTGCTCCGTATGGTATGATTTTATTTTTTATTTTATTGTTTGCTCTTTTTTTTCATTTTTTTCAACACACCTATCATTTAAGGTAGCATTTCTCCTTATGATGGTCCTAACACTCGTCCATAGATAGCTTCACGCTAATCGGTTATAGGTGGTTTCTTTTTCTTTTGCTTATCATACCATAAATCATAATACTAGCATATTGAGGTAGATATCTAAGCAAACAGTCATTCATCGGTAAATAATTTCGTCAACTAGTCACTTTGCCAACTACATAGGTTCTTACTGTCAAAAATCTATTATTAAGTGCTTAGGAGTCTAACTTAGTGTAGGCACTGCATTTTTACACATAAGTCCCTATGATGAGTCTCATTTTGGAGACACTACCTTTTAAGTCACGGAGGTCACGGGAAACGGACATCGGAAGGGGAAATTCAGAATAAGCAAGGTTCACTGTTTTCGTTCGTGCCGCGTTCGTGTTTACGTTCGAACGTCAAACGGATTGCGGGCGTTCGTGCCGCGTTCGAGGAAGCGTTCGAACGGTGTCGGTAATTCTGGTTTTGCTACTAGCCTCACATCCAGCCCAATTAGCCCCCCAAAGCCCATAAAACACATCCCAATTTAAATAAATAAATATTAATTAAAACATTAACTAAATAATATAATAACTAAATTAATTAAATGATTAAATAAAACATATACCAAACATAAAATAAACAATTACCAACTTAAACTAAAATCATGCCTAAATTAAACAAATCACATACTAAATCAAAATATAATCATGCCTAATTAAAATCAATCAACCAATTATATTCCCAATCTAATAAGATTATTCCCAAACTTAAAATATTGTATTCCTAATCCAAGCCAATCAAATATCCAACCTTCCCTATCTAGCCAAGATTTGTCCCCCCTCAATCTTTGACTTCCCTTAACCAAACCAAATCAAATCTCTTGACTTCCCTTAACCAAACCAAATCAAATTCCTTTCCTTGTCAAACCTAACCCTTTGCCTATAAAAAGAACCATTCACCAACCTTCTCAACCGTAGCTAGCTAGTCTCTAACTCATACACAACTCCACGTACCACTTGAGTAAACGGCACCTTCTCTTGTTTTGTGTTGCTTTCATTTATTTATTCCTCGTCATTTAAATTATGTATGTTGCTTATTCATGCATGATACGATCGAGTGCATGGGCTTAGTAAGTGCGATGAAAGGTCCCCTAATTGGAGGGGTTAAAATCCTTCACCACGATGCTTTGCCGCACCGATTGATGTGTGTTCGGTTGAATGCGAAATACGTTCAATCGGACATACTTAGTTTGATATGATTGTCTCTATTTTCGTATGCATGATTCAATCGAGTGCATGGGCTTAGTAAGTGTGATGTGAGATCCCCTACGGGGAGGGGCTAAAGCCCCCTTTACCACGATGCTTTGCCGCGCCGGTTGAGGTGTGTTCGGTTGGATACGAGATACGTTCAATCGGGCACACTATGTTTAATATTATTGCTTTCAATTCTTTGTATGCATGATTTAGTCGAGCGCATGGGCTTAATATGTTGGTCTAAAGGTCCTCTCTTTGAGAGATCAAGAGCCCCAAAAGGCCACCTTTATGGCAGTACTTCGCCGCGCCCCTTTTATTTTGTGTTTATGTATTGCGTCTCATTTCATGCATCAGGTCTGTTCCCGTTCGAACGCGTTTACGAACGCAACTCGAACGCGCATGTGTTTTTGCCTTATTATGTGTCAGGTCTCGTATCCGTTCGAACGCGTTAACAAACGCCATACGAACGTGAGCATTCTGTTTCATTTCCGTTCGAACGTGTTCACGAACGCTACTCGAACGTGAGCATTCTGTTTCATTTCCGTTCGAACGCGTTTACGAACGCTACACGAACGTGCACACACTGAACTGAGTCTGTCTTATTATATTCATGCATAATTGCCTATTGGTTGATCTTTCTTATGCAAATGTGTTACAATTCGTATGCTTATGTCATGATAACATTTGAGTATTATTTCTTGCGGTATATCGGATGGAAACTCAGACGTAAATTCCGTAGCCGATTCCGAATGGACGGTAGTGCGGTCTGTACTTGGGCTACAATTCCACGTACCGCTTGGAAAAGTGCCCATATGTGTGCTTGTGTTTTTCCTGAATGTGATATGTAAGTTTTTATGTTCGTTGCTATCTCGATATATGTTAAGCATGCAATTTTAAATATGAGATATATGTAAAAATGTACACATAAGTTTTATTTTGCATATGAGAATTTAGAAGCATGATACTCTTGGAAATAAGTGTTACTTAAACTTAGTTAAATTATTACATGAATCCTTTCATTACAAGTGACATAAGTAAGGGACCATTCCGAACCCAACGGTTTGAGGTCTTCCCTTGCGAGGGGTGAGTGCGGCCTTAAATCTTTGTCCCGGTTCACACCGGGTGGCGACTCCATGTTATGTAATCCTTCCCAACTAGTGCCGCGAGCCAGGAACGGCGTCGCTCAGGTCCTGTGTCCCACACTTAGATCATCTACTCAAGGCATCAGATAAAAATTAATTGGGACTTATCGTTTCTAAAATTTCATTTAAGGCAAACAAATTCATCATTAGACTATGCTTTACTATCACAGAATAAAAAACAAAAAACAATTAATTTTTTTAAAAAAATAAACTTGATAAATAAATAGCAGGAATACATGCACACGCCCCCAAACTTAAAACTTGTATTGTCCTCAATGAAAGATAAATATAAAGAAACCAGATTAAGGAAAACACTACCATGCATGGAGTTTATCAGGCTCCTGCTGGTCAAAATTTGGTTGCGCGGGATTTGTGTGTCTCGTGCTACCTGCATAAATAGCATACAAAACGAATAAATAAACAATAGCACACAATAAAAATAAAAAAATAAAAATAAAGAAAATAGTAATAAAATAAATGCAAGGGTTGCCTCCCCGCTAACGCTATGTTTAACATCTTCAACCAGACGCAACCACCCAAATGGTGGTCATGGTGGCTTCTTCTTTTGTATCCATTGGTTGCTTTGACATGAAAATGATAGTTTGGCGGTTGTGGCAGTTTATCAAAATACCTCTTACTGCTGCTTGGTCATTGAGGAAGTAATTTACCCAATCTGTGTTTCTAAAGATTTCATTGTTGCCCCGATATTTTCCATGTGTGTCTCAGTATTGTTCAGCCTTGATTCATTCTTCTCAAACCTCGCTGAAGTATCAGCAACAAACGTGCACATGAAATCTTCTAAGAGTGTCGAACCCACATGGATTGTGTTCACTCACACTAAATACTACAATTGATAATCCTAACTTTATTTAGAAGATAAATAATAACGATTTAAATAATAAATATAAAAATAATTATATATGAGGAACTAATACGATAGAGATTCTAGAGTCTGATTTCACCTAGCTATCTCCTATATATTTGTCATGCCAATTAACTTGTTCAGTTATATTATTTATAAGTCTAGAATCCTATGTATTAACTTTCTCTCCAGAGTAACAATGAAAATATTATTAACTACAGATTTCAATATCCCTATAAAAATATAGTAATCAACAACTCATTACGTCTTGTGATTCTATGTTAATGACTTTAAAGGAACTATATATTCTCCCAAACTTTATAGAATCCTATGTTATATTATCTATATCTATTCAAAATCACTCTCTCCCGAGTGATAGATTCTAAACATACATCATCTTAATTTGTGGCCAACAAACAAGAAGCATTAAATTCAAAAGAATATAAATAAACTGAAATATAACTTCATAACAAAATTAACAAACAATACAAAGGTTCAAGCATCAGTTACATCATTCTCCAGAATTAAGGAGTTAGTTCATGACCAAAGATAAAAACCATAAGAACATGTCATGAATCTAATGAAAATCATTAGAGTTATAAGAAATAAAACAAGAAGATAAAATCTGAATTGAATCTCTTCCTCTTTGGACGTCACTGCCTTCGTCTCCTCTTGTCGTTCTTCAATCCTCCTCATTGGATCTCTCTAAAATAAGTGTTTTGTATTTTGTACTGTGTATTAGCCTCTCATTGAGTCTTGGACGAACTTATGTATTTATAATAAAGCATTGGGGGTCATTGTGAATCAAAAACCCTAAAATTAGTGTTCTGGGTCGCTGCGAGGCGCCGCGGTGCCGAAACATCTGGATTTTTGTATGTAACGCTGGAGGCACCGCGGCGTCGGTGATTCTTTTTATTGGCTTTCCGATTCTGCGTTTCTGCTCTTCCCGCGTGCTTCCGATGCATCCGTATGGTCCCAAAACACGTATAAGATTAATGTCTACATTAGTCCACATTTTGCTTTAATAAAGCAACTCTTATCTTTAGTAAAGTTATCAAACAAATGGACCAATGGTTTCATGCCATTAAAAAGAAAAAACATTATCAAAGATATTTATTTTATTAATTATTTAACAATTAAATAATTAAATACAAATATCTTAAATATATATATAATATTTACATTAAATATCACAAATACATATATTAATGATAAATGTCAAATATCACAAATTGATATTTTTATTAATGTGTATTTAATACAATCAAGTATTAAATACAAATACACATTAATTCGGAAATGACCATTAGGTCCCGATTGCATGTAATTTTCGTTTAACCGTTAAACGAGTTATAAATAATTAGTATTATTCATAACAGTTGCCCTAGTGCTCTACGAGTATATTTCATTAGTGAGACTCTAGATTCAGGCATATCCGTCACGAAATCCAATTTAATGTCCATAATTCACCCATCCGTAAATTATGACGACCACAGTTAAACTCGCTGAATCATACAGGTCGAGGTCACTACATACGTATAATCCATCCGTCACAGGTATCCGAATTATCCTAGAGATATAGATATAAACATCAAATCTCTATAGGAATAATCTCGTCGACGTATCTATTATCAATCTCTAAATAACATTCGGAACTCATTTCTGAAATATACTATTGTCATAGATTTAACAGATTGCTAATCATATATGGACTACTTATGCTTTGTACACATAACTGACTGATCATTTCTTGATACTCACAGGATATCATGAGCATGAGTCCACACCCAACGAACAGACGGAGGTCTGATCTAAATAGATCGATGACGTGAATACCATCTAAGTGTGGAGGATAATTCATATATCCACAGTGGTATCTCAAGTCAAAGAATCACTATGCTACTCAACCCGAGAGGATTCATATTGACGTTGGTGTACCATCTATTAGGAAATCTTCGTTGAGTCATTCAGTGTTTTTGAAATAAACATTTACACGTCTATATGAGTCTCCCAAGACTTATGGTTCATTGGGATAAACCATCGGACCAAGTCCGATATATGACATGTACTGGTCTCAGCAGATTTTACTAACCGACCTGTGTCAGTAAATCTTGACCAGGAACTTAATTTGAGGATATACAACTTATAGTGACACTTCCCTATGTCAATTACAAACTATGTTGCAATTGTGCACTACATTGTAAATCCTGAGATCTTTGTCTAATATATATATATATATCACTAAACCGGATTTAGTTTCAATCTAATCAATCTAATCGAACTTAAATCGAATACGTATATAAAAGACAAGAGGTGCTACCATTAAATTAGAAATATTATGGAAAAATATATTGCTCGTATTCATGAATCAGACATAAATACGATCCGGATTGGCGCTCAGAGCCCAACCCTAACAAAATTGACTTGACCACTGTTTTAGCTTCCCAGTGATCATCTTCAGGCCAACATTGACTATGGATTTCCTCTTTTTACGACGCTTTGGGAGTGATTTCAGTTATGACTGTGGATGATCTTCTTTGCATCGCTTCACTATGCCCATTGGTTGCTTAACTGCTGGTTCACCTTGAGTGTTTGCAACTTCTATTACTGAAATATCTAACCTGTGACATTCTTCATCACTTTGAGGACTCAGCGTGGCTTTGAAAACACTAAAAGTGACTTCTTCATCTTGAACTCTCATTTTCAGTTCACCTTTTTGCACATCAATGATTGTTCTACCGATTGTCAAGAAAGGCCTCCCAAGAATGATTGGTATGTCACGGTCCTCTTCCATATCAAGCACAAGAAAGTCTGCGGGAAAGTAAAACTTATCCACCTTCACCAAGACATCCTCTACTATTCCTCTCGGGTAGGCGATGGATCTATCTACTAGCTGCAATGTCATTGTGGTTGGCTTTGCCTCACCTATGCCCAACTGTTTGTAGATGGATAACGGCATGAGATTGATACTTGCCCCCAGATCACATAGTGCCTTACCAAAGTATAGATTTCCAATAGTGCATGGACTGGTAAAGCTGATCGGATCCTTCAGTTTTGGAGGAAGCTTCTTCTGTATAATGGCACTGCATTCCTCTGTAAGTGCTACTGTTTCATAATTTCTCAGCTTCCTCTTCTTTGACATCATCTCCTTCATAAACTTCACATAATTAGACATCTGTTCCAATGCATCTGGGAATGAGATGTTGATGTGAATCTTCTTGAAAATGTCAAGAAACTTAGCAAACCAAGTATCCAACTTCATCTTTTGAAAGTGCTGAGGGTATGGCAAAGCTGTCTTCGGGATAGGTGGTGGCACATATGAATGAGTTGTTGTGTTGTTCGCTGTTTCTGTTATTGTTTCCTCTTGAATTTCTTCTTCTTTTCCTTGAATGTCTTGGTCCTGGAAAGTGTCTTTAGTCTCTTTTCCGCTCCTGAGGATTATTACTTGACACTGCTCTTTGGGGTTGAATTCAGTATTACTAGGAAATATTCATTTCTGTTGATTAGTCATGGATAAAGCAATCTGCCCAATCTGTACTTTTAAAGACTTCATCGTCGACCTTATATTGCCTATATGTATTTCAATGTCATTCAGCCTTGACTCATTCTTCTCAAACATCTCTGAAGTTTTAGCAACAATGTGCTCATGAGGTCTTCCAAGGAAAGTTTCTGCTCAGCTCTTTGATTATTGTAGCCAGTATGAGGTTGCAAGACATTCTCTGTATTGCATATGTCAAATTCGGATGATAATAGTTTGACACATGATTGGCTCTATAGTTGTTGAAGTTCTGATTGTTCATATACTAGACTTGCTCATATCCTCTGTCAGATAAGATTATTCTGTTAGCAGCAGCAGCTTCAATAGATGGTTGGCCATGTTGGTTGGTCAATGCTGCTAGATGAGTTGTGAGGGATGTCATTTGAGCTGTGAGTGCAACAATATGATCTACCTCATTTATACCCGCCACCTTAGGCACAGTAGTCTGTTCACTTGGCCATTTCTTCTAACAAATTATAGGCATCCTCAGCTGATTTCTTGAATAGAGCTCTCTCATCTGCTGCATCAACCACCGTCTGATTCGAACTATTCAGCCCATTATAGAACAACTGAATTTGTACCCAGCCTGCATAATCGTGTTGTGGGCATCTTCGGAGTAAATCCTTAAAACGCTCTCATGCTTCATACAAAGTCTCAGTCTCAAGCTGCTTAAATATACTAATTTCTGCTCTCAGTTGAGCTGATTTCGCTGGTGGAAAAAACCTCTCAAGAAATTTTGTGGCTATTTTCTGCCATGTCATGATATTCCCCATCTATATTGATTGAAGCCAATCCCACGCTTTATCCCTTAAAGAGAATGAGAACAAGCGTAGCTTGATAGCCTCTTTAGTCACGCCATTCATCTTTATAGTGTCTGCTATCTCCAGGAACATTCTTAAGGGCATGTTGGGATCCTCTACAGCTGAACTCCCAAATTGATTCTTTTGCACCATGTTGAACAATGAAGGTTTTAGCTCAAAATTGTTAGCATTGATTGGCGGATGCGCCATTGCCAAAAACTTATTGTGATATTTTATATCGTACCGCAAGCGTACATTGTCGATTTTTAGTAAAGATGAGTTAAGAGTGTCAAACCCCTAGGGATTGTGTTCACTCACACTAAATACTACAACTGATAATCCTAAATTTATTTAGAAGATAAATAATAACGATTTAACAAATATAAAAATAATTATATATGAGAAACTAATACGATAGAGATTCTAGAGTCTAATTTCACCTAGATATCCCCTTATGTATTTGTCATGCCAATTAACTTGTTCAGTTGTATTGTTTATAAGTCTAGAATCCTAAGTATTCACTCTCTCTCCCGAGTAACAGTGAAAATATTATTAACTACAGATTTCGATATCCCTATAAAAATCTAGTAATCAACAACTCATTATGTCTTGTGATTCTATGTTAACGATTTTAAAGGAACTATATATTCTCCCGAACTCTATAGAATCCTAGGTTATATTTATTCAAAATCCCTCTCTCCCGAGTGATAGACTCTAAATATACATCATCTTAATTTGTGGCCAACAAATAAGAAGCATTAAATTCAAAAGAATATAAATAAACTGAAATATAAATTCATAACAAAATTAACAAATAATACAAAGGTTTAAACATTGGTTACATCATTCTCCAAAATTAAGAAGTTAGTTCATGACCAAAGATAAAAACAATAAGAATATGTCATGAATCTAATGGAAATCATTAGAGTTCTAAGAAAGAAAACAGGAAGATAAAATTGAAATTAAATCTCTTCCTCTTCGGACGTCACCGCCTTCGTCTCCTCTTGTCGCTCTTCAATCCTCATCCTTGGATCTCTCTAAAATAAGTGTTTTGTGTTTTGTGATGTGTATTAGCCTTTCCTTGAGTCTTGGACGAACTTATGTATTCTTAATAAATCCTTGGGGTCCTTGTGAATCAAAAAACCCTAAAATTAGTGTTTTGGATCGATGCGGGGAGCCGCGGCGCTGAAACCTCTGGATTTTTATATGTAATGCTGGAAGCGCCGCGGCGCCAGTGATTCTTTTCACTGGCTTGCCCATTCTGTATTTCTGCTCTTCCTGCGTGCTTCCGATGCGTCCATATGGTCCCAAAATACGTATAAATGCCCCAAGATCCATGTATCAATGCTTCATATAAATAAAACATAAAAGAACTACAAAATACATTAAATGATACGGAAACTAACAAAATAGTAAGTTAAGAATGCATGAATAAGTGGGTATAAATCACACTTATCAAATGACTTTCATTTTGGCATTGTGCATACTTCTTGGCCTTCTTTTTCGAAACGTTGCCTCTCTTTTTCATCGATCAATGCATATTCTTGGTTGCTATCTTGAGTAGGATAATGTTGCCTTTGCATTTCCTCCATAACCATATTTTCAAAATTATTATCGTAACAGTAATGTTGGGGGTTGTTCAACGACCTTACCTTTATCTTTATTTCTTGAGCTTGCACTGGCACCACTACTTGCCATTTTTAAATAAAAAAAATTGGGAGTAATAAAAAAATAGAGAGTATTTAAATTGAATAGAGTATTTGAGAGAATATTAAGAGAGTATTTGAGAAATTTAGAGAGTATAAGAATTGAAAGATATTAGAAAATGAAGAAATTTATTGTTGTGTTGAAAATGAAGAAAATGAGGGGTATTTATTGACCGGTGCTTACACACACGCGTATAACGCAAGCGCACATATTGTTCAAGTAGTATAAAAAGTATCGATCCCACGAGGACTTAGTACCTAATCTATTAATTTTATGAGGTCAAATGATTACTAGTATCTAACCGGTTGATTGATTGATTTGAAATGGTGATGATTTTGAATTTAAAAACAAGTAAATAAAATTGTGCGAAAGTAGGTTTAAGAAAATTCAATATTAGGAAACTATCTAGGGTTGTGAATCTTCCAATATCATTTAAAAGATGAAGTGATTATTTCATTTTTGTGTAATATATCGGTTTACTAACCCGGAACACTAAATTATGTGAAAGTCTCTGTCGATGGTCAGACGCAAATACCCAGTATAACCCAATCGAACCACATGTCTATGTCAACCAAATTACCTGGATTCATTAAGTTTAAGTTCCAATTATGGCTACCCCCGCCCGACAGGTATATGTCTATCCTGTAAGAAAATCTATTAAAGCGTTATCTATCCTCAAAGAAGATCGTGGGCTATTAAGTCTAAGGCTGAAACCTAAAATTCTTTTGTCAAGTTTATTTTAGATTTACCAGATCAATCTTATTAGTGGCCAATTAACAAGACGCATTAAGCTTAGACTTAATAAGTAAACCTTTAAATTACCCAAACTATAAAATAACCCCTTATAAACCGGTGATATTAGAATTCATCACAACCCCAGATAACTAACTTAGTTACGACACATAACTAGAGCTAGTAAAAACTTAAATAAAATAAAAGACATAAAGTAAAATGCTGAAAGTAAATTGCTGAAAAGTAAATGCTGAAAGTAAATTGCTGAAAAGTAAATGCTGAAAGTAAATTGCTAAAAAGTAAATGCTGAAAGTAAATTACTGAAAAGTAAATGCTGAAAGTAAATTGCTGAAAAGTAAATTGCTGAAAAGTAAATGCTGAAACTAAATGCTGAAAGTAAATTGCTGAAAAGTAAATGCTGAAAGTAATTGCTGAAAAGTAAATTGCTAAAAAGTAAATGCTGAAAGTAAATAAAGTGTAAGTACAATAAAAGAAAATGCTGAGGTAAAAAGATCAACTTTTATTACTTCTATTTTAGATATCTCCCTTAATATAATATATTAACTTTGCATGATAATTACCAACCAGCCATATAGGCGGTATCCAGATTAAGTCAAATTAATAATTAATTACCAACCGACCAATCAGGCGGTATCCAGTTTAGTTAGGTTAAAACCAATTTAAATAATTACTAACTGACCAATATGGCGGTATCTTCGTTAAGTCAGGTTTTAACTAGTTTATATATTATAATTAAGGGAAATTAATCTAAATATTAGTAATAAAAGTTTTACATTTTACCCCAGCAAAGAGGAGTTACCTCATCATTACTGAAAAGTAAAAACTGAAAATTAAAGAAAGAAAAGTATTGTGCGTAAAAGTAAATTGCGGAAAGTAAAAACTGAAAAGTAAAGAAAAGAAAGTGCGAAAACGAAAATTAATTACGGAAATCTGTAAATAAACAAACAAGATACAATCTTCTTAGTATTCTTAAGGAATTCCTTAGAAGAAAGTATGAATTTACAAATGAAATGACTTGGTATTTATAGGCAAAATTTTACCTCCATCAAATCATCCACCAAATCCATTATTATTTGCTCTACTAATTGCTCCACCAAATCCATTATTAATTGCTCCACTAATTGTTTATCATGTTTGGTGGTGATTTGATAATTTTTATTATTTATTTATTTATTAATTTATTTTTTTGCTTTGAAAATGACTTTAATAATTACACACAACACACTTTTGGATGGTTCATCAATTTCGGGCATGAAATCTTCAGAATTCGAAATTATTTTGTCTTTCAAAGTTGTAGATCTTTGGGTCTTCTTTAATTTGGAACTTGAATCAGCTTAATCCGATATCGGAGTAAAACTTTATGCCCAAAATACGACAGATGCGCAAAACTGGAATTTCCAAAACCGCACTTCGTTTTAAAACGCCCTTTCAAGTTCCCAATCTCCAAAATTAATATGTCAAGTCCAATATTTGCCCTTATTTGACCCACATTTCGTCCTAAATAATTTCATTGTGTCCCAATATTATTTTATCTGCAAAATAAACTAAAACACATCAAAACGTTCATCAAACTTGAGAAACAAAACAAAATATTAAGTAAAATGGGCAGTAAATATTGATATATTTTCCGCTCATCATTTATAGAGTTGGAAAAATTTTACAATTCCCAAAATAACCCCAAAAACTAGTTGTTTATAGTTGTTGAGAGGGTTATTTTTGTAGTTTTATTAATTGTTTAAAAAAATAATATATATATATATATATATTTATTAAATTATCGTTGGAACCGGCGGTTCCAACGGTATAAAAGATATTAATTTTTTATTTTTTCAAATTATTATTAAATTTAAATAACAAAAATATCAACGGTTCTAACCTTGTTGAACCAAAATCTAACTGCCAAGGCGATTCCAGTTCGGCCCGGTTCCAGGTTGTCATGGTTATGGGCCGGTTCGCAATGGGCCGGTTTTTGTCTGGTTCTGGACCGAAACCGGGCAGTGACAATGAATACTTAGATATATGGTTTATTCATACACATTCTCTTAAATTTAACCCCAAAATTAGTTGATTGTTAGTTTAGGTAGAAAAAAATGATAAAATACTGAAATGTCCTTTATTACATAAAAGTATACTAATACAACCTAATGTTCAATATTTCTTATACTAAAAAATAATCTAAATTAAAGTTCAATAAATAATTTCACTTGGGTAAGCCAAAGATAGAAAATTAGACATGCCCACCAACCCAAGAAGTTAAAAAAAAACCTTCAATAAATAAATAAAGGATTCAAACCAACCCAAAAAGTTCATAAACAACTTCAAAAAATAATTAAATAGAGGATAAATAAAAAAAAAAAAAAAGGTTCATAAACAACTTCAAAAAATAATAAAAAAATTTATTAAATTTTTTTAGTATAAGAAATAGTACAAAATATGTTTAATTTTTATTGTTAATTGTTTTTTATTTTCTTTTTATTATGAATTTTGAATGTTTATTCTTAATTTTACTTGTATTTGAATTCAATTCTCTTAGTTTGGTTGTTTTATTTCTGAATTATATGCGTGATTTTTTTTTTAATTAATTTTGGAGTTTAGTCCATGAGAGATGTGTAAATAAACCATATAGATCCATCTAAGTATGAGTACATCAAACTTGAAGGGAGGTATGTGAAAAAAATATAAAACATATATTCAAAATTCGGGATCAGGGTTCCAATACAAAAGGTAGAGGATTCCACTCATGTTAAATTTGGGCAATTATAGATTTTGATTTAATGATTTAGATTTCAAAATTTTAAAAAGAAATTAGAGAGAGAAAATTTTTCTATCTCTACTTCTAAGTCGTTGGATCAAAATTGAACATTTTACATTTTATCTGGAACAAGCTCTAGTACATTTTGTGTTGAACCCCCTTAGTCCTCAAAATTCTGAATCAGATCTTGGTTTCACTGTTAAAATCGCTTTAATTAAAAGCATTAATTACATTGCTTTATTGATAACATACATAAGCAAAGGATAATGGCTAATTAAGAGACGACCAATAATCATAAAAATTTGGTCAGTGTCTGTAAACACACTTGCCATTGGCTAATGCCCATGTGGATATGATTTGTTAGACCAATAAGATTCGATCGATTGAAATTGTAATGAGGTTGGCTCTGTCCCTCAGATTAAGGGGACTCCAAATTCAAGGAAATTAGAATAATTATTAATGCAGGTATTATGCCCCTGGTTACGAGCTTGGCCAGGTGTCAATCATCAACAATCATCTATGTGCATTGACCAAGAAATAAGTGGATTTCAAGTTACAATTTTCCATTAATTTATCATCCCAATCCCTTTTCTGAGTCACCAAAACAGTGAAAATGGCTTCTTTTTAAGCCTGTGATATTAACAATTGATAAGTGTATATGTAAACCTAAGACATGTGCACATGAAGAAGGTTATCATAATTGTCAAATTTGTTAACCCTAGAAATGGAGGATAATGGACTTCTTTTTTCTTGAGGAAGGAGACGTCTGTCCCTTTTGATGCTCACGGATTGAGCAAATTAAGCTATGCTTGTTTTGGACACAACTTGCATGGATTTTTCCAGGGAATTCTAGCTACTTGATTACTCGAGGATAGATCTGTATTATAAATATTACAATTATTTCACGGTAATTGGGAAATCCGAATTTGGCTTAATCTCAGCCCAGCAGACCCTCGAGCAGACCCTGAAGGTCGAATCAGACCCACGCACGAATCAGACCCTGAAGGTCGAATCAGACCCACGGAGCAGAATCAGACCCTGATGCAGACCCTGAGCGAACTGAGTCAGACCCTAGCGAGCGGACCCTGATGAGCAGACCCAATGGAGTGATTCATACCCTGAAATGATGTGCGTCTGCCTCTGAAACGACTTTGTACCTCTGCCTCTGAAATGACTTTGTGCCTCTGCCTCTGCCTCTGCTTTTATCTCTGACCGAACCACTGCTTGCTTTCCTCTGCCTCTGACTGAACCACTGCTTCTCTTTCCCGAGGCTTATTGATGCCAACAATCTCCTTAAAACAAATTCGTCCCCTACCGTAGGTGCAGTAGAACGTGAGACGATTGTTTCCCAGGATACAACGGAAAACGAACGAGTATGGGCACCACCAAAACCCGTTACCAACGAACCACAAAGTGTTTGAACTCTTCCTTTACAAAAACAAAGAAAACCGATAGGAATGCAACGAAAACAATGTGGGACAAGCATTCGTGTACGAAAAACACTGCATGCCTTTTATAGAAGGAAAATAATTGTGCCAATTAAAATCACACTAATGAGAGACCTTTCACTTGAGAGACTTGCAAAAATTGGCTGGGCCGGGCCTGCATAATTTGGTCCGGCATTCGTGTACGCAGGACGCGCGGGTGCACACGAGCCAAGCCTGTTTGGATTTTGATTTGCACCCCCCTGAGCGCGCACGTAGAGAGAGCCTCTATCCTTATAACTCTTACCCATCTACATATGAGCAATCATATATAAACACAACTTCTCTCTAATAGCTTTCCCATGTGGGACAAGCTTAATTCTCTTTATTTTCCAACACCAATGGGTGAACTTTGAGCAACAATTTCCCATTCACCCAAGCACCATTTTAAGCATATGAATATACCATTTCGAACTACTCACGGAGGAGTATTCGAATAATTCAATAACAACCACTAACACGAAGTGGATCATGCTTAAAATTGAGCCTCAAAATGCTTATTCATAAGCATTTTCCAACATTGATCATCAAAACCTCAGTTTACTAATTCACGATCGGAATGAGAATGAAAAATGAGAATAATTATTTGTTTTTAGTTATGTTAAAACAAAAATCGAATGTTAAATATTTGTAATTCCAAGATATGATTATGGGACCCATAAAATGCGGGACTTAATTATCTTTATTTATAAGTTTCCTAATTTAGCTCTATATAATACCTATATTAAGGAAATTCCATGTTACTTTTATAGATAAAGTGAATTACAGAAAATCTTTTCACTCCAAAGTCACTAACCTCTAACCTTATCCCACGCTTGCCCTCCTTCCCCAAATCAACGGCCAACATCCTAAAGTTGATGATTTGGGAAATCATATGGTGTTTGTTTTTTAGTTGTTTTTGTTTTCTTTATGGGTTGATTTTATTTTCGTTGGGAATCTTTTTGCAGTCATTTTGGTTTCAGACCGATGTGATACTCGGATTTTGAATATTTTTGACGCCATTGATTTTGTATTCTCGGGATTCTTTGTTAAGTTTTCAAGGTTTAGGGTTATTTTAGAATAACTCAAATTTATGGGTCAATTTATTTTTTTTTAAAAAAAATAGAGATGTTTTCGTTTTCTCACATTCCGGTTGTCTCAACCACGGTAAAAGATCTCATATTTGTTTTTAATATTTTGTTTCTCTTAGATTTTTGACTAATGAATCACTTTATCTAGATCGGACCGAACCGGAACCGTGGCAGACCGGTTCGGTTGGGGTTCGACCCCAACTCGAACCGGTCCGAATACGGTTCCACCGGTTCAACGGTTCCAACAGGAACCCTAACCCCAACGGCTACTAGCCGTTGGGGGAGGGCAGGGCATAAAAAAAAATTTAAAAATTGTAAATTCATAATATATCCATAATAACGGTTATATTTAGGGGCATTTTTGGTATCAAAAAAATGAAAATTTCCTACTGAAAGTTTAGTTAGTAAAAATTTTAAAATTCCTTGACTGGTGGAACCGACATCAAAATATATATCATGTTTTATCAATTATTGCTAAAGAGATATTGGCAGCACTTATTTCCACTGTTGCGGTTGAGCAAGCCTTCAGCTTGGGAGGCAATATATTGGAAGCAACAGCTTGTGTGGATGATTGGACTCGAGCTGATATGAGACAACAAGTAGATGCCCCCGAATGATTTTGAAGATTTATTCGATAATACATCTGCAACAACAAGTGCAAGCGGAACTGGAGCTGAAAGATCAACTGATAATGATGATTGATAATTATAAAATTGTAAATTTACAAAGGGGAAATATCTTAAAATTGTAATGGAACTACGTGAGCTTTGATTCCTCTCACCTCTAGAGGATACGTAGACAACTTAAATTTTTAAAAATTTAAGCTCAAGCTCTTCAATGTCATAATTTTATTTATTTATTAAATTAATCTCATTTATTTTAATTTATTTTCGAAATTAAAAAAAAAAGTTCGAACCGAACCGGTCGATTTCGGTTCGGTTCAAGGTTCCAGTTCTACTTCAGTGTGGAACCGGAAACCGGCCGGTTCAGTTCGGTTCCGAACCAGAACCGAACCGCCGGCCGGGTCTAACTTTATCATTTCTAAAAACTTTATGAATTTTTATTTTTAGAAAATTCTTTATACGGGCTTTACAGGTTAAAGTTCTACATATGGATTGACACCATATTACTTTGTAAATGAAACAATTAATGTAATATGAAGGTACACATTTATGAGTCCCTTATCAAGGTCTATTCTAGTTGATCGGCACAGTTTTATTCCTAATTAAAATTCAATGCGTGATTGCATACTAAATATGCACACCCTTAAATGGCTCAAAGTGTTTGGATTCAAGTTGTGAACCATATGGAAGACCTTTCACATTGAATTTCAGAAATAAAAACGTGTAGGTCGTGCCAAACAACTAGGTCCATTAGAACTCACTAGAGCTCAAAAGCGACAAAAACACCTCAACTAGATCCGTTAGGCATTTGCGGTTGGAAAAATGCTTTGCTTGACTCTTTGTTTTTCCAAACCTTTTGAAGTTCCCTAAAAGTTAATTAATTCCATTAATTAATTTGGCACTTCAAACGAAAAGTCTCATTAATGAATGATAAATGGCATTCTTATCTCTTTTATTTTCCATCTATATATAGAAGCATTGTTTTCGTTTTATGAGAAAAAAGAATAATACACCAAACACTTGGTACTTTTGCTTCGGTTTCTCTTTGTTTTCGGTTTTGGAAGAGTTCAAACACTTTTGTGGTTCGTTGGATACGAGTTCGGTGGTGCCCTTACTCGTTCGTTTTCCGTTGTATCTTGGGAAACAATCGTCTCACGTTCTACTGCACCTTCGGTAGGGGACAAATTTGTTTTAAGGATATTGTTGAAATCAACAAGCCTCAGAATAGTGAAGATTTGGGCTGATTTCAGGGTCCGCTCGTGAGAGTTCGCTCATCAGCCTCTGCCTCCGCTCATCAGCCTCTGCCTCCGCTCGCCAGCCTCTGCTCTCAGCGTCTGCCTCCGCTCTCAGCGTCAGCCTCTGCTCTCAGGGTCTGCTGCGTGGGTCTGACGTGAGGGTCTTATTTCAGGGTCTGCTAGGCTGAAAATAAGCATATTTTGGATTTCCTTGTAACTACCAATCATTGTATTTGGAATACTTGTAATACATTTGCTTGCTTTAAAAATTTAAGACAACTAGATCCATTAGGCATTTGCTTGCTTTAAAAGTTTAAAGCATATAGAAAATGCAAATATGAACGATTGAATAATCTAAAAATGCTCCCCTTGCTTTTCATATTTCTGATGAAAATGATTCTTTCCCTTCAGTTTCTAGATATGACATCAGCTTACATTAAAGTGACTATGATATAAAAAAATGAAATGCCATCAAAAATCGAATAAAATATAGGAATTATATTAGGGTTTTGTAATATGCAAGTTGCAAGGACATCTAAGAAGCATGGCTAAGAACGATGAAAGCCTTGGCTCGCTTGTAATACTCAGCCAATGGAAAACGATCCTTACACCTGATCCACGCCTATTTGAGTGTATTTCTGTCGAAAAACAATTATTCTATTACGATATCATAAAGCATATATTCATACTTGAAGCACAACTTTTCATTTCAGATTTGAATTTCATATTATTAAATTTTTTTATAAATTATAATTGATGGTTATTAAATATATATATATATATATATATTAATTTTAATCGTGTTAGAAAAATATAAAAAAATTAACACAAATCAATTCGAGGCTGAATCCAAATATTTGCTTGGTTTCACTATTAGAACCTCATTAAATAATTTCGTTACTTTATAGATAACATCCACAAGTTAAGCTTAAGGGCCAGTTAAGAGACAACCAATAATCATAAATATTTGGTCAGTGTCTGTAAACAATGCTCGCTATTGGCTAGTGCGCATGTGAATTTGATTTCGTAGACCAATAAGATTCGACATAAATTGTAATAAAAGGCTGGCACTGGCCCTCAGATTAAGGGGACACCAAATTCAAGAATGTAAGAATAAATTAATAGAGGTATTATGCCTCCGGTTATGAGCTTGGCCAGGTGTCAATCATCAACGAATCATCTATGTGCATCGACCCAGAAGTCGATATCAAGTTACAAGTTTCCTTTAATTTATCATCCCAAAAATAGAAACATTACTATTGTTGACGGATTTTCGTTTCAGGGACAATAATAGAATATTATTCTCGGGATAACCTTCCTTCAACAGTGAATTTGTTTGGTTATGGGAAACCAAAACAAACTTTGATAGAAGGGGAAAAAAACACGCAGATTGACACAGGAAGTTAACGTGGTTCGGCGGATTGAATCCAACCTACGTCCACGGGCACAAAACGAATGGGTGTTTTATTACTGAAATGTGTTCGGCCGACTTATTTTGTGGTCGGTCAGTGTAAAAACCGAGCTGTTTTGTTAAGGAAATTACAAATGGCTATACAATTTTCAAGAAGAGTTCTTCCACAAACCCAAAAATTATCCTCAATCATTTTCTTCCTCTCTCCTTTATATACTAAAAATGAGGCGGTAAAATGAGGCGGTTGATGTTCCCATTTTGCATAATCTTCCACGTGACACTTGACTTATTTAATGAGTTATATGCCATATGTCAGCTCTTGCCGAAAGTAAGCTTGTCCCCTGACATTCCATCACATCAATCTGATTTTCTACTGCCACACGCAATTAGTGATGATGACAGCCTGGTGGGTGCTTCCAGGAGACGACAGGTGTAAAAGAAAATCATAATCTCAAGGCTTCTGTCGGTTGCTAAGTGGTCGGCCAAATAATCCGTCGAACTCATCGAACCATTTCCGTCCTGTTCTGAAATGCCCGAGCCCTTCGACCTACTCAAAGAGGAACAGAACAGGCCCGAACCGAGCTGACGACCTGATGTGGTTGGCTTATGGAAATCGCATCAAAGCACATATTATGGTCGGCCTAATCTAGGAGATCGCGTCCGGACTCCTGCTGGGCTGAGGAGTGGCCAATACTTTCTAAACATCGGCCAAATGGGAAGTTCCACCTCTGCAACTGGTTTACACTGCTTGATTCATATATTGATTTTTACCATCAACATTTATCCCCTAGTTCTTGGTATCAATGAGTTTGTGAGTTGATGCCGAGAACTATCACAAGTATGGTGCGTTGTCGGACTGCCGGTGGTCGCTTCTAGATCCATAGAGCAAAATGTTTTTGTGTGTATTTTAATCAGGTCTCCTCTTGCCATTCTCGAGTATCCATCTACCGAGAATCCTGCTACTGACTCCAGTTCTGCTGAGGGGAGCTTTTGGAGGGCAAAGCTGTTACCCTATCTACCCTTCCTTCAGAGTGAGTTCAATATTCAGAACCCACGTTTGCCGTACCCATTTTTATAGTTCTTGAGGAGTTTGCTGCTTGAGGTTCCTGTTTCTATTCTCGAAATATATGCAATTGAAAAAAAATCTATTCTGCCGTGCCCGAGTCAGAGGTCCTGACTCCCGATGGTGACCATGATGTGTTTGCTTTGTAATAAACAACATTCCAGTGCTTTGTGAGAACATCTGAAACATTCTTTCCCTTGCTTATCTCTGTCCGCTCTGTCTGGTATACTTCGCGTGATTTCTTTTTCTGACTTGACTTGCTCTTCCGAATCTGGATGTGAGAAGAAGCTCTTGAGTCCGACAACCTTTGAACCCGGCCATGAGACGAATGCTTCGTTTTCGAGCTGGTGACGATTCATTTGGCGGGGCGTAAACCTGACTCCATGTCGAGAGAAAATATTTGGCTCTGGAGGAATGATATATCTCCAAAAAATCTGACTCGGTGGGATTCACCCCAAACCCAAACTGAAAGAAAACACTTGGATCTAGGGGAATGTTACATCCCCAGTTCAAATAATCAGTCTCGGTGAGATTCACCCCAAAACCCGAGCTGAGAGAAACCATGAAGTCTCGGCGGAACGAATCCAGCCCCGAGCCGATGGCACTCAGAGGCCTCGGCTGAACGAATCCAGCCCCGAGTCAAATACTAATCAAGATTTACACAGAATGGAAGTAAATCAACCATCGAGGCTCTGCTAACTCTGGCATGGGCATCCCCTTGCCAGATCAGCGAAAAAAAAATGAAACAAAATTTAGGACAAAGTAAAGCAAGTAAAAGGTGGGGTGACTTAGTACATTCCCCAAACGAAAAATTTCACAAGTGCGAATAACAACTTGGATGCCTCAAGACAGCGTCCTGTCCGAGGTCTCCAAAACATAATTTCGAATTTCTCAAAGGCCTCGACGGAACGAATCCAGCCCCGAGCCGAAATACCATGAAGCCTCGGCGGAACGAATCCAGTCCCGAGCCGATGGCACACAGAGGCCTCGGCGGAACGAATCCAGCCCCGAGCCAAAACACCATGAAGCCTCGGCGGAACGAATCTAGCCCCGAACCGATGGCACACAGAGGCCTCGGCAGAACGAATCAAGCCCCGAGCCAAAACACCATGAAGCATCGGTGAAACGAATCCAGCCCCGAGCCGATGTCACACAGAGGCCTCGGCGGAACGAATCCAGCCCCGAGCCAATACACCATGAAGCCTCGGCGGAACAAATCCAGCCCCGAGCCAATAGCACACAGATGCAAGTCATGGGGTAGTTACGCTCCGACCTCGGGAGTTTGATACTGCCACGAGGGGTTCAAGCGCTCCCTCATGCACTTCATCCCTTGAGGCTATCCGAACCCGCCTAAAATGAAAGGATCCAGATCGGCGCACTTCCACCCGGGGGTTTGATAATGACACCAATGTTTGACGTGCCACGAGTTTTGTGCCCTTCCCGGCCTCAAATCGTTTCTTTGCATCGAATATGTCCAAAAAATAATGAAAATAACTTTCACGTTTAATTAACAAACAAGCAAGATAAGCAAGTTCTTTAAAAAAAAATGAAAGTTTCATTCATATCCAGAGGACTTACTGCCATTCTTACAACTCTTTGCGGGACATTTTAATAGAGGCTTTTACATTTGCTTTCTTCTGCAAACTGTTTTGCGTTCCAACCGCGTCTTCTGATCCGAGCTCTGAAAACTCCCGATGCGTATGCCGTACTTGTAAACTTCACACTCGAGCTGGCTCCTGCATCAGGCGCTTTGTTGGAATCCTTTGATCTGAACTTGACTCCGAGGATTCCGAGCTGGATCACAGGGTCTGCTGAACCGGGTGCTCCGTCGGTGCTCCTTGAACAATGCATTTCCCGGCGCCCGGCGCGTTGAGCACAGCCCTGGGTACTTGGGTGAGGTCTTCAGTCTATGCTCTGTGCGGCTTTCCCGGAAGACTTTTTTCCTCTTTTCTTCCAAATTAGGGAAAACCGCCGCACTAGTTAAAACCCCGCCCGATGGGCTTTCGCCTCGACCCTGGCTGACTAGCTCTCTGATCAATCCTTCAGCACAAGTAACTTATGACGCTGGCGATTGGTAGTCTGGGAAGTGTAGTTCCTTCATACTAAGGAGTCTGGTCAGCCGTTGCCAACGGATGTAACCCATCCCCATCGTTACATTTCATTCGACAACTCACCCCAGATGGGTGTCCGTTGGCCAATACTTTTACATTTCATTCCATAACTCAACAAGAAAAGACTTTGTCCATACGAACCATTTCTTCCTCCCGTTCCGGTTTGCTTCTTCCCATTTCTCTCCCCTTCTATCCATTCTGCTGTTGAACTACTTGCGCAAACCACGGCTTTCACCTTCTACCATCCTCCTATCGTGCGAGTTGCTTTTCGTTCGATCCCCACAGACGGCGCCAACTATTGACGGCTGGTTTTCGTCTCAGGGACAATAATGGAATATTGTTCCCGAGATGACCTTCCTTCAACAGTGAATTATTTGGTTATGGGAAACCAAAAGCAAACTTTGATAAAATGGGAAAAAAACACGTAGATTGACACATGGAGTTAACGTGGTTCGACGGATTGAATCCAACCTACGTCCACATGCACAAAACGAATGGGTGTTTTATTACTGAAATGTGCTCGGTCGACTTGTTTTGTGGTCGGTTAGTGTAAAAATCGAGCTGTTTTGTGAATGAAATTACAAAGGGCTATACAATTTTCAAGAAGAGTTATTCCATAAACCCAAAAATCATCCTCAATCATTTTCTTCCTCTCTCCTTTATATACTAAAAATGAGGCGGTTGTTGTTCCCATTTTGCTGAATCTTCCACGTGACATTTGATTTATTTAATGAGTTCTCTGCCCTAGGCATGCTCTTGCCAAAAGTAAGCCTGCCCCCTGACATCCCATCACATCAATCTGATTTTCTATTGCCACACGCAATTAGTGATGATGACAGCCCGATGGGTGCTTCCGAGAGACGACACGTGTAAAGAAAAATCATAATCTCAAGGCTTCTGTCGGTTGCTAAGTGGTCGGCCAAATAATCCGCCGAACTCATCGGCCAAAGGGGAAGTTCCACCTCTGCAACTGGTTTACACTGCTTGATTCATATATTGAATTTTACCATCAACAACTATTAATAAACACATTTAAATGATGAGGGTGGATATAATTGATATTTTATTTAGTTAAAAAATGAATGATAAAGACCTGTGAGTTTAGAAAGAGATGAAATTTGATAGAGAGACCCAATTTGATGCTACAGAATAGTTCTCCCGAGAACAGAAGTTACAGACCCGACTACACGAAGAGTGTTGATTTAAGAGTTTTCTGAGAGTGATTGAAACCAACCCAATGAAGTCCATATATGTCAACCCGACCTGATTGAGAGAACTAAAGTGAAGCTTTGATTGTATCATCTGTTGGGGCGGATGAGGAACCCCTAGGGTCAGATCGGTGCCACACGCAGCGGAAATAGGTCTAACTCGTGGTTATTGAGCAGGAATATATTTTAAAAATAATTTAATGAAATACTATGTTCCATTATGAGTGTATAGAAAAAAAATCAGGACTGAATCGGAGTTCGGAAACTCAAAACGGAAGAAAATCGGTTTCAGCACGCGTCACGCGCTCATACTTGCGCACATCATGGTGCTTGCGTAGCATGCTTGAGCATGCAAACCGCAAATGCACAATTATTTTTTAATTTAATTTCCTTCGGCTCTCTTTCCAGAGAGCTTATGGAAATATGGTTTTAACCCAAATTGCTTACAATTTTTCTTAACTTCCAAATTAGACCTGGGAACATGACGGTTCGGTTCTGGTCCATAAGAATGTGGAATCGGGAACCGTAATCGAAACAGACTGTTCCGGTTTGGTTCCGAATTTTTTTTAATTAATTTAACATTTTAATTTTAATTTTTTTTAAAAAAATAAAAATGGGATTTCAAAATTATTAATTTGAATTTATATTACATTAAAAATAAAATAAAATAGCTTGAACTGAAATTTTTAAAAACTTAAATTACTTACGTATCCTCTTGGGGTGAAAGGAATCAAAGCTCACGTAGTTCCATTATATTTTTAGATAGTTCCCCATTATAATTATTTACTCATCATCATTATATGTGTATGTTGTTGATCATTCAGCTCTCGTTTCGCTTGTACTTGCAGATGCATTGTCAAACAAGTCTTCAAAGTCATCGGGGGCATCTTCTTGTTGCCTCAGATCAGCTCTGGTCTAATCATTCACATATATTGTTGATTCTAAAGTGGTTGGATGTAATGAAAATTGTCCCGCTTCCAAAATAGTGCCTCCTAAGCTGAAGGCTTATTCAGCCGCAACGGTGGAAACAAGTGTTGTAGACACATTTTTAGCAATAGTTGATAAAACATTATATACATTTTGATGTCGGTTCCACCAGTCAAGTACTTGAAAATTTTTACTTACTAAATTTTCAGGAGGAAATTCGAAATTGATAGATAAATAATTATCTAATTCCGAGTTGTTAGTCGTGATTTTCCTCTGTTTTTTATTTCGTTGTAATAACCAACAATCACCTACGCCAAGTCTTGAATGTATCACGGGTTCGCTACTTGATTGTTCTGATGATTGCAAGTTATATGTACTGACATAATCATTAAATAAATCTATTAAATCAATTTTTATTCCATCTATTATTTTTCTAACATTAATTTCATCATTTATTCCTAAAAATGCATAGTAAGTTTGTTAGCCACTATTCAAACTTTATAATTTAAATTTAGGATAAAAAATTGTGACAATAAGATAAAATAATGGATTGTCTATAAAATAAGTCAATCATTTTCTCTTCATAACAGTAATATCTTCAATTAAAATATTATTATTAATATTTGAACTTTCAGCATGCTCATATATAATACCAACAATAGTCAAATATTCAAGAAATAAATTTGTTGTAGGATAATAAACTCCACTAAAAATATTTGTTGCATCATTAAAAACTTTTAAAAGTTCTAAATTTTTTTGACAAATATTTCATTGACTAGACAAAAGTGTTATAAGTTGAACATGTTGGGAAAAAACTACATAAAACATATTTGTATTGAAAAACTTGAGTTAAAAGAAAATAATTTGAATTCCAACGAGTTGGAATATCTTGTGAAAATTTTTCCGATTTAACACCATTTAATTTACAAAATTTTGCTCATTCTCTTCTAACATTAGAATATGACCAAATATAATTAAGTGTAATCTTAATAAGATTAATGTGATATTCTAAAAAAATCAGACCGAACATATAAATTAATAACATGGCATGTGCAGTGAACATGAAAAAATCAACCCCAAATTTGGTTGATATATTTCTTTTAAATCTCTAATTGATACAGTATTTGTAGATGCATTGTCAAAACCAATTGTCAAAATTTTACCTAGTAAATCATATTTATAAAAAATTACATTAATCATTCTATAAATATTATGTACAGTATGATGCTCATCAAAAACTCTAAATGCAATAAGTCATTTTTACATGTTCTATGATGCATCAATCCAATAACAAGTCACACACATGTATGAGTGTGTTTGCCAATGGTCACTCCAAATATCATAACAAATAGAAATATGATATTTAATATCTTTAAATATTTCATTTAAAATAATTTTATCATCTTTGTATAATTTAAAATTTTTTCGTTTTGTTGTATATATAGACATTTTACAGGCAGCACGATTTAAAGCATTTCGAACATAATTTATAAAAGTAATTTTTCACCAAAACTTAAAGAAAGATGTCCCATACAATTAAATTTAGCAAATTATTCTCAATTTTTAGCATCAAAATATTTATATAAATCTAAAGAACTCGTACATATACTAGATGAAGCGTATCTGCCCATTTGAGTTTGTGTTGTATCAAGTCCAATTTCAATGACATGATATCTATCAAAGTGCTTGTTGATATTGTAAGGGATATGCCCTATACCCAACTTATGGATGGGCTATATGTACATGTATTTGTAATATTTTTTCATTAATTAATAAAATGACAATCTTTATTATACGTGTCTTACATAAATTATATGAATCATCAAACACTGTAATAAAGCCCTTAGAGTAATAAGATGATGGCTTCCACGCCTTATGAGAATCATTACTCTCAAATGTTCCTAGTCATAGTTTTATGAATAATCTGGGCATTTAGAAAGCGGAGAGACTAGCATGATGATATGATCCGCCCTTAAGTGGGGTAGTCGATCTCATAGACTACTAGCGGAGATCCGTCCGCTTGGTGTATCACATGGATGTATGAGTTGCTCGTTTCCATCGAACTGACCGCCGTAAGTTTTCATATGGAGTGTTTATCTCATGTGTCTGTGAGAACTTTCATGTATCGATTGTATGACTAGTCATTAGACTTGAGGTCTTTACAATCTTATGTGTGGATCAAATAACTTTGACATTCTCCTTCCCCGGTTCAAAAGATCCGATCATAAGGGTATGATTGGGTCATTTGTTGAAAAACATGAAGTTTGTAAAGATACAACAGAGAATCGCCACTCTCTTGGATAATATTTTCTTATAAGAGTAGTATTCCAGTTCGCGGGTTGATATGTGTGATCAGTGCTTGAGACTGTGGCCACATCGGAAGAATCATGTGAGATTCTTGGGTTAACACGATTCATGACACTATCAACATCATACCTTTGACTATATGGGTAGACACTTTCCATACCCTAGGTCAAACGGTGGGGATACAGTGAGGCGATGAACCGTATCATATGTAAATCGCATACAGAATGGGTATATATCTTTCCTTCTCATTTGGAGGCATTAGCATGTTGCTAGATGTCAGCCATGGTCATTGAAATCGATCGACCATCTGATCAGAGGATAATTTATGTTTGATTAAATTATCACGATTCATTTCATGTCCAACTTGAGGGGAACCCAAAAGGTCACACACAACAAAGTCGAAATCAATGGTTAACAGTGCACAGTACAAATTTAACAGCATATATGATTGCTATAGGAATTGTTCATAAATGGTTTAATGTGTTTAATTATTGAACAGATCATTTATGAGGTTCCAAAATGGCTTAGGGATTGGTGAATGAAGATAGGGGATCTTTGGGAATTGGAAAAATGAATAAGAAAATAAATAAATAAATAAATAAAAAATCTGCTTTTTTTTTATTTTATTTTTTATTTGTTTTGAATTCCAATTCGGCCCAAACTCTTATTAGGTTTTTATAATCTCATTAAACCACTATATTAAGATCCAATGGCTAAGATTTAATTAGCATTTATCCCATATCAGATTCTTAATTAATTTTGTTGTCTTTGGAGCACCTATATAAACCCAAAGAATTCTTTACAAATTTTTACACCAAAACCTTTCATATATTGGGTTTATATAAGTGAGAAACTCTAAAGTTTAAGAGTAAGCCACTGATTTTGAGGATCCTTAAGTCTAATTGACTAGAGGAATCTCAAGTTAAAATTTTTGAGGTATTTGCCTAGGCTAGTACCAAGGGCAAAATACCCGTGCACTCAAGGCGTAGTCTTGCCGTTAAGTTTTGGCTTTGGTGTGTGTACCTTTAGAGGCCACACATTTGGGTGGCTCTTTGGAACGTGGAAGAGCTTGCTGAGTTCGAGAAAAGCTTGTAGATTGGAGGGAGGACTGGAGGAGTATTCGGTTCAAGTAAGTCTTTTTCTTTCTTTATTTTTAATTAGAGTTCTTATGATAGTTAGCATGTTTAAGTCTATGTTCTTTGCATGTTTTATGAGTTTTTATACTTAGAATATATAGTAACATGTCTAGGCTTGTAGAATAATCAAACAAATGGGTCTTGGGTAAAGGGATAGCGACATCATAATTTTTAATTTTCCGTTGCGCACTCGCGGCCGCTTCCCAACAGTGGTATCAGCGCGCCGTTTTTGTTTTGATTAGTTCTCTCTCATTTGAACTCGAAATTGGGTGTGTAAAAGCTCGTTGGAAAGCTAACACCTTGAACTTACTTTTAGGTACAAGTTTTGCATGATTTGGTTAATATTTGAATTGTGAAATTGCATTTAAAATTCACACATCTGTAAAAAAACGTGAATAGTAAATTTATTTGATTAAAATAAAATGCAATATCATAATTAAATATTAATCAAAGTTATTTAATGCCTAAAATAATTCCAATATATTAAAACTCATATGCTTGATGATTCTATGTATGATTAGAATTGACATGATTATTTTAGGGTGCAAGCATCTAGAGACTTTCTAAGGAAATAGAGAGTGTATTGCTTATCCCTTAGCTAAGTAATTATTCAGTGATGAACTTAGAGATTTATTACCTTTAAGGCTAATAAATATAAATCACTTGTTTATAATAAAAGACATTATAAAAGATACAAGTGGGGTGGGACCAAAGCGTTAATAAAATTTTCCAAACTAAAGTTAATTTAACCAAATGTATTACTAGAGTTAGATAATGATTTGGTGTCTTCCTTCACTCACTACCTTTTTATAACCAAAAGGAAAAGCTGTGAAGACATCTAGTCATCTAGATAATCATTTACTCAAGGCTTACCTTAAAGCATATTTAAAGTGTTGGACTAATTTGGAGGATCTATTGTTTATTCATGTCACCAAGGCAATAAGAGCCTAAGAGGTAAGGGTATTTAAGAGAATTCGCTCCACCCTCCCTCTGGGGAATTTTCAATAGAGGAATCCATTTGACAGTTATTCACTTAAACTTGCTAAAATCCTCAATAATAATTTAAGTCTAAAATTTGCCTCCCATTGTAAAGTATAGACCCAAAGGGCTTAAACCGTATTGGCATGACTAGGCTTTACCAGACTGACCAATACCAATTTGTCCCTAAATCGTACTATTGACAATGGTTTGACTTTTCTGAGTCATAAGACGCAATGACCCTTAGGCGTGGACTTATAACTTAGTGGCAAAGATTAGGTGTCCACAAGGACTAGCATAAGCTATGGCCTGTTTGATTGCCCAACCCAATGATCAAGGAATTGTGATTTATATCATAAATTGGTTGGGAACCTACCTAATTATCATATTTTATAACGACAGACCCTAGTCGAAGTTTTGAAATGATGCTAATGGGATCCCTGCCCACAATAAATCCGTCATATTGGGGTTGATGCGATTTGCTTAAAATTTTAAAACAATTGAGTGGGAGCAACTTCATAATATTAAAAGCCCATGTTATTATGAAATATTAATGTTAACATATTCCTAATTTTAACATTCTCTCTTAACAGGTGGGTTAAAATATTTCACAAACATTCAAATGACAAACAGAATATCACTTTGTTCCATCCTTGATGAGCATAAGCTCAAAGGGGACAACTACAATGACTGGTTTAGAAACCTTAAAATTGTCTTACGACAAGAAAAGATTTTATATGTTCTTGAAAGACCATTTCCCACTGAACCCGCAGAAGATGCTGACCAAAATACATTTGATGCTTGGAAGAAACACGTCGATGATGATGACCAAGCAGTTTGCATAATGTTTGGCTCTATGTCGGACGAACTTCAGAAAGCTCACGAAGATATGGATGCTCAAACCATCATCTTTCACTTGAAGGAGTTGTATGCAACTTCCGTTCATACCGTGAGATTCCAAGTGTCATGTGCCTTATTCCAAACAAGGTATAAAGAATGATCTGTTAGTGGACATGTGCTTAAGATGATTGGCCACATTGAAAAATTGGTCAATCTCGGGTTCATCATGGATCATGAGATAAGTCACGATCTAATTCTTCAGTCCTTACTAAAAGACTTCTCTAACTTTATCATGCAGTTTCATCTGTCTAATAAAGAAACTACTTTAGCAGAATTGCACAATCTGATAAAGCAAGCAGAGATGGACTTGAAACCGGAGCTTAAAACCTCAGTCATGTTTACGGGTACGGACCTGAAGCCACGAGGCCCAAAGAAAAATAAGGGCAAGGCCAAGGCTCCAGATCACCTAAAGCCCAATGGTAAGGTGGAGAAGAAAAAAGGAAAGAGGAAATGTTTCTTTTGTGGAAAGAATAGTCATTGGAAGAAAGACTGCAGATCCTTGAAAGCCAAGGAAGCTAGGGAAGCCCAAGAGGCCAAGAAGCCCAATGCTTCAGGTATGTTGTATATGATTGAACTATATTCTCAAAACTCTGAACCTTCTAATTGGGTGTTTGACACCGGTTGTGGGACTCACTTGTGTAACAATGTGCATGGCTTGAGAAACAGTAGGAGACTTCATCATGGGGAGGTTGACTTACGCATGGGTAATGGAGCAAAACTGGCTACATTGTGTGTGGGGACTTATTCATTAGTTTTGCCGAATGGTTTAGTTTTAGACTTAGAAGATTGTGTTTATGTACATTCTCTAGTAAATAACATCATTAATAAGTTGTAATGAATGTTATATTTATTTCAATGAAATAAAATATGGAGATGGTATTTTGAATAATGGTATTTATGTCTTACAAACTAACAAAGAATGTTCAACCTCTGATATATACAACGTTAACTCGAATAATCTCAATGAATCACTTCTATGGCACAGTCGCTTAGGTCATATCAATGAAACAAGATTAACTAAGCTACATAAGGATGGGTATTTCAGACCCTTCAAATATGAACCTTATGGAACTTGTGAGTCTTGTTTACTTGGTAAAATGACCAAATGACCCTTCAAAGGTAAATGACAGCATGCAGCGGTGACATTAGAACTCATACATTCTGATGTATGAGGACCAATGACAGTCACCGCTAGAGGTGGATTCTCCTACTTCATTACCTTTATCGATGATTACTCGCGATATGGGTATGTGTACCTTATGCGGTTGATGAGTGGTAAATCTATCACTATTTCCCACTCATTTAACCTAATATTTTGTATAGTTTCTTGAGTTTTGTGAATATTTTGATGTGTTTTGTGTTATTTTGTAGATAAATAAAGTTTCAGGACATTCTGGAGGAGATTTGGAGCAAAACAGTGAAAATTGGCAAAAAGTGCAAAATGGTAATTTGGGCGCGTCGCGACGCCTAACGTGCGTCGAGTACTTGCTATCGTGCGCCTGGTCCTAGGGGTGGGCATTATCGGATTCGGATCGGATCGGATCGAATCCGAATCTGATCCGATCCGATTAGTATTAGTTTGTTTGATCCGATAAGGTTTGATAGCCTTATCAAACTCGATCCGATCGGATCGGATCGGATCGGATTTGTTTGATTCGATTCGAATACTTAACGAATTGGATAAATCCGATTTGATAACGGATTCGAATCCGATTTGATAATGAATCCGATAATGGATTCGATTTGATAACGGATCCGATTTGATAAAATTGATTTGAATTTTAAGTTATCCGATCCGATTCGATAAAATTATTACAAATTTACAAATTTTCAGATAAATTTTTCGAATCGGATCCGTTATCAAATCGGATTTGTTATCAAATCGAATCTACTATCGGATTTATTATCAAATCGGATTCCCTATCGAATTTCGAATCCGTTATCAAATCGGATTCCTTATCGGATTCGGATTTGTTATCAAATCGGATAAAATCCGATTCGATTCGATGGTTATCAAATTTATCCGATCCGATCCGAAATTCGACAAACGAACCAAACATGATTCGATTGGGTTCGATAGCCAAATCTGATCCGATCCGATGCCCACCCCTACCTGGTCCACGTGTCAGAATCTGAAAAGTTAACTTTGCTAACATGCGCCGTGCCACGTGTCAACATCACAGTCGATCTGCTAAAATACGCCTGCCACATGTCATCATCCTAAGATGCCGACAATCATCATCTACGCTAAAATGCACCTGCCACGTGTCAAAATCTCAGCGGATCACGCTAACGTGCACTTGGACACGTGTCGCCAGCACATGTTGCCGACATCAAAAAGTCAATTGCCGACATAACAGTGCCACGTGTCACGATCTCGCGAAGCCAAACCAACGCGTGTCAAAAATCTTCGCGCGTCGCGACGCCCAACCTCTTGGCATTGCGACGCCCAGAGCCCACCGAGGCCTATAAATTGAGCTCGAGATTTCAGTTTCAGTTGTACCATTCTCTCTCATTTCTTTGATGTAAATAAGGAATTTCTCTCTCCAGTTTCTTTTAATTTAAGTTTTGTAATTAAATTTTAACATTACGTTTTGTAATAATAGTAATTTACTTTCTTTATTTTTACAGTTTTTACTATTTACCATGAGGAGGTAACTTCCCCCTGCTAGGGTGAAAGGTAATTCTTTTACTATTGCTATTTAGATTAATCTCACTTTAGTATAATATATAAACTATTTAAAATTTGACTTAAAAATGATACCGCCAGATTGGTCGGTTGGTAATTCATTTTAATCTGGTTTAAACCTGACTAATCAAGGATACCACCAGATTGGTCGGTTGGTAATTTAATTTTGGTTCCGCCTATATGCCAGGTTAATTTTGGTTCCGCATTTATGGCTGGTTTATTTTGGTTCCGCCTTTATGGCTGGATTATGGACAAATATTACCGCCTTAATGGATGGTTAGACTTAATTTGATTTAATCAGGTTACCGCCTATATGGCTGGTTGGGAAAATTATCACAAGTATATATATTATATTAATGGAGATATCTAAATAGTAAATAGTAGAAGTTAATTCCTTTTACCTTAGCATTTTATTTAATTGCATTATCTTTCCGCATTTACTTTTTAGTAATTTTACTTTATGTCTTTTAAGTTTTTACCAGCCCTAGCTATGTGTTGTAACTAAGTTAGTTATCTATGGTTGTGATGAAATCTAATATCACTGGTTTATAAGGGGTTAGATTATAGTTTGGGTAAGAAAAAGATTTATTTATTGAGTCTTAATCTTAATGCTTTTTATTAACTGGCCACTAATAAAATTGACTAGGTAAACTTAAAATGAACTAGACATAGGGATTTTAAGTTTAAGACCTTAGACTCAATAGTCCACGATCTTCCTTGAGGATATATAACTCTTTAATAGATTTCCTTACAGGATAGGAATATACCTGTCGGGCGGGGGTAGCCAAATTGGAATTTAATCTTAATGAATCCAGGTAATTTGGTTGACATAGACATATGGTTCAATTGGGTTATACTGGATATTTGTAGTTGACCATCGGAAGAGGCTTTTACATAATTTAGTGTTCCAGGTTAATAAATCAATATATTACCCAACTATAAGATAACTACTTCATCTTTAAATAATATTGGAATAAATCACAACCCTAGATAGTTTTAATATTGAATTTTCTTAAACCTACTTTCGAACAATTTTATTTACTTGTTTTTAAATTTAGAATCGTCACCATTTCAAATCAATCAAACAACCTGTTAGATACTAGTAATCATTTGACCTCATAAATTAATAGCTTAGGTATTAAGTCCTCGTGGGATCGATACTTTTTATACTACTTGAACGATACGTGCGCTTGCGTTATACGCGTGTGTGTAAGCACCGGTCAAGTTTTTGGCGTCGTTGCCGGGGACTTATTTATCTTTCACTATTAGTTTTAAGGTTAGATACCTTTACTTGTATCTAATTTTCTTTTTACTTATAATTTTTGTTTTCTTGTGTTTCAGGTTCTCAGATCCTTTATGAGACGAACCAGAAGCTTTGAACTACGACCGCTTGACCCAGAGATTGAAAGAACCATCAGACAGTTGAGAATGGAAAGGCGAGAAGGCCAAGAAGCTTTAGTCAACATGAAACCTGAACCTTTGGAGGTTGCACCACCAATTCCCATTCGAGACAGAACTATTCCGATGGTTGATGGCCTTATTTCCTGTATTGTACTTCCTCCATTACCAGCAAATGCAGGTGACATCAAAACTTGCATTCAGATGATTCAGCAATCAGTGCAGTTTGGGGGAAAAGCAACTGAAGATCCTAATACCCACATCAGCAACTTCCTAGAAGTTTGCGGCACTTTCAATTACAATCGAGAAGCTGAAAAAAGCAATGAGACTGCGTGTTTTTCCATACTCCTTGAAGGACAGAGCTAAAGCTTGGCTACATTCACTACCAGCAGGTTCCATCACAACTTGGAACACTTTAGCCACTAAATTTCTTGCAAAGTACTTTCCACCAGCCAGAACTGGAAAGCTGAGGAATGACATCACATCCTTTGTGCAACAAGAATCAGAAACTCTCTACGAAGCTTGGGAAAGGTACAAAGATTTGCTCCGGAAATATCCTCACCATGAGATTCCAAAATGGCTTCAAGTCCAAACATTCTATAATGGACTTTCTGGAATAATGAGAACCACAATCGATGCTGCTGCTGGAGGAGCTTTAATGGCAAAAGGAGAAGATCAAGCCTGAGACCTAATCGAAGAAATGACCAATAACAATTCCTTGTGGCCAACAGAAATGAGCATGATCCAAAGAATTGCAGGAATTTATGAAAGTGGAGCCAATATAGCAGTCAACGCCAAGCTGGATCAGATATGCAAATTCATGGAGACTCTTACCACTGGATCCACAAGTTCACCATATGGAGGAGCACCAGAGTCGAACCAACTTGAAGAGACGGTGAATTTTTTCAAACAGGGGAACAATCCATATTCCAACACCTACAACCCATGGTGGATGAATCATCCCAATTTTTCATGGAGCAACAATTCAGGGCAACATAACTATCCACCACCTGGATTCCAGCCACAGAACAAAGGCCAGTAGCAGGCAAATGAACCAGGAATAGCAGAAGTGCTGACTCAGTTAAAAAGGTACGATGCTATGTTTCAGAGCCAATCTGCTTCCATCAAAGCACTGGAGAATCAAATCGGACAAATGGCCAATGCTCAGAGTTACAGACCGCCAGGTAATCTTCCCAGCAACACAGAACCAAATCTAAGGAACATAGGGAATTAGCAGTGTCATGCCATAATGTTAAAAAGCGGTACTGAAATCAACAAAGATGTTGGAGCCAAAACAACTGCTGAGGAAGTTCCAAAAGAAACAGGGCAACAGACGGAGGAAAAAGAAGCAAAGGAAAAAGAACAGATCACTGGAGATTGTAAGGGATATGCCATATACCCAACTTATGGATGGGCTATATGTACATGTATTTGTAATATTTTTTCATTAATTAATAAAATGGCAATCTCTATTATACGTGTCTTACATAAATTATATGAATCATCAAACACTATAATAAAGCCCTTGGAGTAATAAGATGATGGCTTCCACGCCTTATGAGAATCATTACTCTCAAACGTTCATAGTCATAATTTTGTGAATAATCTGGGCGTTCATAAAGCGGAGAGACTAGCATGATGATATGATCCGCCCTTAAGTGGGGTAGCCGATCTCATAGGCTACTAGCGGAGATCCGTCCGCTTGGTGTATCACATGGATGCATGAGTTGCTCGTGTCCATCAAACTGACCGCCGAAAGTTTTCATATGGAGTGTTTATCTCATGTGTCTATGAGAACTTTCATGTATCGATTATATGACTAGTCCTTAGACTTGAGGTCTTTACAATCTTATGTGTGGATCAAATAACTTTGACATTCTCCTTCCCCGGTTCAAAAGATCCGGTCATAAGGGTATGATTGAGTTATTTGTTGAAACACATGAAGTTTGTAAAGATACAACAGAGAATCGCCACTCTCTCGGATAATATTTTCTTATAAGAGTAGTATTCTCGTTCACGGGTTGATATGTATGATCAGTGCTTAAGACTGTGGCCGCAGCGGAAGAATCATGTGAGATTCTTAGGTTAGCATGATTAATGACACTATCAACATCATACATTTGACTATATGGATAGACATTTTTCATACCCTAGGTCAAACAGTGGGGATACAGTGAGGCGAGAGACCGTATCATATGTAAATCGCATACATAATGGGTATATATATTTCCTTCTCATTTGGGGGCCTTGGCATGTTGCTAGATGTCAACCTTGGTCATTGAAATCGAACGACCATCTGATCGGAGGATAATTTATGTTCGATTAAATTATCACGATTCATTTCATGTCCAACTTGAGGGGAACCCAAAAGGTCACACACAACAAATTCGAAATCAATGGTTAACAGTGTATAATACAAATTTAACAGCATATATGATTGCTGTTGGAATTGTTCATAAATGGTTCAATGTGTTTAATTATTGAACAGATCATTTATGAGGTTCCAAAGTGGCTTAAGGATTGGTGAATGACGATAGGGGATCTTTGGGAATTGGAAAAATGAATAAGAAAATAAATAAATAAAAAATCTGCTTTTTTATTTTATTTTTTTATTTGTTTTGAATTCCAATTCGGCCCAAACTCTTATTAGGGTTTTATAATCTCATTAAACCACTATATTAAGATCCAATGGCTAATATTTAATTAGCATTTATCCCACATCAGATTCTTAATTAATTTTGTTGTATTTGGAGCACCTATATAAACCCAAAGAATTCTTTACAAATTTTTACACCAAAACCTTTCATATCTTGGGTTTATATAAGTGAGAAACTCTAAATTTTAAGAGTAAGCCACTGATTTTGAGGATCCTTAAGTCTAATTGACTAGAGGAATCTCAAGTTAAAATTTTTGAGGTATTTGCCTAGGCTAGCACCAATGGCAAAATACTCGTGCACTCAATGCGTAGTCTTGTCGTTGAGTTTTGGCTTTGGTGTGTGCACCTTTGGAGGCCACACACTTGGGTGGCTCTTTGGAACGTGGAAGAGCTTGTTAAGTTTGAGAAAAGCTTGTAGATTGGAGGGAGGACTGGAGGAGTATTTAGTTCAAGTAAGTCTTTTTCTTTCTTTATTTTTAATTAGAGTTCTTATGATAGTTAGCATATTTAAGTCTATGTTCTTTGCATGTTTTATGAGTTTTTATGCTTAGAATATATATTAACATGCCTAGGCTTGTAGAATAATCAAAACAAATGGGTCTTGGGTAAAGGGATAGCGGCATCATAATTTTTAATTTTCCGCTGCGCACTTGCGGCCGCTTCCCAATACATATTGCCATAGCAACCAATAAATTTGTAAAATATAGCACAATAATTGCATATTATTCTTTTACCTTCATTTTTAGTCTCGACTAAATGAAAATAAATTTTGAAAATATCGGAAGATCAAGACTTAACTTCTCTTCTCTGTGTACCGATACTTTGGTCGCTTTCTTGGGTTGGCACATTGTACATGGTGTTTTCAGATGAGCTTGTCATTTTTTATTAATATTGAAGAATTACAAAATTAAATCAATAGGAGAAATCGAAGATGAGATAATTGAGAATGAGAGAACTAAATAAATTGAGAGTATTGAGAACTAGTGTGTTGAAAAATGAAATATATGACTCATATTTATATATTTTTGGATTATTTTTGTGATACCTAAATTGCCCCTAAACTAGCCATTTTTTTAATGTTATTAAGGATAATTTAGCAATTAAATTTTACAAATAAAAAAAATTAAAGAAGTAGGGAGCAACGACTTCTTGTTGCATGAGGCCCAACGGTTACTGGCCGTTGGGACAAATGGTTCCAATCGGAACCATGGAACCAGACGGTTCCAACGGTTTCAGTTCGAATCGTTGGAACCGTCCAGTTTTATTTGGTTCGGCTAAGATAGAACCCTAACCGAATCAAACAAAACCGATTCCGGAATTGGAACCGGTTGGAACTCAAACTGGCCGGTTCGTACCAGTTTGGTTCTGGTTCGGTTTTGTTTCTGAATCAGAACCGTGAATGGGTCTATTCCAAACACCTAAAAATATAATTTTAACATCACAACCAACTTCAACACATATTAAAGAACAAATCATATTTTTCAAAATATCAAATATTTTTATAAAAATATGAATTTATTCAAAATACGCACATGCGTAAATTTTGAATTTAAAATACAAACCAAACAAGAATCCCACAAAGAAGTAACCATTGAACAATTCTAGGTCACTTAAAGGTGATCAAGTGATTCTACAATACATAATTTATTAACCTAATTTCAACTTCAAGCTATTTTATTATGTATCAAATATAAAAAATATAGCTTATTAGATAAGATCAAACTTACCTGGTAAGCTTGAACCAAATATGTAATCCTCTTCTCCTTATTGAAAAATGTATAGAACTTCCAAAATTTTTCTAAACACTTATTTAGGCTAATTTTTCTTATGCTTGCTTTATCAGAAAAATTGCTCAAGCTTGCATTTTATAGTTAAGCTTATGTAATTTTTAATTAATAAAAATTCTAATCAACTTTTAGGTGGGCTTAATCCAATTTGTCTAAATATGCATATTAGGTGTAACTAATCAACTTTGTCCCATATTTTGATTTAATCCAACTAAATTTAGATAAAATTTAACCAATTGATTAGTTCATTGTCTATCACTTTTATTTAATCCAATTAAATCAAGCCAAATACACTTATTATTATATATTTTGTAATTACCAAAATATCCTATGATGGTAGAGATATTTATGAAATTATAATAAAACATCATATAATTATTTATTTAATTATTAAATAGATCTAGATTAATCCAATTGGGTCAAGTAAATAACTAATGTTATCCAATAATATTTAATTACTTTGATTGATAATTATAATATCAAATATTCTTTATTATCAAATATTATCGGCTACACAAGTGCTCAACGAATACTCTTAATATTGTGAGACTTTCTAAGTACATACACGTTCGTTATATAAGCCTAGCTTATATGTATGCACTTCGGCCACCTCCGAATTCGCGAAGAACACGAACGATCTTTCTGAACTATACAATTTGAGGTCATCACATATGTTTGACAATCCCTCCGTCGTAGGCTATCCGAGTTGTGCTTAGGAAACATAGATTACACCGTCAAGTTCTCGAGACGCACATCTCATATTGTTGACATGTCCACGACTCTTTACAACTAATTAGAACACTATTTATGATATATATGTTATCAACCTTATGTTATCGATTTAGGCCAAAGTCTTAAGAATCGTGACTTACTCACATATAGACCCGGCCACGGTTCCTGTACGGAACCGGAAGGTTCTGGTTCCAACCGGAACCGTTGGCGACCGGTTCGGTTGGGGTTCGACCCCAACTCACGGTCGAACCGGTGGAACCGTACGGTTCCACCGGTTCGACGGTTCCAACAGGAACTCTTCCCCAACGGCTACTAGCCGTTGGGGGGCAGGGAGCCAACGGCTCCCTGCCCAAATAAGAAATTTTTTTTTAAAAAAAAATTATAAATTAAAATATAAATTACTTATATATCCCTAATAACGGTAATAAAACGGTTATATTTAGGGGCATTTTTGGTATCAAAAAAATTCTAAAACTCTATAAATATTATTCATTTTTCATTATTTCAACACACCAAATTCTCAACTCTCTCATTTTCTATAATTCTCTTATTCTCAATCTCACTTCAATACAATTCTCTTATAATCTTATTCTCAATCTCAATTCAATTGGTTGTTAATTTGTTATCATTCACAATTATTCAATTTTCTTATTTTTCTTCCTAATTTCTCAAACGAAAAATGGCAAGCTCATCTGAGAACATAATGTCAAATATGCCAACCCAAGAGAGCGGCCCTAGTGTCAGTGCACAATCATGGAGAAGAGAAGTTAAGGCTCAGTCCTCGGATATTTTCAAAATTCATTTTCATTTGGAACGCGTAGAAGATGATACATAACGAGCAATTTGCACCTATTGTGGGGTGCAATATAAATTTTCTGGTGGATACGGCAACATGATCAAGCACAGGGAAAAACATCATCCGGTTGAACTTAGCATTGATACGACGCAAACTCAAATGGCCAGGTACGCATCATCTAGTAGAGGTACGAGTGCTTTAGATTTATTTAAATATTCTGATGCAAAAAATAGAGAAGAATTTACGAAATTAACTTATATGGCACATCTTTCTTTAAGCTTTGGTAAAAAACTTCATTTTACTAATTACGTGCATAATGCTTTAAACCCTTCTGCATGTAGAATGACTCGAAACACAACAAAACGTCATATTTTCAAATTATATAAAGATGGTAAAATTATTTTAAATGAAATATTTAAATAGATGAAAAGTCGTATTTCTATATGTTTTGATATTTGGAGTGACCATTGGCAAACACACTCATACATGAGTGTGACTTGTCATTGGATTGATGCATCATTTACCATGCAAAAATGACTTATTGCATTTAGAGTTTTTGATGACCAACATACTGAACATAATATTTATAGAATGAAGAAGGTAATTTTTGATGAATATGGTTTAGTAGAAAAAAATTTAACAATTGGATTTGATAATGCATCTGCAAATACTGCATCCATCAATGATTTAAAAGAAATATGTCAACCAAATTTATGGGGTCGGTTTTTTCATATTCGTTGTACATGTCATGTCCTTAACTTATGTGTGCAAGACGGTCTAAAATTATTATCACCTTTCCTTGATCCAATTAAAACGGCACTTAACTGTATTTGGTCATATTCTCAAGTTAGGAGAGAATGGATGAAGTTTTGTAAAATAAATGGTATTAAACCGATTAAATTTTCAAGAGATGTTCCAACACGTTGAAATTCAACTTATTTTCTTTTATGTCAAGCATTTCAATACAAAGATGCATTATGTAGTTTTTTTTTCTCAACATCATCAAAATATCACACTTATCCTAGTCAATGGGATATGTGTGAATTTTTTTTAGATATTTTAAGAGTTTTTAATGATGCTACTTTAGTTTTTAGCGGTATTTATTATCCTACAGCACATTTATTTCTTCTTGAGAGTTTGAATATTAATGGCACTCTCGATGAGCATGTTAACAGTAGCGATCCTAATGATATTGTTTTGTTCGAAGCCATTACTGTTATGAAGGTAAAATGGTTGCATTATTTTAGAGAAATTCATTTACTTTATCTTATTGCTGCTGTTTTTGATCCTAGATTTAAATTAGAAGGTTTGAATGGTGCTTTACAAGCTTATTATGGTTATTTAGGAATATTAGATGAAATTGATATTACAAGATTAATGACAAAATTAAGAAATGATTTAATTGTTTTATTTAATGATTATATTGTAAGATATAACTTAGGAACATTAGGTGAATCTAGTAGTAGCGAACCGGTAATTCAAACAAGACTTAGAGCATGGGATCGTTGGTTATTGCAACGAAATAAAAAAGCTAGAGATACGACAACTAATAACCCTGAATTAGATAATTATTTATCTACAAATTTTGAGTTTTCTAATGAAAGTTTATGCAGTAAAAATTTTAAAATCCTTGAATGGTGGAACCGGCATCAAAATATATATCATGTTTTATCAATTATTGCTAAAAAGATATTGGCAGCACATATTTCCACCTTTGTCGTTGAGCAAGCCTTCAGCTTGGGAGGTAATATATTGGAAGCTATGCGATCTTCATTACATCCAAGCACTCTAGAAGCAACAGCTTGTGCGGATGATTGGACTCGAGTTGATCTGAGACAACAAGAAGATGCCCCCGATGATTTTGAACATTTGTTCGATAATGCATCTGCAAGTGCAACAACAAGTGCAAGCGGAACCGGAGCCGAAGGATCAACTGATAATGATGATTGATAATTGTAAAATTGTAATTTACAAAGGGGATATGTCTTAAAATTGTAATGGAACTACATGAGCTTTGATTCCTCTCACCCTTGGAGGATACGTAGACAACTTAAATTTTTAAAAATTTAAGCTAAAGCTCTTCAATGTAATAATATTTTTTTTATAAAATTAATCTCATTTATTCTAATTAATTTTCAAAATTAAAAAAAAAGGTTTGGAACCGAACCGGTCGGTTCCGGTTCGGTTCAAGGTTCCGGTTCCACTTAAGTGGAACCGGAAACCGGCCGGTTCGGTTCGGTTCCGAACCGGAACTGAACCACCGGCTGGGTCTACTCACATAGATACCTAACCCCTTATGGTACACATACGTGTAGGCACTGTATTTTTGCACATAAGTCCCTATGATGAGTCTCATTTGGAGACACTACCTTTTAAGTCACGGAGGTCACGAAAAACGGACATCGGAAGGGGAAATTCAGATTAAACAAGGTTCACTGTTTTCGTTCGTGTTGCGTTCGTGTATGCGTTCGAACGGCAAACAGATTGCGGGCGTTCGTGCCGCGTTCGAGGAGGCATTCGAACGGTGTCGGTAATTCTGGTTTTGTGCTAGCCTCACATTAAGCCCAATTCGCCCAGCCTTGGCCCACACGCCCAAGCCCACTTAAAAACACATATTTAACACATGGTGAAATCAAAACAAATCTAAAAATCACATACCAAATTAAAAATAAACATTAAAATCAATCAAATATTTTAATTCCTTAATTAAGATATTCACCCACCAATTACACAAGATTCCTTCCTAACTAAACAAAATCACATACTAAATTAAAAGATGTCATGCCTAATTAAAATCAATTATAACAAATTAAAGATATTGACTTCCTAATCTAAACCAAATTTGTCCCCCCTCAATCTTTGACTTTCCTTGCTCAACACTAAATCAAATCCTTCCTTGTGAGACAAGGTGAAGCCCTAGCCATTCTCTATATAAACAACCCCTAACCAAGACATGCACTCCCCTAGCTCATACACAGAAGATACACACAATTCACACGAAAATCACAACACACACAGAAACCCTAGAAGTTCACGCATACTACAAAGAAATAACACAAAAATTCTCTTCATCCCCTTCCTCTAATCACCGAAAACTAGACCTCCATTTAGCAACCTTGTATCACCGAAAAACAGCCCATACAACAGCCCTAAAACACGTATTCAGCAGCCCTAAACACACATACAAAACAGCCCCCCGAACCACACCATAATACCACCGAAAATCACACCCAAAACAGTAGCCAAAACATCCCAAGAACAGTAACTAAAATACAGCATCAGAACAGTAGCAAAACGGCAGCGAATCGGAGTCCAAAGCAGCAACAAAAGACGGAGAACGATGACTCAAAACAGTAAGACAACGAAAGAGAGCAGTGAACCAGTGAACCGGAAGAGTTGCGGAGCATCCACCCTTCTGACGATCGTGTACCGTACATCCGAGAGGTGATTTAAAAGGTTAGACCTGAGGGCACTTTTCTCATTAGTTTATATTCGTCTTTTTATTGTTTATTGAATTCTATTCGCATGAGAGTCGTTTGTGGATGCATGTTGTGGCTTGAATGAAATGGAAAATGTGTTGCCTCTTGTGGTATATAGGATGGAAACAGGACATAAATTTCATAGCCGATTTCGAATGAACGGTAGTATGATCTGTACTCGGGATACAACTCCACGTACCACTTGAGTAAACGGCACACTCTTTTGTTTTATGTTGCTTCGGTTTATTTATTTTTCGTTATTTGAATTCTGCATGTTACTTTTGTATGCATGATTCAATCGAGTGCATGGGCTTAGTAAGTCGGATTAAAGGTCCCCTATTTGGAGGGGTTAAAATCCTTTACCACAATGCTTTGCCGCGCCGGTTGATGTGTGTTCGGTTGGATATAAGATATGTTCAATCGGATATACTAAGTTTGATATGATTGTCTTTATTTTTATATGCATTGAGATAAGCGCATGGGCTTAGTAAGTGCGATGAAAGGTCCTCTAATTGGAGAGGTTAAAATCCTTCGCCACGATGCTTCGCCGCGCTTCGTATTTCGCTATTTGCTTTTTATGTATGTATTGCGTCACATTTTGTGCAACAGGTTTGTTCCCGTTCGAACGCATTTTCGAACGCTATACGAACGCGAACCTTCTGTTTCTCGTTCGAATGCGTTTTACAAACGCTACTCGAACGTGCATGCATTTTGTTTCATCAGGTCTGGATCCGTCTGAACGCGTTATCGAACGCTATACGAACGCGAACCTTATGTTTCCCGTTCGAACGCGTTTTACAAACGCTACTCGAACGCGCATGCATTTTGTATCATCAGGTCTGGTACCGTTCGAATGCGTTATCAAATGCTACACGAATGCGAACCTTCTGTTTACCGTTCGAACACGTTTACGAACGCTACACGAACGCGCACACACAGAACTAAGTCTGTCTCATCATATTTCATGCACAACTGCCTTTTGGGTGATCTCCCTTGCATTATGTAGCCAATCATATTATTTGTATTCCTGCATTTATCCATTCGATGTGTTCTTGGGATGATATTCAAGCATGATTAGGCTGTTAGCATGTTATTTGGTTAATATATTCATGAGATAGTACTCAAGCATGATTAGGTTGTTCTTAGTTTTCCATACCATATGATTGAGAAATGTTCGTGAGATTGCCATGTGATGTTGCATGTTGTGATGATTAATTTCATGCATGTGGATTTAGAAGCATGATACTCTTGGAAATAAGTGTTACTTAGGCCTGATTAAATTATTACACAAATCCTTTCATTACAAGTGACATAAGTAAGGGACCATTCTGAACCCAATGGTTTGAGGTCTTCCCTTGCGAGGGGTGAGTGCGGCCTTAAATCTCATTTTCCCGGTTCACACCGGGTGGCGACTCCATTATTCTCCGGTTTAGTCCCCAGTGGCTACTCCGTACTCCCAACCGGGCCGCGAGCCCGGGACAACATGCGTCGCCCAGTTTCTGTGTCCCACAATACGGGCTGACAGATCCTATCTTGATACACATTTGATTAACGAGTGTATTGGTACACACCCAACGAACATGTAGCGGTCAGACCATGAATGGTCTCTGACATACATGTCATCAAAGTGTAGATGACCACACACAAAATCAATGATATCTTATAGTCAAAGCTACTCGACTCGAGGATATTCATATTGACGGTGGTATGTACTTCCAACTATTAAGAATCACATGTGAGTCATTAAGTATTAGCTCTAACGAATACTCATATGTTTATACGAGCTTCATTTGCTCATGGTACATTGGGTTATACCATTGGAACTCCAATTCCAATAAACGACATATGCTAATTTTCTAGGTTGTAGAAATTCAACTGTATTCCAAAACCAACTATTAGAAATTATTCCAATTTCGGACCACCCAGTGTCCAGTATTATTACATGACTATTCTAAGGTTGATGTTATTCTCAGCATATTTATATATCAAACTTATATGTGCTATGACATAATAATTACCATTAACAATGTTGAAATGAAAATATAGTTATTTTATTAATAAATAATAAAATATAATGTACAATATATTATTCGGATTGGTGCTCCAAGCACAAATTTCAGCATCATATTCCTTGGTATAGCGACCCGAGGAACAAATATTGGATCATAGGCTGACTTGTATTAGAGTCAAATGTCGTATGCCATGGTTGAGAAGATAAGCTTCTAGAAGACTAATGATGGTTATGAGAAAGCAACGATTCTCATTGGAAGTAGCCCATGCTAGCCACCAAAAGCCGATGCATTGGCAGGAAAGTGGTAGAGCAGAGCCGCCATAGGCCGCCAAAGGCCGGTGCGGTAATAGTGAAAGAGAATGATCTGATTGGCCAATTTAAAAGTAGTTGTGGAGAGTTGTAACAACAATGATGGTAATATGACATGGACTGACGTCAGAGGTGGTGGAATAGTAATTTTGGAAGCCTATATAAAGGGATTGAAGTCTCAAATTCAAGGGTTAGTAAATTTTACATCCCACAACTTGTAAAAAAGCTAATACCTTAAAAACTAGTGATAAAGAGAGAAAGCTGGTCAGCCACTCGACCATTTGAGAAAATTATACCGAGCTTATGTAAGACCCGATGTGTTTTATCACTTGTGAGTTCATTTCCTCATTGTAGCTCAGGTCAGTCTTGACCCCGAGCAATAATAAAATACTTTATCTTTCTCTCATGGACGTAGGTAGGAGATACTCTCAGCCGAACCATGTAAAATCTATGATTTATTTGTCTGTATACTAAATTTATTTTGGTTCTCAACTAGCCAAACAAATTCACTGTTGTGGAATGATTGTTCGATGGGTTAATTTTCTATATTGCATTTGGAATGAAAAACAGTCATATATAGTTGATGTCGTTTGTGGGGGACAATATAAAAAGTAACACAACACACTAAGACGATGACATAAGATAGAAATCTTAGAGTTATAGAGGCCTCAACGGTGGAGTGAATGGAAAAGATAGAAGAGAACTTACGGTTGGAAATGTAAAATACCCAAAAAGAAAGGGAGACAGCCCATGCCTTCATGAAAACCATGATGGAGAAGATCGAGAAGTTAGAGAGGAAAACATGAGAACATAGACAAATCGGGCCCAATAGAAGAAGAGAAGAGATTGTCAGTGGGAAAAGAATAGCCGAAGTAGAAGAGGATCGAGAAAACATGAGAAATGACGCCCACAAGATGAGGTCGGTGGTTGTGGCCAGTGCTGCACTAATAGAGGAGCATCAGGAGGGATGTGAAGACATACAGACCTCAAAATCATTCAGTAACAACCATTGCTTTAGGGAAAATGACATGTGGCGTTATCGGGAACAATAGATATAGAGCTCTAGTGGCAAGAGATATCACGCTCGGAGGAATGAGTATGAGGAAGCATTCAGCTGAGGGTATGAGAACAATGAGAGACACTTGATGGAATGGTTCTAGAAGAAGATGAAGAAGTAGGAGATGAGCATGCGAGGAGGTATTCGGAACGATCAAGATGTGGAGACATCGTCCCCTTTCACCAATGAGGTGCTAGAGGTGGAGTTCATGAGGATATTTTTCATGCCCGTGATGGACATCTACAAGGGTAACACAAACCTTAAGTCCAATGTCGAAAAATTTATTTTACTCATGGAGATTCAAGGCATAGTCGGGGAGGCGGTCTATAAAGTATTCCCACAAACCTTGGGAGAACCGACCAGCTTATATTTTAGGAATTTGACTTCATGAAGTATTAGTAGTTTTTTACAGTTAAAGAAGTCCTCTGTACGCCATTTCAAAGGAGCATGCGTATCAAAGAAGACTGTCAGGTCACTGAGAACGATGAAGCAGTGGATGATGAGCCGCTAAAAAACTTCATCGACAGATACCACAACTTGGTATTAGAGATCGGGGCGTACGAGTCCATTGAAGCATTGTAAAATTTCAAAAGGGCCTTAAGAGTTGGGAGATTGTGGTCCCACCTTAGGATCCAAGAAGTACCAGATTATGCGACGATCTTGGAACATACTAGGAGGTTTAAATTATTGGAGGAAGAGGAGAAGATAGCTCGATGGGCCGTTGCTCGGGTGAAGAAAGAGTCGAGGCAAGAAAATTATTGGAATACTGATAGTGGATGGAGAACACTAGGTCTGATGTGATAAGAGTTTAGGCTAATGACTCATGGTAACCCAGCACCCAAAGGGAGGCCTTCGATCATGGTCCCACATATTACCGGGGGCACGAGGTATTAGGGGTGAGCATCGGTTCCGGTTCTACCCGGAACCGGTTGGAACCGGACCGATTTTCCGGGTTTGGAACCGGAACCGGTTGTAATCGGGTAGGTTCCGGTTCCAAATATGAAGGAACCGATTTTATTCGGGTAGGTTCCGGTTCCAAAATAGTCGGAACCGGAACCGGACCATGGAACCGGTTTATATGAATATAAATTTTAAACATTTGGTGTCTATTATTTAATTTTTTTGTGAATTGTGTGTTGTTTGATTTTTTATGTAATAATAGGAGTTTGTGATTGGTTCATTTCCTTCCCTGCCAGCTCAAGTCTTCGTTTACTTGCATGTGAGGGAAAAAAAGTTTTAATTAATTAATGATGATTTTTATTTTTAATTGATTTTTGTTTAGGAAAAGTTATGGATATTTTCATCTTTGGGATATTTCTCATCTGGCATGTAAAGATTCAAATTGACATGAGTAAATTTTCTTATTCAACTCGTATATACAGAAACATTAGGATTAGAATCATTACCAAGTTGAATTTTCAAAGCTTAGGTATTTTTTAACAAGTCATGTTTATGGATTAATTTCAAAATGGATGTTTTAAAATTTAATTATATTTAAATACAAAAAAATGACACTCAATTATCTTATAAATTGTCATAATAATGTTTTAGTCTTCATAATTTTAGAAATACAAGTTTTAATATTCGCCGTTAAATAATTTTTATTAATTGATATATTTTTTCTAATTTTGAAATAACTAAAGATAGTTTTTCTTTAGTATATTCAAGTTATTTGATAGTAATCGGATGGAAATAAACTCAAAATTAGAGGAATTATTGCTTTTATTTTCCAAAATGTAGGAACTAAAGTAAAATAGGGTAATTCGGAACCGGACCGGAACCGGATTGGAACCGAATAATAGGGTACCCTGTTTAATTGGGTAGGTTCCGGTTCCACTTAGTGCGGAACCGAATTTTTCCGGGTAGGTTCCGGTTCTATGCGGAACCGGAACCGAAACCGGTTTTGCTCACCCCTACGAGGTATATTGTCCCTCAAAAGAAATTTGTCGCATATAGCTCGGGAGATACAAGACAAGGGTCTGCCGATAGAACCAAACCCCATAAGGTTCCCAGTGGAGAAAAGGGATACCATGGCCTATTGTGTGCATCATAATATAAATGGACATAACACCGAGAACTACAGAGATTTGTAGAAGCAAGTGGAGGACCTGGTAAGGAATGACTACCTTAAGAAATGCATTGATCTTGCAACGGAGGGAGCAGATACCTACGTTCACTATAGCCCGAGGAAGAACGTTGGTTGGAGATTTAATTCGGGCAAGAAATAATTATTATGGGATTAAAAACCTCGATATAATGACTACGAAGAGAGCCTTAAGGATTTGAAAACCAGGTCGGTGCCAATATTGTTTACCTAGGAGGATGCTCAAAGTGTGAGTTACCCTCACGATGATTCGTTGATAATCAAGGCCAACATTGGCGGGTCAGAGGTAGACAAGATATTGGTGGACCTTGGGAGTGCATTGGATATCATATCCAAAAGGCCTTGAATGGGCTGTGAGTAGAGTTCACCACATTGATTAAGGATATAACTCCACTATACGGGTTTGGGGGATCTATTGTAATCCCACTAAGTCAGGTACAGCTGACAATGACCATTGGAACGAGCCCTCATACTCTTATAATTATGATGGAACTCACCGTAGTAGATTATTTAAGTAACTACCAGATGATTTTGGGAGTGTTGTTCATGATGAAATCAAGGGCAGCCATGTCGATTTACTATTTGAAATTGAAATTCCCGAGGAGGATAAGCTTGGGAAGAGTTGAAGTGATATAGCATTCTCCAAAAGGCTAATAACTCGAGCCCACTTGATTGGTCTACACCACCATATTTTATGAAGTTCTCGACATCAACTCACCAACTCGTTGATACCGAGAATTATTGGACATAAGTTGATGGTGGTTTTCCACCCTGAGGAAAGTTCAAATATCGAGGAGTGGAAGAATTGATAATGTACTTAGCTAAAAAATAGATGATAAAGTTCCAATGGTCCATAAAGAGATGGGATTTGATAGAGATACCCAACCCAGTGATACAGAAGAATTCTCCCGATAATAGGAGTGTAGGCATTGCATTTTCGCATGTGAAACCCGATGGTGAGTCTCAGTTGGAGGCACTACCTTTTTAGCTAAGGATATTGCGGGAAACGGAGGTCGGAAGGGGAAATTCAAAATAAGTACGTCATCAAGTTCATTTCACAAGCACACTGTCTTCGTTAGTGCTGCGTTCGTTACTTCGTTCGACAAGCAGATTGCGGACGTTCGTGTAGCGTTCGAATTGGCGTTCGAACGGCGTCGGTGTTTCCGGTTTTGCTGCTAGCCTCGTACCCCAGCCCAATTAGCTCCCCAAAGCCCATAAAACACATCCCAATTTAATTAAATTAAACATTAAATATTGAATAAAATATTTAAACCATTTACCAATTAAATAAAACACAAAATATAATCATACCTAATAAAGATAAATCAAATATATTAACTTCCTAACTAAACAAATCACATACTAAATTAAAAAGATGTCATGCCTAATTAAAATCAATCATAACAAATTAAATATTTTGCATTCCTAATCTAACCAATTTTGTCCCCCCTCAAATCCCTTACTTTCCTTGTCTAAACACCAAATCATATCTGTCTTTAATACCAAATATCCATTCCTTGTGAGACAAGGAGAAACCCTACCCTCTCACTATAAAAATAGCACAAAACCAAGCTCTTGACCTCTCCCTCTCACGACCACACACACGGCAAAGACCAAAAAATAAACCCTAATCTTCATAAGCAGCTCTCCACACTCTCGCCACCTAACGCAGAACTGCATGCCCCACGCATCTTCACCATTTACGCAGACCTGCCCCATAACGCCACAAATAAGCCACACAAGCCAATGACCCCTGGACCCTAGCACCACTTGCCCCTCCACCACGTTGCTGCTTATGCCTCATGCAAGCCATATACACACGTCCCCTGCATGAACGATAACGCCACAAACATGCCCTTAACGACACAAACAAGCACAACACAAACGCCACTCTACACGTCTTCATCACGCATCTTCACCATTCACGCAAACGGCACCACACTAGCCATATACACACGTAGCCAATAGCCTCCATAACTGTCCAGAACACACCCTAAAAAGCCGTGAAAAAATGCTCCCAAACCTCTCCAAAATCGAGCCAAAACAGTCCCAAAATATCGCCAAAACAGTGACCCAATAAGCCTTAAAACAGTCCCCTTAACCACCCAAAACAGTAAGCAAAAATGCCCTAAAACCGAGACCAAAACAGTCCCTAAATGCACCTGAAACAGTGACCAGAAAATCACGAGGAAATAGCAGCAAAACGGAGTGAAAACAGTGAGTAAAATAACGAAACAGCGAGGTAAAACGCAAACCAGTGAACCAGAAAAGTTGCGGAGTGATAGCCCTTCCGACGGCCGTGAAACGCGAGTCTGAAAGTCGAAATAAAAGGTTAGACCTGAGGGTACTTTTCACACTCATCTTTATTTGATTTTGTTATTTATTTTGATTGTATTTTAATTATTTATTGAATCTTGTTTGTGTATGATGTGTGTTGTGGGTATTGGATGAACGGAAAAGTGTCGTCTCTTGTGGTATATAGAATGGAAACCCAGACGTAAATTTTGTAGCCGAATCCGAATGGACGGTAGTGCGGTCTGTACTTGGGCAACAATTCCACGTACCACTTGAGCAAACGACACTTGATTATATCATGCTATCTTGTTTGTTTAATCATTCACAATTTATTATTCCGCCATTTAAATTTCTGCATGTTACTTGTTTATGCATGATGCAATCGAGTGCATGGGCTTAGTAAGTGCGATGAAAGGTCCCCTAATTGGAGGGGTTAAAATCCTTTACCACGATACTTTGCCGCACCGATTGATGTGTGTTCGGTTGAATGCAAGATATGTTCAATCGGGCACACTAAGTTTAATATTATTGTCTTTAACTCTTTGTATACATGATGGAATCGAGTGCATGGGCTTAGTAAGTGCGATGAAAGGTCCCCTAATTGGAGGGGTTAAAATCCTTTACCACGATGCTTTGCCGCACCGATTGATGTGTGTTCGGTTGAATGTGAGATATGTTCAATCGGGCATACTAAGTTTGATGTTATTGTCTTTATTCTTTATATGCATGATGAAATCGAGCGCATGGGCTTAGTAAGTCGGATTAAAGGTCCCCTATTTGGAGGGGTTAAAACTCTTTACCACGATGCTTTACCGCGCCAGTTGATGTGTGTTCGGTTGAATGTGAGATATGTTCAATCGGGCATACTAAGTTTGATGTTATTGTCTTTATTCTTTATATGCATGATGCAATCGAGCGCATGGGCTTAGTAAGTCGGATTAAAGGTCCCCTATTTGGAGGGGTTAAAATCATTTACCATGATGTTTTGCCGCGCCGGTTGATGTATATTCGGTTGAATATAAGATGTGTTCAATCGGGTATACGAAGTTTCATATAGTCATCATTTTATTTGTACGCATCATAATGAAAAACATATTTATTCCATTGATTGCATCATCTATCTCTTAGTCTTGGCTTAACGTATTACAATTCATATATCCATGTCATGATAGCATTTGAGTATTATTTCTTGTGGTATATCGGATGGAAACCCAGACATAAATTCCGTAGCCGATTCCGAATGGACGGTAGTGCGTTCTGTACTTGGGATACAATTCCACGTACCACTTAGAAAAGTGCTCACATGTGTCCTTGTGTCCATATTAGTTATCTTCTTTTGCACCACGTCATAGCATGCTCACTTTAATGCCTAATTGCATCCTTAAGTGTCTTTTTGCATTATGTACTTAGTTGACTCTTTTATATTTGTGCATGGACATGTAATGGCTATTTGTTTATGATATGTCTATGAAATCACATGTTCGCCTTTATGTATGTGTGCTTGTGTGGTTAGTGTGTGCTTGTGTTTCCATGAATACAATATGCCAATGAATTTGTATGTTCGTTGCCACTTTGATGTACTTTCAAGCATGCAATCTTAGATGTGAAATATATGTAAATTTAGGTGTAAGTTTTATTTTTGTGCATGTGAATTTAGAAGCATGATACTCTTGGAAATAAGTGTTACTTAAGCTTGATTAAATTATTACAAAAATCCTTTCATTACAAGTGACATAAGTAAGAGACCATTCCGAACCCAACGGTTTGAGGTCTTCCCTTGCGAGGGGTGAGTGCGGCCTTAAATCTCATTTTCCCGGTTCACACCGGGTGGTGACTCCATTATTCTCCGGTTTAGTCCCCTGCGGGCTACTCCGTACTCCCGACCGGGCCGCGAGCCTGGGACACCATGCGTCTCCCAGTTCCTGTGTCCCACAGTCTGGCGACTCCACTGGGGATAGAGAATCGGCCCCGAATATTGTCTTGTAATGTTTGGATTTATGTTTTAATTGACCGTGTCTATAGTGGATAAAATGGGGGTTTAACCAAAGGCATTTTGAGGCTAGGTAATGGTTTGATGTCTTCCTTCACTCACTACCTTTCTAGAAGGAAAAGCTGTGAAGGCACCTATATAGCCATCTACCCGTAGCCTATTGTGATGGACTAATTTGGAGGACTCGTTGTTTATTCCTGACACCAAGCGATAAGAGCCTAAGAGGCTTGGGTATTTAAGTGAGCCTCGCTCCACCTTCCCTCTGGGGAATCTACAACGGGAAATCCATTTGACAGTCCGTCACACACCATAGCTCATTGGCACGTACCTTAGTGTATAAAAAAGGGTGCGCTCACTTGGTTGCTCGAACCCTTGAGTGGGGAGACCTAGTTGTGGGCCATCTTTCTTCGCCGGTGAGAGCCTTTGTCTATACTCTTGCTAACCCCCCATAGACCGGGTTGGCTAAAGTAACAATTATTTCCTTGAATATGTGCTTGTGGACCATCCTCATTTGGATGCAGTTGGACTATTGTCAGAATGCGGACTTGCTGGGCCATTTAAACTGGGGCGAGTTCGTACCTTATGACTATTAGGCCCAAAGCTTCTGAAATGTTGATGGGCCATTATGTAGAAATTATTACGTTATGTTTGCATTATCTTTCTTCTATGCTTGTGTTTGGGAACATCGTCGTTTGGATCCATTTGGACCATTGTCATGGATATGGGCTTGTTGGGCCATTTAAACCGGGACAAGAACGTATTTCATGACTATTGGGCCAAAGGCATCTAAGTATTGATGGGCCACTTTGTGTGCTTGTGTTCGGACATTACCATTTGGACTTAGTTGGGCTCATTGTCATAAGATGTGAACTCGTTGGGCCATTTAAACTGGGATGAGTTCACTCCTGTGACAATTAGCCCGAAAGATTCTAAAATGGTAACGGGCCGATTTGTTTGAAAATCTTAATTGATTTAATATGTTATATATGTTACATGCATCTCGTGCACCTCATGCATACATCATGTTAACACCGTCTATGTCTCAAAAAGACATCAAAGATACCGTTTGGGTTAGAGAATGGACAAGACTCACTAAAAGAACAAGTATGAGTGATTCGATAATGAGGTATCCCGTATGGATCAGTTAGCGAACGGTCTCGCCAAGATCACTGAACAGTTGCAAGCTTTGACTACTGCTATGGCTGATATAGCTGTGCCCCGTGCTGGGGGGAATTCTGAGAATGTGAGGCGCGAGGAGCCTCCGAATGGGTTGGGGGATGATATCCTCACTTTTGATGATGACATGGCAGAGTATGCAACATGCAAAATGATTGGGTCTCAGGCAGAATTTCAGAAGCTTCGGGATCAGGTTGAGTCAGTTACCCGCAAAATGAGGGGTAAACATGAAGAGTTGTTAGATTATGAGGCAATGACCTTCGGAGAACAGCTGCCAGCTCAGTTTAAAATGCCCGACATGGCCAAGTTTAATGGGAATGGAGACCCGATGGTCCATCTGCAGCAATATGTCTCAGTCATGAGTTCAATGGGCCTATCACAGCGCCAAGTCCAAAAGATGTTTGGGATGTCACTCGAGGGGGCACCTGTGGTTTGGTATCATAGCCTTAAGAAGAAGGTTAAGGAAGATTGGAAGGAACTAGCTGATGCTTTTCTGAAACAGTATGTTACAGACTTAGAGATTGATTTGTCACTTCGTGATTTGGAGAACACTAAGCAGAAGCCAGAAGAAAGCTTCAAAGAGTATGTAGATTGCTGGAGAAGCCAGCTTCTGAAAATGCAGACTCGGCCCTCTGAGAAGGACCAGATTAAAATGATCATCAAGGGCACTAAGCCCTCGATCTATGGCAAGTTGAGGAGGATGACTTCAATGATTGCGGATTTCCGACAGTTGAGGGAAACTGTCATGGATATTGAGGAAGAAGAGGCTGAAAACGGAAAGTTTTATGGCCAGAATAGAAGGAATTTTGGGGGACATCCTGAAGCCAAGTCTTCCAGTGCTGAGGTCACTGCCATCAGGAACAGACGTTTCTCCAACTTGGGTAGACCTCTATCAAAGGTGTTTGAGAAATTGAAGATGCAAGGACTCCTGAAACTCTTGGAACCTAAACCACTCCCCAGCCCTGTGCCGCACTACATTGACTTAAACTTATTCTGTTATTTTCACCAGCAAAAGGGTCACGAAACTGACAACTGCCCTCACCTTAGGCATGAGATCCAAGACCTGATTGACACCCACAAAATACCTGACCCAGAAAGAGAGCAACCCAGCACACACAAGAATCCTCTACCAAATTACCACTTCGTCCCACCACCATGATCAACTTTGGCTTGCCTGAAACCTTTGTCCTCCAAACCCTCAACCACCAAGCTTCTCACATTGGGATAAAGGATAATAACAATGAAGAACCAGAGGCTGAGGAAGAAGGCACTGCTGTTTCTCCAAGTTTATCTTGCATTTTTAATAAAGACATTGATTTTGTCTGCTTGTTCGAACATTTTCTCAACAATAATAAAGAAGTTCATTTCGCTTACTTGCCTGAATCTCCACTCCTCAACTTGCAACATGAGTGTATGTGACAAAAGCATTCAATCTTGGTACTATGATACTCAGAACGTAGGGAATCCTCAGAAGAAGCAAGCAGAAAAGATAAGTTGGCCATTCAGAAATTGGGAAATGAAGACAGTGAGACTGTTAGACTTGGAAAGGAAATGAGTTCACAGAACCAATTAGCGTAGACAGATTGAAGCAGTACTTTGCCTAAGGAAGAGAATACCGAGCTGTCACTAAGGGAATTGACCGAAGACCTAACCCAACGGGATAGGAAACTCATGCATACATGCATACATGTAACACATTTTGCATCCTTTTTGTGTTTGTTTTGTTTTATGTTAACAGGTTTCGAAGAAAGAAAGAGAGAAAACAGCAAATGCAAGCTAGTCAGAAACAGCAACAGTACAGTTTCAGGAACGAATCCAGGAATGAATCTCTCAGAATTGGAATGAATCCAGGGAATGAATCTCTCAGAATTTGGAACGAGTCCAGGGAATGAATCTCTCAGAATTTGGAATGAATCCAGGGAATGAATCTCTCAGAATTTGGAATGAATCCAGGGAATGAATCTATCAGAATTTGGAATGAATCCAGGGAATGAATCTATCAGAATTTGGAACGAATCCGGGGAATGAATCTCTCAGAATTTGGAACGAATCTCTCAGAATTTTGGAACGAATCCAAGGAATGAATCTCTCAGAATTTTGGAAGGAATCCGGGAATGAATCCCAAGGCCGAGGCCCACATCAGTAGAGTTTTGGAATGAATCCCAGGGCCGAGGCCCACATTGTCAGAATTTTGGAATGAATCCATGAATGAATCCTAGGGTCGGGGCCCACACCATCAGAGTTTAGGAATGAATCCTAAAGCCGAGGCCCACATCATCAGTTTTTTTTTGGAATGAATCCTAACCCGCACCGTCATAATTTTGGAATGAATCCAGGAAAGAATCTTAGGGCGAGGCCCATGCCAGCTTGGGGGCGAGGCCCCACATCATTTCAGCTTGGGAGTGAGGCCCATATCGGCTTGGGAACGAGGCTCCACACCATATCAGCTTGGGGGCGAGGCCCATATCATGTCGGCTTGGGGGCAAGGTCCCTATAGTCAGCGGTGTTGGGTCGAGTGCCCAGGGTCGAGGTGCCCCCGTTGTCAGTTGTAGTTCCGGGTCGAGGTGCCCAGGGTCGAGGTACCCACTACATCATCAGTTCGAGGGCGAGGTCCCTATTGTCAGCGGTATTGGGTCGAGGTGCCCAGGGTCGAGGTGCCCCCGTTTTCGGTTGCAATTATTGGGACGCGTCCCAGGATCGAGGTCCGCTGCGGCACCAACTCAGCTCGAGGCAGCAGCCGAGCCAGGTAAGTGAAAATGCATTGCATAACTTTGATAGGATTGTTCAAAGTCACACACTGCACAAGTCCCATCAAAGTAGGGCGACTGTAGGCATTGCATTTTCGCATGTGAAACCCGATGATGAGTCTCAGTTGGAGGCACTACCTTTTTAGCTAAGGATATTGCGGGAAACGGAGGTCGGAAGGGGAAATTCAAAATAAGTACGTCATCAAGTTCATTTCACAAGCTCACTGTCTTCGTTAGTGCTGCGTTCGTTACTTCGTTCGAACGTCAGACAGATTGCGGACGTTCGTGTAGCGTTCGAATTGGCGTTCGAACGGCGTCGGTGTTTCCGGTTTTGCTGCTAGCCTCGCACCCTAGCCCAATTAGCTCCCCAAAACCCATAAAACACATCCCAATTTAATTAAATTAAACATTAAATATTAAATAAAATATTTAAACCATTTACCAATTAAATAAAACACAAAATATAATCATACCTAATAAAGATAAATCAAATATATTAACTTCCTAACTAAACAAATCACATACTAAATTAAAAAGATGTCATGCCTAATTAAAATCAATCATAACAAATTAAATATTTTGCATTCCTAATCTAACCAATTTTGTCCCCCCTCAAATCCCTTACTTTCCTTGTCTAAACACCAAATCATATCTCTCTTTAATACCAAATATTCATTCCTTGTGAGATAAGGAGAAACCCTACCCTCTCTCACTATAAAAATAGCACAAAACCAAGCTCTTGACCTCTCCCTCTCACGACCACACACACACGGTAAAGACCAAAAAATAAACCCTAATCTTCATAAGCAGCTCTCCACACTCTCGCCACCTAACGCAGAACTGCATGCCCCACGCATCTTCACCATTTACACAGACCTGCCCCATAACGCCACAAATAAGCCACACAAGCCAATGGCCCCTGGACCCTAGCACCACTTGCCCCTCCACCACGTTGCTGCTTATGCCTCATGCAAGCCATATACACACGTCCTCTGCATGAACGATAACGCCACAAACATGCCCTTAACGACACAAACAAGCACAACATAAACGCCCCTCTACACGTCTTCATCACGCATCTTCACCATTCACGCAAACGGCACCACACTAGCCATATACACACGTAGCCAATAGCCTCCATAACTGTCCAGAACACACCCTAAAAAGCCGTGAAAAAATGCTCCCAAACCTCTCCAAAATCGAGCCAAAACAGTCCCAAAATATCGCCAAAACATTGACCCAATAAGCCTTAAAACAGTCCCCTTAACCACCCAAAACAGTAAGCAAAAACGCCCTAAAACCGAGACCAAAACAGTCCCTAAATGCACCCGAAACAGTGACCAGAAAATCGCGAGGAAATAGCTGCAAAACGGAGTGAAAACAGTGAGTAAAACAGCGAAACAGCGAGGTAAAACGCAAACCAGTGAACCAGAAAAGTTGCGGAGTGATAGCCCTTCCGACGGCCGTGAAACGCGAGTCCGAAAGTCGAAATAAAAGGTTAGACCTGAGGGTACTTTTCACACTCATCTTTATTTGATTTTGTTATTTATTTTGATTGTATTTTAATTATTTGTTCAATCTTATTTGTGTATGATGTGTGTTGTGGGTATTGGATGAACGAAAAAGTGTCGTCTCTTGTGGTATATAGGATGGAAACCCAGACGTAAATTCCGTAGCCGAATCCGAATGGACGGTAGTGCGGTCTGTACTTGGGCAACAATTCCACGTACCACTTGAGCAAACGGCACTTGATTATTTCATGCTATCTTGTTTGTTTAATCATTCGCAATTTATTATTCCGCCATTTAAATTTCTGCATGTTACTTGTTTATGCATGATGCAATCGAGTGCATGGGCTTAGTAAGTGCGATGAAAGGTTCCCTAATTGGAGGGGTTAAAATCCTTTACCACGATGCTTTGCCGCACCGATTGATGTGTGTTCGGTTGAATGCAAGATATGTTCAATCGGGCACACTAAGTTTAATATTATTGTATTTAACTCTTTGTATGCATGATGGAATCGAGTGCATGGGCTTAGTAAGTGCGATGAAAGGTCCCCTAATTGGAGGGGTTAAAATCCTTTACCACGATGCTTTGCCGCACCGGTTGATGTGTGTTCGGTTGAATGTGAGATATGTTCAATCGGGCATACTAAGTTTGATGTTATTGTCTTTATTCTTTATATGCATGATGCAATTGAGCGCATGGGCTTAGTAAGTCGGATTAAAGGTCCCCTATTTGGAGGGGTTAAAACCCTTTACCACGATGCTTTACCGCGCCGGTTGATGTGTGTTCGGTTGAATGTGAGATATGTTCAATCGGGCATACTAAGTTTGATGTTATTGTCTTTATTCTTTATATGCATGATGCAATCGAGCGCATGGGCTTAGTAAGTCGGATTAAAGGTCCCCTATTTGGAGGGGTTAAAATCCTTTTCCATGATGTTTTACCGCGCCCATTGATGTATATTCGGTTGAATATAAGATGTGTTCAATCGGGTATACGAAGTTTCATATAGTCATCATTTTCTTTGTACGCATCATAATGAAAAACATATTTATTCCATTGATTGCATCATCTATCTCTTAGTCTTGGCTTAACGTATTACAATTCATATATCCATGTCATGATAGCATTTGAGTATTATTTCTTGTGGTATATCAGATGGAAACCCAGACATAAATTCCCTAGCCGATTTCGAATGGACGGTAGTGTGGTCTGTACTTGGGATACAATTTCACGTACCACTTGGAAAAGTGCTCACATGTGTCCTTGTGTCCATATTAGTTATCTTCTTTTGCACCACGTCATAGCATGCTCACTTTAATGCCTAATTGCATCCTTAAGTGTCTTTTTGCATTATGTACTTAGTTGACTCTTTTATTTGTGCATGGACATGTAATGGCTATTTGTTTATGATATGTCTATGAAATCACATGTTCGCCTTTATGTATGTGTGCTTGTGTGGTTAGTGTGTGCTTGTGTTTCCATGAATACAATATGCCAATGAAGTTGTATGTTCGTTGCCACTTTGATGTACTTTCAAGCATGCAATCTTAGATGTGAAATATATGTAAATTTAGGTGTAAGTTTTATTTTTGTGCATGTGAATTTAGAAGCATGATACTCTTGGAAATAAGTGTTACTTAAGCTTGATTAAATTATTACACAAATCCTTTCATTACAAGTGACATAAGTAAGGGACCATTCCGAACCCAACGGTTTGAGGTCTTCCCTTGCGAGGGGTGAGTGCGACCTTAAATCTCATTTTCCCGGTTCACACCGGGTGGCGACTCCATTATTCTCCGGTTTAGTCCCCCGCGGGCTATTCCGTACTCCCGACCGGGCCGCGAGCCCGGGACAGCATGCGTCTCCCAGTTCCTGTGTCCCACAAGGAGCATTGTAAAAGATAAAGTAAGTTGGGATACTGACCTGAACACACGAAGTGTGTTGATTTATGAGTTTTTTTTTCAGAGTTTGACCTATATAGTCCCTATATATCAACCCGACTTGGTTGAGAGAGGTAAAAGAAAGATTTGATAGTATCATCTGCCTCGGTATTCCAACCCGAGGAATAAAGATGGGATCACAGGCTGACATGTATTGGAGTCAAGTGACGTATGCCTTAGTTGAGAAGAAAAGCTTCTAGAAAGCTAATGATGACTATGAGAAAGCAACGGTTCTCATTGGAAGTAGCCTCTGTCAGCCGCTATAGGCCAGTGCAGTGGTAGGGAGGTGGCAGAGCAGAGCCGTCATATGCCACCAGAGGATGGTGCAGTAACAGTGGAATAAGTGGATCTGATTGGCCCATTTAAGGATAGTTGTGGAGAGTTGTAACGACAATGGTGGTAAGGTAACATGGGCTAATGTCAGAGGCGGTGAAATAGTGAATTCAGAATCCTATATAAATGAGTTGAAGTCTCAGATTCAATGGTTATAAAATTTTGCATCTCACAACTTGTAAAAAAACTTAGAGCTTAAGAACTAGTGATGGAGAAAGAAAATTGGTCAGTCACCCGAACCTTTGAGAGGATTGTACTAGACTTGTATAAGACCCGAGGTATTTTATCAATTTGTGAGTTAATTTTCTTATTGTAGCTCAGGTCGGTCTCGACCACGAACAATAATAAAATACACCTATGTCTCTCGTAGACGTAGGTAGGAGTCACACTCCGCCGAACCACATAAACTATGTGATTTATTTGTCTGCTTGTTAAGTTTACTTGGGTTCCTAGCTAACCAAATAAACTCACTACTGATGGAGGTTTGTTCGAGGGTTAATTTCCTATATTGTCATTAGAACGAAAACAATCGTCAACACATTTAAATATATATAAACCTAAGACATGTGCACATGAAAGTTATCATAATTGTCAAATTTGTTAACCTATATGTAGCAGCGAAGCGGGGTTTACCGCTATACCTATGATGTCGGTAACCACTGCACTATTGGGCTCGCAGCCCATAGAGAGTACTAATAATCCTGCAAAGGGACTAATCAAAAAATAAGGGAATCGCCACCCGGTATGAGACACCGAAAATGATTTAAGGCCACACTACACCCCTTGAAAGATCCAACTTTAAACCTGTTTGGGTTCAGAATGATCCCTTACTGATGCCAGTATAATATTTACGTTCAAATGAGGTATCCACACATCTTATAATGTAATATTACACAAAAGCAATTTAAAAGCATACAAGTGCGCAATCATGAATGATAGATTATCAATAAATAGAACATATAAATATTTCCACAATATTACAGTAATGGCAATACGTGAATAAAAAAACCAGAATACATATATTTCCGGCCTGACTTGAAATGTTCGGTCGGACTTGATGTCTGTTCGTCCGGATATACTATGTGGAACCAGAGGATAAATCATGCAGGACGTGGCGTAAAACAACAGTAAGATAAATATTCATGTATAATAACGATAATAACAAAATAATAATTATATGACATGCTCAAAATCAGAGAATGAAAATACAGAACCATAAAATAATAGTGATGATGATCCGAATATTCTTATTATCGGATCTCTTGCTAGAAAGAGGAAACTCTAAAAATTTTGCTGGATTTCTTCACTGTTTGTATCACTTTTAAATTCTCTCAGGACAAGGCTTTAGCGTTTCAGGATTTTGAGATCTTCAGAAATGGAGAGTTTGAAGGGGAAAATAAAGTTGTTTTGATGGGGAAAGAGACCTTATTTTATAGTGCTAAGACAAGGTCTGAGAATGGGAAGGGGAGACAAAATTCACTTCCCCTCTCCAGTGATTGCCAATCTTCATCTTCAGTTACAACTTAATTCATATCCAGTCGGATATATATCTTGAATATATGTCCGGCCGGACATAATTAGGTCCGTGATTTCAGTAACTGAAGATCTGCACACTCGATGGCAGCTCGATACATGTCCGGCTGGTCATATATTTTGAATTATATATCTGGCAGGTTATTAAAATTGAATTATTTGTCCGACCGGACATAATTAGATCATGTAACTTCTGTAATTGATAATCTGCTTATTCAATGACAAATGTATCATGTCTAGCCGGATTTAGGGTTCTCAGTGTATATCCGACCGGGTATTCTGATTTGAGAGATAATAGGCCGAACATAGGTGATGTCCGACTGGCTTTTAGTTGTATTCCTTGAAGTTCATTTCCTTTCTAGCATTCATCCTTGTAATTTTTCAAGCGTTCAGATGGTCTCTCCATACGAGACTCATCATCGGGAAATGCAATGTCTATACTAGGAATGAAGGATAATGGACTTTTTTCTTGAGGGAGGAGACATCTGTCACATTTGATGCTCAAAGACTGTTCTTGGATTGAGCCAAGGGTGGCTCTAGGAACAATAGAAATAGGGATCGGTTGAGGTTTTTAAATTTGGATAAAAATTATGATTCCCAAATCTAAAACAAAAATTAATAAACATAACAATAAAAAAAATCTTTTTTTTTCATCAGTAAGGGACCACATGATGCTGTTGGATTGAGCAACTTAAGCTGCGCTTCATGTTGTTTTGAACACAACATTCATTACTAGTGGATGGATATTTTCCAGGGAACTGCTTGATCGCTTAAAGATAGAGCATCAAAACCTTGTTTGCTTATTCTGCACTTTGCCCCTCCCACTCGTTAGGGTTTCAATAAATTTAGTAGCAGACCAGACCAGGACCTTCTTCATTTACTAAATTTGTTCTGGCGAGGAATATGAAGATTAATTAATTATTATGCACAATTAATGGTGTGAATCTATAGCGTACAATGCTTGTAAACATGACATAAATTACTAAAAAGTCCCTTTTGTGATGTGTCTTTTATGGCATCATATATGCTCAATTGCTCATAACTTTAGTTACATTCACTCTTTATTAACAGCTAATATAGGTCATAAAGGGGTCTCATTACCTAGCTTGAGAATGAGATCAGAACTTTAGGATTCAAATTTTATAATTTGAACAAGGAAAGAGAAAATGTATTTCCACTCTTGCCAATAAATGTGGTTAAAACTCAATTTATACAAGAAAGTTAAAACATAAAATGAACATTATGGCATTGATTTTCGCTCATAATGGTCTTCATTTGTTTTGATTGAGAAGATTTTATCATTATCTTAAGAATCATCATTGATTCTTCTTATCATTCCCTCCCAATCTGGCGAGGTAAATTTTTGAACTCCCAACTTATTTATAATTTGGGACAGCAATATGTCATTCATTTCTCAAGAGAATTTTCTAATCTCAACGACTTATTGGGGAAATCATTATTTTCATCTTTTTGTCAAAAGAATTTTTCAACTTTACAAAATTATCTCCGATAGAGATATTTTAAAAGTAGAGAACCAGCAAATTTTGTGAGTTTTAAAACCCAAATTCTCATGCTCAAAACTTTTTTCTAACATATCCATGACTAGAATTTTGCTATTTTCTCTGTTTCTTTTTGCAATTTTTCTTTAAACTCTTGTATTTGTTGCCCTTTTTTTTTTAACAATAATGAAAAACATACAAAAAAAAAAAAAACAACTTAGGTACATAGATACCCACATAATTAATCAACACATCCAACAATCACCATGACTACCATTTCAATCCCCTTCACAACTAGATTGATAAACAATACATGTTTAGCATCACTAGGGGTGAACATGGTTTCAGGTCAAACTGCGAACCGCACCGAACCGAACCGATTCGTGCGGTTTGAAAAAATATTAAAAATGATTTCAAACCGCCACCGAATCGAACCGTAAATTTCGGGTCGGTGCGCGGTTTTGACCCACACCGAACCACCCAAACCGCAAATTAAAATATCAAAGATTTTGTTATAATGGCTAGAACTATTTCCCTTAAAATTAATGGTACCTAGCCTTAACAGGTTAAGAACCGTGACTTAAAACGTTTTCAAAACCAAGGACCACAAAACAAACACCACTATTGTTTTTTTTTAATGTGTTATTATTTATCTATATATATACACACATACACAACACGTGTGTTTTGTGTTGAAAGATTTTGTTATATTATTTGAGAAAGAAAGTGGGAATTAAAAAAAAAAGATATCCTATGTTACTTATTCCTAGACCGGGCCGGCGGCTCGGTTCGGTTCCGGTTCCACTTTGTGTGGAACCGGAACCAAACCGGTTAATTCCGGTTCGGTTTTGGTTCCACACTAAAATGGAACCGGAACCGAACCGTTCGGTTCCGGTTCCAGTTCCATTCGATTTTTTTTTTAACTTTTTTGAAAATAAAAGTTAAATTACAAATAATTACATTAAATTATTTTTTTTGAAAATAATTACAAATAAAATTACATAATTACAAATAAAATTATGTAAATTATAAATTAAGTTAAATACATTACATAATTACACTAAATTACAAATAAAATTCTTATCTAAAAAATTAAAAAAATATTATCGTATTAATTCAAACCGGTTTCAACCGGTTCGGCTAGGGGAGGAACCCTAACCGAACCGGTTCGGTTCTGGTTCCGAACCGGTTCGGTTCTGGTTCCGAACCGGAACCTTGGCCGGGTCTACCTATTCCTATATGTGTTATTGAATGAATAGCTTGGATTCAATATTAAGGAAAATGACGAGGATTTTTAGTGGAAGTAGCAGCTCCCAAGATTAAAAAAAAAATGATATGGTTCCTTCTACCTCTATCACGAATTTATTGTATATTTGGTTCCGATAATTTGAACTAACACTTGTTAGATCACTCTTAGTCTCTTACACATATATTTTTATTATTTTATATTTATATTTGATTATTATCGGAATAGATATTCTATATATTTAATGATTATATGACAATATACCATGAATAAATGAAAATTATGTATTTTTTCTCTTCAATTATAATGTGAAAACACATAAAATTTTCTTAAAAATTTTATAATCCAAACCGCCGACCCGAACCGCCCAAAACCACTAAACCGCCAACCCGAACTGCCGCGGTTTTCCTTATCAAATTTGCGGTTTCGGTTTCTAATTTCCCAAACTGCCAACCCGCGCCAGTTGAAGGAAAAAATGAAAAAATCGACCCGAACCGCACCGCGAACACCCCTAAGCATCACATCAAGTCTCATCAAATGACAGTCAAGATTCATTTTTTCAGTTCTCGTACCATGGACAAGGGGCACGGGGGCTCCAGTTAGGGATGTTCAGTTTTTTGGATCAATCCGAGATCCAACTCGATCAGTTTGGGTTTCAAAAAATAATAATATTTTTTCAAGTTAATCTGACCCGATTTTATGGGTTGGGTAACAGGTTTGACAATCAAACCCAACCTAACTCGCAAACAATAGATTATTATTATTTTTTATTATTTTTTAAAATTTTTACAATTATTTCAATTATTTATTACTTTTACTGTCTTAAAATTTTATATGTATAATAAGTTTTAGGGACAAAAAATAGCTAATATTTATGTTTCAAAATAATTAATACATAAAAAAATTTATTTTTTTTGGGAGACCCGCACAACCCTACCCCCATAGATTTATATTATTAAATTCGGGTTCGGATTTGTCAACCCGCGTGACCCGACCCGATCCGGTTTAACAAATTTTTAATTAAAATCGATCCGTGAACACCCATAATGAAATTACCTACAAGCATACAATAAACACAACTCTATACCCAAGATATGAGTGAATTGGGTAATGACCTAATATTGCAAAAATAAAAATTCTTGTCGATTTTACGCAACTAAGCTAGTAGCTTTACCAATTTAATTTGGTTTAATTTTCTCAATCACAATAAATTCCCTAATTGTAAGTTTCTAATTAATATGCAAATATGAAAATAAACTTGCGATAATTAAAAGGAATAGAGAAAATGACACTGGTGATTTACAGTGGTTCGGTGAACTTTTTGCCTACATCCACTCCCCCAAGCCACGTTTGAAGATTTCCACTAAGTTGGTCCACAACTTACATCGAGTTTTCCATGGCTCACTCGCAACCAAGAATTGTTTCCCATAGATTCACTCAAAACCTTTACATAAGAGTTTTCTAATGGCTCACTCTTAAGCCCTTACAATGAGTTTTGTTTCTAGGCTTACTCACAATCTTTTACAACAATCACCATTTTGAGTATTCTCACTCACAAATGGATTTCCCAACCATAAGTATGAAGGTTTACAATACCATTTGAGCACTCATAAAGATAAAGAAGATTTAATGACGTAAGTCGCTGACCCAAGTAATGTAAGCTCACTAAGATGTATATGAAGATGTACGTAATGAGCTTATGAAATGATCAAGAAGATTTGTGTTTCTCTTTGATTTTTGCTTTCGATAAAAATATTAGAAGGTGTAAGAGCTAGGCAAAAATGAAATAAGGTCTCAATTTGTAGCGAAAAATTCGAGCATACCCACTTTCTGTCCTAAGATTGGTATGCTGATCTATAGGGGCCGGTATGCCGGTCTGAAGTTCAAACGACTTCTGAATAGTTATTGTTGAGCATTAATGTGCCACACCTATCGGTGTGGATACCGATATGGGTACCGATATGAGTCATGCTGATTCCAGAGAGTATGCAAAACACAATGGCTCATTAGTATGGGTGTCAAAACGAATAAACGAATCAAATTCGTGTCGAATACTAAACGAATCGAATCATAATATACTAAATTTGAATTCGATTCGTTTATTAAACGAATCCTGATATTAGGATTCGAATTTGATTCGTTTAATAAACGAATATTCGTATTCGATTCGTTTACATAAATTTAAACGAATTGAATCGAATTCAATATTCGTTTAAGTATTCGTTTAATAAACGAATACTGAATTCGATTCGATTCGTTTACATAAAATTAAATACAAAATATTAGCAAATTCATTATGATAGAATACAAATCCTTAAATTTAGGTCTAAATTTCAAATTACATCAATTACATAATAATAATTAAAATCTTCAAAATATATTTTGACCGAGGAATTCTCTAACACGAGTTGACGGAAAACATCTTTATCATCGTGATTAGGATAAAAGATCTTGCAAATAAATAAAATTATATTATTGAGTTAATTTATTTTAAAAACTTTTTTGAAAATTTTAGAGTTCAATAATAAATTTTACCATCAAACTTCCACATAATCACTAGGATTATTGCCGCTCTCTGCTGATGGAATATTGTTAATGCTCATTTCCATAATATTTTCAGTAAGTTGGTCCATGGTGAATGCACGATTTTCTGTAAATAATTATAAACAATATATTAAGTTAAGGAACTTTTATAAACAATATAGCCTTACTTTTAAATTACCCCCCAAGACTCCCCAGACAATATTTAATTGGCTCCAAAATCCAAATAACCCAGCAAAATATTTTTGAAAGGTCATAAAACGCAAATCCAAAGCAATATCAACAACACTAAAATCTCAGTAACAACATAGCATTTAGAAATAAAGAAAAATTTAGAAATTATCACTTACCAATCTCTCCGAACATCCAATTATTTAATATGAATCTATAATAAAAATTAGTTTGATGAAAATCTAATTATGATTAACCAGCCTAATTTAATCAAGTTTGGGCAGTTATTATGATCAATCTACCAACTATGAACTATCGATGTTCTCAACCAGATAAGTCACTAATATCACTCCAATAACACCTTCGTAGACACCATGCTCTTCAAGAGGTTTTCAACTGTAAATATTTAAGATAGCAGCCACCTAGATTCTTACCATTTATAACAAGATAATGATTATTATTCTACAATTGTTCACTTTGAAAATACTAAACCTCTAGAGAAAGACCCTCTTTGTCTTTTAAGTATCTATAAGAGCATCATATATAACCCATTCCATCAACAGAATAAAAGAAGTTAGACAGGCAAGACGCAAGGGATTAAGGCGACTACTTGAATTTTAAAACAAAACCCATTCATGAATGCAAAGAAAAGGCATCAAATTGTAACTCTGTCATTACAGCCAGTTTACGCAAACATAGACAAAGAACATAATCCCAGTACTTACAAAAATAGTGAAAACCTTCACACGATTCTATTAACAGAATTGAAGTAATTGCAACAAATGAATTATAAAACGGACCTTGACACACGACTTCTAAACGAGAAGAACTGAAGAAGGAGAGGAGAGTCGGCGGCGGCAGTTGTTTTAGGTTTGATGAAAAGAATTAGTTTTAGGTTTAGTTTTTATTATATACTAATATTTTAGGTTAAATGGGTAATTACTAAAATAACCTTAGTGTTAAACACTTATATTCAAAAAACGAAGGATAAATTTATAATTTAATTAAACGGATATTAAACGAATTCGATTCGGATTCGATTTGTTTATGATTCGTTTAATAAACGAATTTTGAACGAATAAACGAATTGACAAGCTCAAATTCAGATTCGATTCGTTTAATAACGAATCGAATCGAATTGACCCATTTATTAAACGAATCCAATTTTCCAAACCCGCATTCGCTTTAAGCGAATCGAATCGAACGAATAAACGAATCCTGACCCAAATTGCCACCCCTACTCATCAGTATGTACACTGGTATGATGCATGCCGGTTCCAGTAAGTATGCAAAATACATAGGCTCGCCGATATGGAAACCGATATGGTTCATGTCGGTTCCAGAGACCTGTTTTTCTTCAGGTATATCAGTATTGAGGCCTGTATGAATGAGACCGGTTCCAGAGAGCATGCCAATGAGGTCTGAGACACCGGTATGCCGGTATCAGGGATCGATACGTCGGTCTCAGTGCATAAACCTCAGTAATATAGTTCAAAAACATCTGCATACTTGACCCTTAGATTTACATGAGCATGCATGAATCCTGTGATTTAAGAAATATTTGAATATCAAGTCATTTATATTTAAAGTCCTATGGTATAAGATTTTGAATCATACTTCTTGATGGAGCTTTGTCTTTGCGTCGTTTTATTTCGAAGTTGTTGTGATATTTTATTATCGTATCACAATTGTACGGTGTCAAGTTTTAGTATAAATCGGTGAAAGAGTGTCGAACCCACAGGGATTGCGTTAACTCGCACTAAGTACTACAATTGATAATCCTAACTTTATTTAGAAAATAAATAATAAAGATGTAATTAAATAAATAAATATAAAAACAATAAAATAGGAGGAACTAATACAGTAGAGATTCTGGATCCTGATTTCACCTAATTGTCGCCTATGTATTTGTTATGCCAATTAATCTTTGTTCAGTTATATTATTTATAAGTCAAGTCTCCTAAAATATCCACTCCCTCTCTCGAGTGCCGAGTGAAAATATCATCAACTATAGACTTCGATATCTCTATAAAAATCCAATAGTTAACAACTCATTACGCTTTGTGATTCTATATTAACGACTTCAAAGGACTACAGATTCTTTCGAACTCTATAAAATCCTAGGTTATATTCTCTAGATCTATTCAAAATCCCCTCTCTCGAGTGATAGATTCTAAACATTCATCATCTTCAATTGTGGCCAGCAATCAAGAAGCATTAAACTCAAAAGAATATAAATAAATTCAATAAAACTTCATAACAAAATTGACAAACAATTACAAGGTTCAAGCATAGATTACATCATTCTCCAGAATTAAGGAGTTAGTTCATGACAATAAAATAAAACAATGAATAATAAGTCATGAATCTAATGGAAATCATTAGAGTTCTAAGAAAGAAACAAGAAGATAAAACCCGAATTAAATCTCTTCCTCTTCGGATGTCACAGCCTTTGTCTCCTCTTGTCGCTCTTCAATCATCTCCTTGGATCTCTAGAAATATTTATTTCTGTGTTTTGTGCTATGTATTAGCCTCCCTTTTTAATTCTGGACGAACTGTTGTATTTATAGTGGAGTCTGGGAGTCTTTGGGTGTCATTAGGATTATTAAAAACCCTAAAAAGTGAATCTTGGAATGCGCGTCCCGCAGCGCCGCGGCCCTGGTTGAGTGGCGCCACGGTGCCAAAGTCTCGGGAAATTTGTATGGATGCTTACAACTTGGGGAGGCGCCATGGCACCCTTACATTGTTTAGCAAATGGCGCCATGGCGCCATTTGCATGCAACAGGCGCCTTGGCGCTTGTTGCTTCCAACATAGTGGCGCCAAGGCGCCAATGCATGGAATTTGTGGCGCCTTGGCGCCCTTCTCTGGGGATCTTGGCTGGGTGTGATGAATTTCTCCCATGTTTCTCCTGTCTTATGTCATATGCTCCTGTATGGTCCCAAAACACGTGCAATTGTTCCCAGATCCATGTAATAATGCTCCTACAAATAAAATGCAAAATAAATTATAAATGATATTTAAATATCTCGAAATATAACAAAACAGTAAGCTAAAATGATGTAATAAGTGAGTATAAACCACACTTATCAAACACCCACAAACTTAAGGTTTTGCTAGTCCCGAGCAAAAGATAAAATAAAACTAAATTCTAATAAACAATTAAAAATAACTAAATTAACTAAGCCACTTTCGTAGGGATCACGATTGCATTTAGCATATGCAACAAGCCTTTAAACCCCTAGGCGACCCTAGTGGACGAGTTATAGTCTCGTGAGGGCTTACAGTGACGACACCCACAAACGTCATTCACACACAATCATGCAAAAATATAAAATAAATAACAAAAGATAGTCCCGATAGTTGCGCATAAAATTTTCCTCAAAGAAAGTTTATAAATGAAATTAGAGAACCTTCAAAGTACGCAATTGCTACTCGAATCCAAATTCTTGAATAAATTATCTAAGCTAGACTCACGGTGTGTGTGTGTAAAGGTTCATTCACATCTTGATTCCTAAGTAAGTCAACTCAATGATTTCGTTTAAAAATTAGAATCGATGGGTCAAACCAACCTAGATATCTCAATTATGCTATGTAATTGCTTTATTTTGTGCTCAGTATGGTATGATTTTTCTTTTCTTTTCTTTTCTTGTCTCTTTTTGCTTTTCTCATTTTGCACTTTTTTTTTTCAACTCACCTACCCTTTAAGGTAGCATTTCTCCTCATGGTGGTCCTAATACTCGCCCATGGGTAGCTTCACACTTATCGGTTATAGGTGGTTTATTTTCTTTCTTTAGAGATATTTTTCTTTTTAGCTATACCATACTTCATAACACTAGCAAATCAAGATAGATATCTAAGCAAACGGTTATTCATCGACATGCAATTTCTTCAACTAGTCACCTTGTCAACTACTTAAGTTTTCACTGCTAAAAACCTGTTTTTAAGTGTTTACGAGTCTAACATAGATCAGTTATTCAAGGCATCAGATAAAAGTAAATTGGGCACTTATCGTTTCTAAAATTTCACCTATAAACAAACAATATTATCACAGGATTTATGTTTTACTATCAAAGACTAAAACAAATTTTTTTTTTTTCAAACAAATAAGTAAATAAATAACAAGTAAATAAATAACAAGTAAGCAACATGCACACACCCCCAAACTTAAAACTTGCATTGTCCTCAATGTAAGATAAGAAAAATTAACGAACAAGAGTGAGGAACAACACTACCGTGCATGGAGTTGATCAGGCTCTTGCTGGTTAGAATTTGGTTGTGCGGGCGTTGTGTGTCTCGTGCTACCTGTATAAATAACATGCAATTTAATAAATAGCACACAATAAAATAAAAATTAGAAATAAAGAAAATAATAATAAACAAATGCAAGGGTTGCCTCCCCGCTAGCGCTAAGTTTAACGTCTTCAGCCAGACGCAACCACCCAAAATGGTTATGGTGGCTTAAACGTAGTGAACCGGGTAATCTCATCTTCCTTCTTCTTTGGTATCCACCGGTTCTTATGACATGAAAAAGATAGCTTGGCAGGCTGTGGTGATTTATTCATAGATGGTCCCCCAGGATATGTAGATTTTCTCTCAATTGGAAATTTTGGACTGCACATTCGGCGAGTCGTGAGGGACGATACTTGAGCTATCAGTGCACCAACAGGATCTGCCATTACTTCTTTTCAAACTCACCTCGTACGAAAAATATAAAAAATAAAATAAAATAAAAATAAAAATAAGAAATAAAAACAAAAATAAAACTTAAGAAAAAAATAAAGGAAATAAAGAAAATAAGAAATAAAAACAAAAATAAAACTTAAGAAAAAAATAAAGGAAATAAAGAAAATAAGAAATAAAAACAAAAATAAAACTTAAGACAAAAATAAAAGGAAATAAAAAAAAAATTCTAAATTAAAGCTAAAATTACTTGGTAGTAGTATTAATGTGAATTAAACAAACAATCCCCGGCAACGGCGCCAAAAATTTATTGTGATATTTTATTATCGTATCGCAAGTGTACGGTGTCAAGTTTTAGTATAAATCGGTGAAAGAGTGTCGAACCCACAGGGATTGCGTTAACTCGCACTAAGTACTACAATTGATAATCCTAACTTTATTTAGAAAATAAATAATAAAGATGTAATTAAATAAATAAATATAAAAACAATAAAATAGGAGGAACTAATACAGTAGAGATTCTGGATCCTGATTTCACCTAACTGTCGCCTATGTATTTGTTATGCCAATTAATCTTTGTTCAGTTATATTATTTATAAGTCAAGTCTCCTAAAATATCCACTCCCTCTCTCGAGTGCCGAGTGAAAATATCATCAACTATAGACTTCGATATCTCTATAAAAATCCAATAGTTAACAACTCATTACACTTTGTGATTCTATATTAACGACTTCAAAGGACTACAGATTCTCTCGAACTCTATAAAATCTTAGGTTATATTCTCTAGATCTATTCAAAATCCCCTCTCTCGAGTGATAGATTCTAAACATTCATCATCTTCAATTGTGGCCAGCAATCAAGAAGCATTAAACTCAAAAGAATATAAATAAATTCAATAAAACTTCATAACAAAATTGACAAACAATTACAAGGTTCAAGCATAGATTACATCATTCTCCAGAATTAAGGAGTTAGTTCATGACAATAAAATAAAACAATGAATAATAAGTCATGAATCTAATGGAAATCATTAGAGTTCTAAGAAAGAAACAAGAAGATAAAACCCGAATTGAATCTCTTCCTCTTCGGATGTCACAGCTTTTGTCTCCTCTTGTCGCTCTTCAATCATCTCCTTGGATCTCTAGAAATATTTATTTCTGTGTTTTGTGCTATGTATTAGCCTCCCTTTTTAATTCTGGACGAACTGTTGTATTTATAGTGGAGTCTGGGAGTCTTTGGGTGTCATTAGGATTATTAAAAACCCTAAAAAGTGAATCTTGGAATGCGCGTCCCGCAGCGCCGCGGCCCTGGTTGAGTGGCGCCACGGCGCCAAAGTCTCGGGAAATTTGTATGGATGCGTGCAACTTGGGGAGGCGCCATGGCACCCTTACATTGTTTAGCAAATGGCGCCATTTGCATGCAACAGGCGCCTTGGCGCTTGTTGCTTCCAACATAGTGGCGCCAATGCATGGAATTTGTGGCGCATTGGCGCCCTTCTCTCGGGATCTTGGCTGGGTATGATAAATTTCTCTCATGTTTCTCCTGTCTTATGTCATATGCTCCCGTATGGTCCCAAAACACGTGCAATTGTTCCCAGATCCATGTAATAATGCTCCTACAAATAAAATGCAAAATAAACTATAAATGACATTTAAATATCTAGAAATATAACAAAACAGTAAGCTAAAAATGCTGTAATAAATGAGTATAAACCACACTTATCAGAAGTCTTTTTATTTACGTTATAGTTGCGAATGTGCATCGACGTTGCTAGCGTTGCATCATCAGAATTCTTCGTTGAGTACAATGGTGCTTACACCTAGCTCTCATAAAAAATTATTAGAGGCCGATCCAGTGCTAAATCCAGTGCTAATCTGGACCGTTGGATTTCGATCCAATGGTCTAACATTGGACCTTTTTTTTTTGGGCTGGTTTAGCACATCCAACTGGAGCGCCTCCCACTCCATGGACAAGACATTATGCAATGAAGTTATTAATAGCTAATAAATTCCAATATTTTCTTTGTCAATTATTTTCTTTTTCCATTTCCGTTGACTTGCTTCATGTGTCACCAGTAGTCGATGAAAGTTTATGGAAGTTGTTGCATTTTCCGAGGTTATTATTTTTTATTTATTTAGTAAAGGAATGTCAAAGTTGGTCGTGGCAAGCATGTTCAGTTCGTTTCAGCTGAATACATAATTTATTCGAATATAAATTGCTTCCAATGTTTAAGGTAAAGTTGACCCTGTTATGCCAGCAATGCATCTGAGAAAAATTAGCAGTTGAAAAAAAAAGAGGTAAACTGAAGTTTATAAATATTTATGCTGAAGTGCCACTATCAGGCATAAATTTGCTGCATGACCTCTCTGCTTCTTGCTATGGCTACCTCTATCTACACTTTAATAAATTCCTCTCATTTCTACTCTTTCCTTCTTCTTCTTCTTTTACTTCACTCTGCTGATTCAGTTTCCTTCAAGATAACTCGATTTGACCCAGAAAACTCTAACATAATCTATGAGGGAGACGCAAGAGCTTCTGTTGGAGCAGTAGAATTTAACAGCCTTACATATCTAAGTCGGGTTGGTCGTGTCACATATGCACAGAAGGTGCGGCTCTGGGACTCGGACAGTAACAAACTCTCCAACTTCACCACCCATTTCTCCTTCAGCATTGACACTCAAGGTCGTTCACTTTATGCTGCTGGCCTTGCATTCTACCTTGCCCCTGTTGGTTTTCAGATTCCACCCAATTCCGCTGGTGGTTTACATCTCAGAACCAAATACTACACGTTGAGTTTGACTCTTTCCCGAATCCTGAATGGGATCCTCCAGTTTCGCATGTGGGGATCAATAACAATTCAATTGCTTCGGCAGTTTACACTCCATGGAATGCCAGCGTCCACAGTGGAGATACTACTGATGCGTGGATTACTTATGATGCTAGTACTAAGAATTTGAGTGTGTCTTGGACATACGTAAAGAGCTCTCGTTCGCGGGAGAATTCTTCTCTGTCCTACCAAATCGATTTGATGAAGATTCTGCCAGAGTGGGTTAGTGTTGGATTTTCAGCTGCTACAAGTCATTTGGTTGAGAGACACCAACTTCTATCGTGGGAGTTCAGTTCAAGTTTGGATTCAGAGGAGCCAAGTATTGGAAAAAAAGTGGACAAGAAAAAACTACTAGGCGGTATAGTAATAGCAGTTTCAGTTGGAGCTCTGGTTGCTGGAGCAGCGATGGCATTTTTCATTTTGTGGAGGCGGAAATACATGCAAAAAGTAGTTGAAGAGGCAAGCAACTTAACATCAATGAATGATGATCTTGAAAGAGGAGCAGGACCAAAAAGGTTTTCTTTTAAAGATCTCATTTCAGCCACTAACAACTTTTCAAAAGATAGAAAATTGGGGGAAGGAGGGTTTGGTGCTGTTTACAAGGGGTACCTGATGGATTTAGACATGGCAATTGCTGTTAAGAGAATTTCAAGAGGTTCTAAACAAGGGGAAAAGGAGTACATAACTGAAGTGAAGATCATCAGCCAGTTGAGACATCGAAATCTCGTTCAACTCATTGGCTGGTGCCATGATAGAGGTGAATTCCTGCTTGTCTATGAGTTCATGCCAAATTGCAGCCTGGATTCTCACCTCTTTGGAAAGAAGAGTCCTCTTACTTGGGCTGTTAGGTACAAGATATCTCTCGGATTATCCTCTGCATTGCTGTATTTGCATGAAGAATGCGAGCAATGTGTAGTGCATCGGGATATCAAATCGAGCAATGTAATGCTGGATTCTAGTTTTAATGTCAAGCTTGGTGATTTTGGCCTAGCTCGGCTGATGGACCACGAGGTCGGTCCCCAAACAGCAACTGGCTTGGCTGGAACTTTAGGCTACATGGCTCCAGAATACATAAGCACCGGAAGAGCCAGTAAAGAGTCAGATATGTATAGCTTTGGGGTGGTTGCCTTAGAAATTGCTACTGGCAGAAAAGCTAACCCTTTGGAACAAAATTCTAAAACAACCTTGGTTCAGTGGATTTGGGAACTTTATGGAGATGGAGATCTTCTCTCAGCCGTAGATAAGAGACTGCGTGATTTTCATGAGGCACAAGCAGTGTCTTTGATGATTGTTGGGCTCTGGTGTGCTCATCCTGATTGTTCTTTGAGGCCTTCAATAAGGCAAGCAATGCAAGTTCTAAATTTTGAGGCTCCAATGCCAAATCTTCCTGCAAAGATGCCCATCCCTGTATATCATGTGCCTGCAGCATTTGTTGGTTCTAGTGAACCATCCATAAGTATTTCAAGCCTTGATGCGGGTCGTTAAGCAAGTTTGCCATTTGTTACCTTTATGCACTTTGTGTTGTCAGTTGAACATATGTTTGTATGCATCATAAGTGGTGTTCATTGAGCAAATCCATGTCAAAACGCTAAATAATGAAACAGTACTGTACTGTAACGAAGAAAATGAATTTTTCCTTTTAAAAAAACTATAGTTGGCCTTGTTTAATTGATATGATACACAGTTTTAATCAATATTTATGATTGAAAAAGACAAAGCTGCACGTTACTGAAAAATAAGATGAGAAATTTTTGTCAGTAAAATGTTTTTAGAACAAGCTGGGGGAAATATAGCTCTCTCATCCTGATACCTATGCCCTTCCTAGCCACCAGACTACGGTCTACACTATATTTTTGAATCTAGTATACTGTATATTGATTGCAGATTTTACATGTAACCTGCAAATATTCATTTGGTTCTGGTGATATTGATTATTTTGAGCTTGGTAGTCATGTTCATTTGTGGTCAGAGATTGTTGTTACCATCTATTTGTATCCGCAGGTTCGCAAATAAATTGGCTTATATGAAAAAAAAACCTTGTTAATTGGAGATCTTTCTCGTCTGGATGTTCTAATCTGCAAGAACTCTAAATCATTTTCTTGAAACTCATCATTTTCATCATAAATGATCTGCTTTCCCTGAAATGACTCGGATCAATTGAGAAATCTCAATTCACTGGACCTTTAAATACAATCAAAAAGAAAGATCCAGGGACGCTATATTTTAGGAGCCCATACTATATAATTGAATAAATACTCCACTATCTGTTGTGAGTCAATTACTCCTTCTTCCCATTCTTCAAACTCCAGTTCTTATTTTTTCATATTAGTAAGGAAAAATAAAGGAATAACTCTGTTTGCAACAATTTTAGCTCATCAACTATTCTAGGTCATCATGTCTGTTATTTGCTCGTGAATATGCTATATTGTTCCAGATTAGTAATTCAGCTTCCATTGGAATTTCTCTGACTTTCTCTTGTATGGGCTAAATTTGAGTTGAGGATCTAAATGTCATTGGGTCTCAGACGACACTTGGGCCTACACGATAAACTCACATGAGACCATGTCTCATGGCCTTCATCTGGCCCTAGTGGCATCATGGGCTACCAACAAGGCCCAATCAGCATGGGTTCCAGCCATCAGAGCCCTACTCGACACATATATTCCAGTCGACATTGATCCTAGTGAATATCAAGTTTATTGGGTTAATTATGCTCCCGTACAAGGCCATCAACGGCCCTGAGCCTACATACATGATTTATACACAGGACCCATGAGCAGTGGCGGAGCCACTTGGGGCCCAGTGGGGGCAACTATTTTTTTTTTTTTTTACAAATTGTATATATATATATATATATTATATATATATTAGAAAATCTAAATAATTAAGCAACAGTCATAAATATATTATTTATTAATTTTTTGAGTTTTATTTTTTAATATAATATGTAAGCTCAGCCCAAATTAGTTAAAAAAATTCCAATACACTTTTGCATCAATCTTATTTCTTGAACATATCTAAAATAATTATATTTAATTCGTATGTGTATAGATAATTGACTATTTTTCATTTAAATCCACTCATTTATGTGTTTTTCCATTTACAAAATAATAGGGATTCCATTACATTTAAATAAAAATAAAAATAACTATATTTATACTTAGGTTTGGTTATTGATCTTCTAATTTATTGATATATTTGTAGTGATTTTTTTACTAAACCACATCGTGTATAGTTGTTATGTGTAAAATATTCATTAATATACTTATAATTATTTTGTATATATTTTTGTATATTTATTTTTTATTTATAGTTGTTCAAAGCACAAATATTACGTTTTAGCACTGAGTTTTTAATAATTTAATTAAAAAAAATGATTAAATCTACAATAAATTAGCGTAAATTTAGTATATAATATACTACATAAACTTAAAATACATAATTTTAAAAATAAATTTTTACTTAAATTTTTAGGGTAAATTGGTATTTTTAGAAATTATGGATATAAAAATAATTCTGAAAATTTTGGGTTAATTTATAAGTTTAGAAATTAGGGGTATTTCATAATTTTCAAAAGTATAGGGATCATCTTGTAATTTCAAAAAATGTGTATGAATTCATTATATATTATTTTGGTAAGAAAAAATTTAGCCCCCGCTGACTGAAATTTCTAGATACGCCACTGCCCATGAGCCCATACACCCCAAGGGAAGAGGCCCATACGATTCAAAAGGTCTCCAGCGAACCCTAATTATGCTACTTAATGTCTCAGCCGACAAAACATGAGCAATATCTCAGTCGACGTCACCTTATATTATGCAGAGTCCCAATAGACATTGCTCGCTAGTCCACACATGAGTAATTAATCATTCTTAATGAGGAAACTAAGTATTTAGGTCAATATCAACCACCTACAAACACGATAGTATAATCCAAGTATGATAGGGATTGCACCTAATCCCGGATATCTAGGAACTCCTAATTTAGTCCCTACTCAACTACCCTTTCCTAAATAGGATTGGAATACGACACTTCCAAGGAATCCTAAACCGACTAAAGGGGATACTTCATAGCCTATAAAACGATAGAGTGTCCAAAGGATTGAGGCATTCAACAATGAAAGTTTTGACTCTCACACTCAAGTTCTCAAAACATACAATACTCCTTAAACACCAGCCTACCACCCTCACGGCAATCCACGAAGATCGAGGTAATCATGTGCCTTATTCTTCCATTTCTTTTCGTTCGTTATCACCGCAGACTTGACCTTGAAGTGTCTACGACATCCATCACACCGATGGGTAATTACTTCATGCTCACTTATTTTATAGAACCGTTGGTACCTCATCATACAAATTTTCGATTGTAGACGAAATGTGAAATTTAACATCTGCATCTCCACAATGGATTTAAATGGATTGGCGAAAGATAACTCCATTGTTTGACTATTTCGAGCTTAGTATTGATTAGAACTTAATTATTTATGTAAATGTCCTAGGTTGTAGCTATATTTTCTAGGGACTTTCTATATAATTGTCTATTATGATTCATTTCAACGTTGGCTTTGCTTTGCTGGTTTTAAATTTCCAAAGAAAGTCTTTCTTAATATTTTCAGGAAGTATGGTTCCCTTTCATTGAAGCTTTCTGGAGGAATAAATTATAGCTGGTAGTTGAAACTTGAACATCAAGAATAAGAAATCAAGACATAGTTTAACATTGGTTTCACCAATAAAAAACGGAATAATGGTGCTAGAGCACCTAATTAAGGATTTTACTATTCAAATAAGGAGAAAGAATTTGATACATCAAAGGCAATGCAACCACATATTGATAATACTACATGCTTAGTTGAATTGAAAATAACTACCATTTGTTTAATATTTTTTTAACACATAGCATATATAGCAAAATATATGCTATGTTGATCGTGTTTTTCTTTTTAGAGCAGAATTGCATTGCCTATTTTATTTTTGCTTATTTAGTTTGCCCTTTCTTTCTGGTTAGGATTGGGTTGCCTATTTTTTTTTTTTTTGGAATCGTTGAAAACACTACCGTCAAACCATCCATTTTGGGCTTAAATGGAGTAAATAAAATCTCCGGTTGTCCCAGGCTCTTATAAAAAACGCACTCCCTGAATTCGAACCCAGGAACTCAATGTAAGATCATGAGCCCTACACCACCAAGCTGTTGTGATTCACCGATCACTTTAGAGTGTATTTGAGGAAAAATCGAATTGTAATTTTATTACTACAAGAATAAAATTCAAGTTTACAACTAGAAACTTAAAAAAAAACCTCACACACTCTCAAGCTTTATACTTAGAGCTTACACACACTTTGGGATGGTTACAATGGTTCTGAGGGCTCAAATTTATAGTGCCCAAACCGCGTGAACAGTGCCACGTGGTTTGGAACAGCTGCTGCCAACTTTGCTGCCAGCTTAATCCTGCTGGCTTCTGGCTTCTTCTACTTTCGGTGGTAATGACAGCAAGCAGTGAGCTTGTTGTCTTCAACCTCAACAAATCTCCCCCTCGATGAAGATTTCCCAAAATCTGAGCCGACCATCAATCATCCAAATCCGGATCCTTTAAAGTATCCTCCCATGGATGCATCTGAATGACTGCCTACGTACCCTGAGTTGGGATCAAGTCAATCGTAGTTCTATGTATCTGAAAAACAAACATCATTTGACAGCTATCCCGGTTATGTCTCTGCACAACTCTAGCTTGTCTCGGGTAACTACTTTCGTTAACATGTCCGCTGGATTCTCATCTGTATGGATCTTCACTAGTCTCAGCAGTTGTTGATCCATCACCTCGCGTATCCAGTGATAGCAAATGTCAATGTGTTTCGTCTGGGCATGATACATTGAGTTTTTGCTCAAGTCCATAGCACTTTGACTGTCACTGTGTATCTTGTAGTCTGTTTGCTTGATCCCTAATTCTTGGAGAAACCGCTTTAGCCACAACATTTCTTTTCCTGCCTCGGCTATAGCGATGTACTCAGCCTCTGTTGTGGATAATGCAATACACCTCTGCAATCTTGACTGCCATGATACAACTCCTCCTGCAAAAGTGTAAATGAATCCTGATGTAGATTTCCTACCATCAAGATCTCCCGCCATATCTGAATCTGTATAGCCTTCCAAGATCGGATCAGCTCCCCCGTAACACAGATGAAAATTTGTTGTACCCTTCAGGTACCTGAGAATCCATTTGACTGTCTCCCAGTGTTGTTTTCCAGGATTAGAGAGAAAACGGCTCACTACACCCACTGCGTGTGCAATATCTGGCCTGGTACATACCATTGCATACATTAGGCTTCCGACAGCTGAAGAATATGGTATGATTGACATTTCCTCTATCTCTTCTTGGATGAGGGGCACGAACTCTTGCTCAGTTTGAAATGGTGCGCTAGCGGAACGCTGACTGGTTTGGCTTTCTGTATATCGAACCTCCTGATTACTCGTTCAATATACCTCTCATGTGAAAGCCATAATTTCTTGTTCTGTCTGTCACGAACAATCTCCATTCCCAAAATCTGTTGAGTTGGTCCTAAGTCTTTCATGTCGAAAGCCTTGGAGAGTTCCTTCTTCAGCTGGCTGATCTTCGCTGCTTCTTGTCCAACAATCAACATGTCATCTACATACAGTAGAAGAACAACAAAATTTCCATCTGGAAACCTCTGAATGTATACACACTGATTTGTTGCAGTTCTTTTGTAGCCTTGACCCACCATGAATGAGTCGAACTTCTTGTATCACTGCCTCGGTGCTTGCTTGAGCCCGTACAAGCTCTTTTTCAGCTTGCAAACAAGGTTTTCTTTACCTGAAACCTTGAATCCTTCTGGCTGCTCCATATAGATTTCTCCATTCAGATCACCATGAAGAAATGTTGTTTTGACATCCATCTGTTCAAGCTCCAAGTTCAATCTGGCTACCAATCCTAGGATGACTCGGATTGAAGCCATTTTTACCACCGGTGAAAAGATCTCATCAAAGTCAATTCCCTTTTTCTGTAGGAATCCTTTGACCACTAGCCAAGCTTTGTGTTTCACCACTTTTCCGCTGCCATCTTTCTTGAGCTTGAATACCCATTTGTTCTTCAGTGCCTTCATTCCATGTGGGAGCTTGACTATCTCATAAGTGTTATTTTTCTGCAGAGATTTCATCTCATCCTGCATTGCGTGCAGCCATTTGTCTTTGTCTTTATGAGATATCGCTTCGTTGAAGGTTTCTGGCTCCCCCTCATCAGTAAGCAGAGTCTATTATGATCCTGAGTATCTGGCTGATGGAATCCGGCTTCTCTCGGATCTTCCTACTGGAGGTTCTGGCTGTCTGTTGTCATCCGAATCTGTGGATGACCCTGAAGCTTCTGATGGAGCAGGCTGCAGCTCCCCCTGCTCAACACATCATTCCTCCTCTGGTTCTGCTTCTGGTATGTCTTGCACCCCATCATCATCTGTGGCCTCTGGTGTTGGTGTTGGTGCTGTGTCTGGATTTGTATCAGCTTTGTCGGCACTGGTTTTAGAAGACATATTGGGCTTTTCAATGTCTTCTATTGTCTGGTCTTCAAGAAACACTACATCCCTGCTTCTGATGACCTTCCTTTCCTTTGGGTCCCATAGCCTGTATCCAAATTCTTCGTCTCCATAGCTTATGAAGATGCATGGAGTAGTCCTTGCATCGAGCTTCTGCCTGAGCTCATTCGATACATGTGCAAATGCTAAACATCTGAATATTCTGAGGTGAGAATATGAAGGATTCTTACCAGACCACACTTTCTCCGGAATCTCGAAGTTCAACGGTACAGATGGTGATCTATTGATCAGGTAGCAGGCGGCACGAACAGCTTCTCCCCATAATGGCTTTGGCAGCTTAGCCATACTGATCATGCTTCAGACTTTCTCCATAATGGTGCGGTTCATCCTTTCAGCGACACCATCCGTACGGTTCCACCGGTTCGGACCGGTTCGAGTTGGGGTGGAACCCCAACCGAACCGGTCCCATTCCGGTTCGGTTCCGGAACCGGAACCTTCCGGTTCCAATCGGTTCGGTTCCGGTTCGGTTCCGGTTCCGAACCGGAACCGTGGCCGGGTCTAAACTCGATGACATCAAACAGATCTTTATAATGTAAAAAATCTATCATCCTAGGTCTCCAGAGGGAGTAATTAGTGGTAGCCAATTTAATCATTGCACCAGAATGAGAATCCTCCATCTCCATTTTAAGTTTTAAATTTTAAAATGAGAATACACTAAAATCGGGTCTGAATTTCATAAATCGGAGGTCTCCGTTGCGTCCGGAACGGTCGAAAATGGTAGAATAGACACTTCTTTGGTCTAAATCCGACACAGTGGCTGATTTGTAAATTCCTAAAAGTTTTGGGGAAAAACTGTAAATTTCAAAACTTCAGGGGGCAAAATGAAATTTACCAGACTGTTGACTTGGCGCTGACGTGGAAGTGCTTACGTGGCAAGGTGGGACCGGTTTGCTGACGTGTCGGACACGTGGCGCTGACGTGGCGGCTGACGTGTCTGCTGACGTGTCTGCTGACGTGGCGCTGACTGTGCGCTGAATAAGCGTGATGTGGCGGCCACGTGGATCGTCTTCAACCTTCAGCGCGCGTGAGGCGCGTGTCTGCGAGTGGAGGTGCGTGGGAGTTCTCTGGAAGGCGCGTGCGGCAGCTTTGGACGTCGGTTCGGTCGCCAGAAAATACCACCGTGCTCGTCTCGACGTGAACTAGCTGATGGTACCCTCAAAATGAATTTTTAACAACTTTTCCGGAACTCGAATTTTCCGAACCAAACTTCGTTCTTCGGTTTTTCGATCCCAATGAAAAACCAAAGCTACTGATACCACTTGTTGTGATTCATCGATCACTTTAGAGTATATTTGAGGAAAAACCGAATTGTAATTTTATTATTACAAGAATAAAATTCAAGTTTACAACTAGAAACTTAACAAAAAAAACCTCATACACTCTCAAGCTCTCTACTTAGAGCTTACACACACTTTGGGATGGTTACAATGGTTCTGAAGGCTCAAATTTATAGTGCCCAAACCGCGTGAACAGTGCCACGCGGTTTGGCACAACTGCTGCCAACTTTGCTGCCAGCTTCATCCTGCTGGCTTCTGGCTTCTTCTACTTTCGGTGGTAATGACAGCAAGCAGTGAGCTTGCTGTCTTCAACCTCAACACAAGCCACACCCATTGGGGATTGGATTGCCTATTTTATTATTGTCTATTTTATTTTTACTTATTTAGTTTGCATTTTCTTATTAAGAATCCTCTTATTGAGGTAGTTTTGGATATTTTTTTGGGTATAGCTATTTGCACTTTAAAAATTTCCTTAGACACACCTATTTTAATGAAAATATTTATTATTAAAATATTCCTAATATAAATTATTATTAAAGACAACTTATAATAGATAAATATATTTTACTTATCTGGACACTCGTTAGGCACACCCATATATCTTTCTCTTATCTTCAAATCTTAAAACCTTTTATTTTCTTAATTAACATATTTTAAGGTAAATTTCATGGGGGGCTGTTCGTTGAATTTTAAAGATTAAAATAAGGAAGAAAAATATATGTGATTTCTTTTTTATTTTTGATTGATGGAAATTATTGGAAAAAAATAAGATTTATTTATTCTTTTGAATTTTTTTTTGTTTTTTTGTTTTTACTCTTTCTTCCAAACCCAAAAACTTATCGATTGATGAATTACTATTTGGTTGTTTAATATAATTTTGATTGATAGCATTGTTGTCATCACACTCATCAATCCTCTTGTCAAATCTCTCTCTCTTGATGGTAACATTTTCATTTTCTTTTGTATTTTACACCAAACTGTTGGCAAAGATTTCATAACTTTTATGCCAAATGATGATAGAAGATATATATGTCTCGTATACAATAGTTCAGGGAAATAGTTGGTGATAATGTAGGTATAAATGAAATAATAGATGTCGATAGTATTACTACTATTTTCTAATAGTTTCTTTTTAAGTTACTTGATATATTTTTATTTAGAAAAATAATTATTTTCTGTGCTATTATAATTATTTTTCATGGATGAATATGTATATAATTGTTATTGGATGTGTTCTAGACTTGTGCTTGAAACAAAATGATCGAGTGTAGCATTCATACTGTCAGATTTAGTACAATTTGGTGGTCAAATAACTAAAAAAATTAATAAAAAATTAATAATATAATATAAGAATAAAGAGTGTATTTGTTAATAAAATGAAATGAAAATTGTTGATGGTAATTTTTGACACCAAGGCATTTGAACAGTGCGGCAATGGCAGAAAGGGCATTTTCCTCATCAAGAGGACCAGCTTCCGTAAGGTTTGACTTTCTCTTGACCAGAACTAAGTACCGGCCCAAACTTCAGGTTCCTGCCGACCATAGGATATTATGTGTTCGAATACCAACTGCCGACCCCTTGTTGGCCCAAGACCGACCACATTTGTCCGATGGCTCGGACAGTGTCAGCTCGGTAACAGCATTCATAGTTCAGAAGATCATTTTGACCGACCTCTTGAAGACCGACAAAAGATCAGAGTGGATGTAGTTTCCTTCAACACGTGTCATTTTTCAAAGCACTTTACAGGCTGGCACCATTATTGTTGCGTGTAACAGTGGAGAAAACAGAGTGATGTGACAGGCCGTCAGACGGCAGGCTTGCTTTCGGCGAAGACATTTTTGGGGCAGAGAGCCCGTCAATCAGTCGGAGACCACGCGGGAAACATCATAAAGTTGGGGGAACAGTGTTGTAATTCCTGAGTATATAAAGGAAAGTTAGATTCATTTGTGAGGGATAGAGAACTTGTAACCAAAAAAGAAAATGAGCACTACTTGTAAAAGTCGATAAACTGCTCGGTCTCACTTGGACCTCTTTCAGAACAGGTCTGTCGAGTTAGTTCTGGTAATAAAAATAACCCCCACCATTTTGTGCCAGTGGACGTAGGCAGGACTCGCTCCGCTGAACCACGTTAAACTCTATTGTCAACTTGTGTGTTTTTCTCACCTTTTACTAAATTTGTCTTTGGTCTCTGTAGGACACAGGACCTGGGCGACGCCGTTCCTAGGCTCGCGGCCTAGTTGGGAAGGATTACATAACATGGAGTCGCCACCGGTGTGAACCGGGACAAAGATTTAAGGCCGCACTCACCCCTCGCAAGGGAAGACCTCAAACCGTTGGGTTCGGAATGATCCCTTACTTATGTCACTTGTAATGAAAGGATTCATGTAATAATTTAACTAAGCTTAAGTAACACTCATTTCCAAGAGTATCATGCTTCTAAATCTCATATGCAAAATAAAACTTATATGTACATTTTTACATATATCTCATATTTAAAATTGCATGCTTAACATATATCAAGATAGCAACGAACATACAACTTAACATATCGCATTCAGGAAAACACAAGCACACATATTGACCATACAAGCACACATATGGGCACTTTTCCAAGCGGTACGTGGAATTGTAGCCCAAGTACAGACCGCACTACCGTCCATTCGGAATCGGCTACGGAGTTTACGTCTGGGTTTCCATCCGATATACCGCAAGAAATAATACTCAAATGTTATCATGACATAAGCATACGAATTGTAATACATTGACACATTTGCATAAGAAATATCAACCAATAGGCAATTATGCATGAATATAATAAGACAGACTCAGTTCAGTGTGTGCACGTTCGTGTAGCGTTCGTAAACGCGTTCGAACGGAAATGAAACAGAATGCTCACGTTCGAGTAGCGTTCGTAAACGCGTTCAAACGAAAATGAAACAGAATGCTCGCGTTCGTATGGCGTTAACGCGTTCGAACGGAAATGAAATAGAATGCTCACGTTCGTATGGCGTTTGTTAACGCGTTCGAACGGAAATGAGACCTGATGCATGATAAGGCAAAATGTATGCACGTTCGAGTTGCGTTCGTGAACGCGTTCGAACGGACACGGACCTGATGCATGAAATGGGATGCAACACATAAACACAAAAAGGGGGGCGCGGCGAAGCACTGCCGTAAAGGGGCCTTTTGGGGCTCTTGATCTCTCAAAGAGAGGACCTTTAGGACCAACATACTAAGCCCATGCGCGTCACATCACAACACATGAAATAAATGAATATCAACATAGTGTGCCCGATTGAACGTATCTTGTATCCAACCGAACACACATCAATCGGCGCGGCAAAGCATCGTGAAAATGCTTTTAGCCCCTCCCCATAGGGGATCTCACATCACACTTACTAAGCCCATGCGCTCGATTGAATTATACATACGAAAATAAAGATAATAATATCAAACTAAGTATGCCCGATTGAACGTATCTTGCATCCAACCGAACACACACCAACCGGCGCGGCGAAGTAGTGTCACAAAGGTGGCCTTTTCGGCTCTTTGTCTCCCAAATGGAGGACCTTTGGACTAACTCACTAAGCCCATGCGCTTGATTGAATCATACATAAATAAGCAACATATTGAATTCAAGTAAAGAAAATTAAATAAACAAAAAGCAACACAACGAAAGAGAGATGGTGCCGTTTACTCAAGCGGTACGTGGAGTTGTGGCCCGAGTACAGATCATATTACCGTCCATTCGGAATCGGCTATGAAATTTATGTCCGGGTTTCCATCCGATATACCGCGAGAGTTGACACATCTCTCATTCATCCAATACCCACAACATATTACATCTCATAATTCATGCATATTTATATATACTCAAAGACCACAACACACATTTCAACATTACAATCATACAAGAAATACTTAATAAATAATGCGGAAAAGGAAAACAAGTGTGAAAGATACCCTCAGGTCTAACCTTTTAAGCTGTCTCTCGGACTCGCGTTCCACGAATATCGAAAAGGGGGTAAAGCTCCGTAACTTTTCTGGTTCACTGGTTCAGCGTCCTAGCTCACTGCCTTGCTGCTTTGCTTGCGGTTCGAACTCCGTTCTGCTCCTATTCGGCCTCGGTCTTGCTGCTCACTGCACGGGCCACCTGTTTTAACGTTTTCAAAGAACTATTCCAAGTTTGTGTGGGTTCTTAGTGCAATTAAATGTGATTATTCTTAAGGTTATCAATGCAGTTTTTTATGTTACGGTTTTTTAAGGATTTGGGCTGCTGTTAAGGTGATTTTGCTGCTGTTTGGGTGTGTAATACCGTGTGGTTTTTGTGGTAATTTTCGGTGGTGGAGGGCTGCTGTATAGGAGGCTGTTTCGGTGATTGTGGGGGGTTTACGAGGTGGTTTTCAGTGGTGGTTAGGGGCTGTATTTGTGGTTGTAATTTTGGTGATGTGAAGGTGGTGGCTTGTGGAGGTTTCCTTTGTTTTCTTTCTGTGTATGTGTGAAGTGTTTTCTCTTTTTGTTTGCTTGTTTAGTCTTGGGTGTGTAGAGAGAGTCTAGAGAGATTTCGAGAGAGTTTGGGTGTGAATTATCTGTCAAGCTTGGGCGTGATTTTGTGTTGTGTGAAGGAGAGGAATGGCCTTGGTGAGGGGTTGTTTATATAGAAGATGGCTAGGGTTTCACCTTTTCTCACAAGGAAGAGATCTTGTTTCCAAATTAGGAGAGATGAGAAAGGTATACACAAGATTGAGGGGGGACAAGATATTTTAAATTAGGAAGTTGTAATATTTAATTTGTGTTGGTTTAGGAATACAAATATTTTATATTGGTAAATATCTTATTAGATTAGGAAGTCAAATATATGATTGGCTTTAATTGGTTAGGATTGATTTTATTTGGTATGATTATATTTTGATTTAGTATGTGATTTGTTTAATTAGGCATGATTTTAGTTTTAAGTTGGTAATTGTTTATTAATTGGTAAATGGTTTAAATATTTTATTTAATGTTTAATATTTAATTTAATATTTATTTATTTAATTTGGGAGGTGTTTTGGGCTTTGGGGAGCTAAATGGGTTGGGTGTGAGGCTAGCAGCAAAACCAGAATTACCGACACCGTTCGAACGCTTCCTCGAACGCGACACGAACGCCCGTAATCTGTTTCCCGTTCGAACGAAGTAGCGAACGCAGCACTAACGAAGACAGTGAGCTTGTTTGTTCTGAATTTCCCCTTCCGATATCCGTTTCCCGCGGCTCCCGTGACTCAAAAGGTAGTTGTCTCCAAATAAGACTCCTCATCGGGTTTCACATGCGAAAATGCAATGCCTACAGTCGCCCCCACTTTGATGGGGCTTGTGCAGTGTGTGACAGTGACAATCCTATCAAAGTTTATGCAATGCATTTTCACTTACCTGGCTCGCCAGCTGCTACTTGACTTACCATGTTTAAGTTGATGGGGGCCTCGACCCTTGGATTCATTCCCAGATTTCTTATTCATTCTTCAGGATTCGTTCCGAACTCTGAGATTATTCTTATGGATTCCTTCCGTATTCTGAGATTCATTCTCTGGATTCCTTCCAAATTCTGAGATTCATTCTCTGGATTCCTTCCACATTCTGAGGTCCATTCTCTGGATTCCTTCCAAATTCCGAGATTCATTCTCTGGATTCTTTCCAAATTCTGAGATTCATCCTCTAGATTCCTTCCAAATTCTGAGATTCCTTCTCTGGATTCTTTCCATATTCTGAGATTCATTCCCGGATTCATTCCAAAACTGAGATTCATTCCCGGATTCGTTCCAAACTCTGATGATGTGGGCCTTGGCCCTAGGATTCATTCCTAGATTCATTCCATGATTCTGACGACGTGGGCCTCGGCCTTAGGATTTATTCCCGGACTGTACTGACATGAGGCTTTCTTCCCCTTGAGCTTTGTTCTCAAACTATACTGATATGAGGCTTTCTTCCTCCGGGCTTTGTTCCCGAATTGTGTTGATATGAGGTTTTCTTCCTCTTGAGCTGATATGGGTCTCGCCCTCGATCTGATACTGATATGGGCCTCGCCCCCAGACTGATACTGATGCTAATATCGATGCTTTGGACTGGCTTTCATTTGCCGCTTTCTCTCCTCAAAACCTGTGAACACAAAACAAACACAAAACACAAAAAGGAATGCAAAATAGGTTACGTGTATGCATGCATGCGTGAATGAGTTTCTTATCCCGTTGGGTTAGGTCTTCTGTCAATTCCATTGATGACCATTCTTCTCTTGGGGAAAGTACCATTTTCACCTGTCTTTACTGATTTGTTCTAGGAACCCGTTTCTTTCCAAGTCTAACAGTCCCACTGTCTCCATCTCTCAATTCCTGAATGACTAACTTATCTTTTCTGCTTGCTTCTTTTGAGGATTCCTACGTTCTGAGTATCTTAATACCAAGATTGAATGCTTTTGTCATATGCACTCATGTGCAAGTTGAGAAATGGAGATTCAGGCAAGTAAGCGAAATGAACTTCTTTATTATTGTTGAGAAAAAGGTCCGAACAAGCAACAAAATCAATGTCTTTATTAAAAAAGCAAGATAAACTTGGAGAAACAGCAGTGCCTCCTTCCTCGGCCTATGGTTCTTCATCATTGTCATCCCTTATCCCAATGAATGAAGCTGAGTGGTTGAGAGCCTGGAGGACAAGGGTTTCGGGTAGGCCAGAGTTGATCATGTAGTTGGGTAGGGGATTTCTGTGTGCATTCGGTTGTTCTCTTCTGGGTCAGGTATTTTGTGGGTGTCAATAAGGTCTTGGATCTCATGCCTAAGGCGGGGGCAATTGTCAGTTTCGTGACCCTTTTGTTGGTGGAAGTAACAAAATAAGTTTAAGTCAAGGTAGTGGGGTACAGGGCTTGGAAGTGGTTTAGGTTCCAAGGGTTTCAGGAGTCCTTGCATCTTCAACTTTTCAAACACCTTCGATAGAGGCCTGCCAAGGTTGGAAAATCGCCTATTTCTGATGGCGGCAACCTCGGCAGTAGTGGGCCTTGTCTCAGAATGCCCCCCAAAATTCCTCTTATTCTGGCCATAAAACTTCCGGTTCTCGGCCTCCTCTTCTTCAATGTCCATGACAGTTTCCCTTAGCTGTCGGAAATCCGTAATCATTGAAGTCATCCTCCTCAACTTGCCATAGATCGAGGGCTTGGTGCCCTTAATGATCATTTTAATCTGGTCCTTCTCAGAGGGCCGAGTCTGCATCTTCAGAAGCTGGCTTCTCCAGCGGTCTACATACTCTTTGAAACTTTCCTCTGGCTTCTGCTTAGTGTTCTCCAAATCACGGAGTGACAAGTCAATCTCCAAGTCTGTAACATACTTCTTCAGAAAAGCATCAGCTAGTTCCTTCCAATCTTCCTTAACCTTCTTTTCAAGGCTATGATACCAAACCACAGGTGCCCCCTCGAGTGACATCCCAAACATCTTTTGGACTTGGCGCTGTGATAGGCCCATTGAACTCATGACTGAGACATATTGATGCAGATGGACCCTCGGGTCTCCGTTCCCATTAAACTTGGCCATGTCCGGCATTTTAAACTGAGCTGGCAGCTGTTCTCCGAACGTCATTGCCTCATAATCTAACAATTCTTCATTTTTAACCCTCATTTTACGGGTAACTGTTTCACACCTGATCCCGAAGCTTCTGAATTCTGCCTGAGACCCAATCACTCCTGCCTGTTGCATATTCTGCCATGTCATCATCAAAAGTGGGGACATCATCCCCTAACCCATTCGGAGGCTCCTCACGCCTTACATTCTCAGAATCTCCCCCGCACGAGGCACAGCCAGATTTGTCATGGCAGTAGTCAAGGCTTGCAACTGTTCAGTAATCTTGGCGAAGCCATTTTCCAACTGATCTATCCGGGATACCTCAGTATCTGATTCACTCATGTCTGTTCTCGGTATTTTGGTGAGTCTTCCCTTTTTTCTAACCCAACGGGAATCTATGATGGCTTTCAGAACACAAGGGTTAACATGATGTATGTATGCATGATGTGCATAAGAAGTATATAACATATATTAAATCAAATAAAATTCTCAAACAAATCGGCCTATTATCATTTTAGAAGCTTTTGGGACAACTGTCATAAGAGTGAACCCGTCCCAGTTTAAATGGCCTAACGAGTTCATGTCTTATGGCAAATTAAGAGCCCAACTAAATCCAAATGATAAAATTCCGAACACAATCATAAAATGGCCCATTGTTATTTAGAAGCCTTTTGGCCCAATCGTCATAAGATACGTTCTTGTCCCAGTTTAAATGGCCCAACAAGCCCATATCTCATGACAAATGGTCCAAATGGATCCAAACGACGATGTTCCCAAACACAAGCATACAAGGAAGATGATGCAAACATGACATAATATTTTTTACAAAGTGGCCCATCAACATTTCAGAAGCTTTTGGCCTAATAGTCATAAGGTGCGAACTTGCCCCAGTTTAAATGGCCCAGCAAGCCCGCATTTCTGACAATAGTCCAACTGCATCCAAATGAGGATGGTCCACAAGCACATACTCAAGGAAATAATTGCTACTTTAACCATACAAAAAGTCTATGGGTGGATTTGCAAGAGTATGGACAAAGGCTCTCGCTGGCGAAGGATAGCCCACAACTAGGTCTCCCCACTCACGGGTTCGAGCGACCAAGTGAGCGTATCCCTTTTTATACACTAAGGTACGTGCCAATGAGCTATGGTGTGTGACGGACTGTCAAATGGATTTCCCGTTGTAGATCCCCCAGAGGGAAGGTGGAGCGAGGCTCACTTAAATACCCAAGCCTCTTAGGCTCTTATCGCTTGGTGTCAGGAATAAACAACGAGTCCTCCAAATTAGTCCATCACAAAGGCTACGAGTAGATTGTCATGTAGGTATCCTCACAGCTTTTCCTTCTAGAAAGGTAGTAAGTGAAGGAAGACATCAAACCATTACCTAGCCTCAAAGTGCCCTTGATTAAACCCTCACTTATCCACTATAGGCATGGCCAATTAAAACATAAATCCACTCATTACAAGACAATATTTCGGGGCCAATTCTCATATCCCCAGTGGAGTCGCCAGACTGTAGGACACAGGACCTGGGCGACGCCGTTCCTAGGCTCGCGGCCTAATTGGGAAGGATTATATAACATGGAGTCGCCACCCGGTGTGAACCGGGACAAAGATTTAAGGCCGCACTCACCCCTCGCAAGGGAAGACCTCAAACCGTTGGGTTCGGAATGGTCCCTTACTTATGTCACTTGTAATGAAAGGATTCATGTAATAATTTAACTAAGCTTAAGTAACACTCATTTCCAAGAGTATCATGCTTCTAAATTCTCATATGCAAAATAAAACTTATATGTACATTTTTACATATATCTCATATTTAAAATTGCATGCTTAACATATATCAAGATAGCAACGAACATACAACTTAACATATCGCATTCAGGAAAACACAAGCACACATATTGACCATACAAGCACACATATGGGCACTTTTCCAAGCGGTACGTGGAATTGTAGCCCAAGTACAGACCGCACTACCGTCCATTCGGAATCGGCTACGGAGTTTACGTCTGGGTTTCCATCCGATATACCGCAAGAAATAATACTCAAATGTTATCATGACATAAGCATACGAATTGTAATAACATTGACACATTTGCATAAGAAAGATCAACCAATAGGCAATTATGCATGAATATAATAAGACAGACTCGGTTCAGTGTGTGCACGTTCATGTAGCGTTCGTAAACGCGTTCGAACGGAAATGAAACAGAATGCTCACGTTCGAGTAGCGTTCGTAAACGCGTTCGAACGGAAATGAAACAGAATGCTCGCGTTCGTATGGCGTTTGTTAACGCGTTCGAACGGAAATGAGACCTGATGCATGATAAGGCAAAATATATGCGCGTTCGAGTTGCGTTCGTAAACGCGTTCGAACGGAATGAAACAGAATGCTCACGTTCGTATGGCGTTAACGCGTTCGAACGGAAATGAAACAGAATGCTCACGTTCGTATGGCGTTTGTTAACGCGTTCGAACGGAAATGAGACCTGATGCATGATAAGGCAAAATGTATGCACGTTCGAGTTACGTTCGTGAACGCGTTCGAACGGACACGGACCTGATGCATGAAATGGAATGCAACACATAAACACAAAAAGGGGGCGCGGCGAAGCACTGCCCTTTTGGGGCTCTTGATCTCTCAAAGAGAGGACCTTTGGACCAACATACTAAGCTCATGCGCATCACATCACAACACATGAAATAAATGATATCAGACATAGTGTGCCCGATTGAACGTATCTTGTATCCAACCGAACACACATCAATCGGCGCGGCAAAGCATCGTGGAAAAGGGCTTTTAGCCCCTCCCCATAGGGGATCTCACATCACACTTACTAAGCCCATGCGCTCGATTGAATTATACATACGAAAATAAAGATAATAATATCAAACTAAGTATGGCCCGATGAACGTATCTTGCATCCACCGAACACACACCAACCGGCGCGGTGAAGTAGTGTCACAAAGGTGGCCTTTTCGGCTCTTTGTCTCCCAAATGGAGGACCTTTGGACTAACTCACTAAGCCCATGCGCTTGATTGAATCATACATAAATAAGCAACATATTGAATTCAAGTAAAGAAAATTAAATAAACAAAAAGCAACACAACGAAAGAGAGATGGTGCCGTTTACTCAAGCGGTACGTGAGTTGTGGCCCGAGTACAGATCATATTACCGTCCATTCGAATCGGCTATGAATTTATGTCCGGGTTTCCATCCGATATACCGCGAGAGTTGACACATCTCTCATTCATCCAATACCCACAACATATTACATCTCATAATTCATGCATATTTATATATACTCAAAGACCACAACACACATTTCAACATTACAATCATACAAGAAATACTTAATAATAATGCGGAAAAGGAAAACAAGTGTGAAAGATACCCTCAGGTCTAACCTTTTAAGCTGTCTCTCGGACTCGCGTTCCACGAATATCGAAAAGGGGGTAAAGCTCCGCAACTTTTCTGGTTCACTGGTTTAGCGTCCTAGCTCAATGCCTTGCTGCTTTGCTTGCGGTTCGAACTCCGTTCTGCTCCTATTCGGCCTCGGTCTTGCTGCTCACTGCACGGGCCACCTGTTTTAAAACGTTTTCAAAGAACTATTCCAAGTTTGTGTGGGTTCTTAGTGCAATTAAATGTGATTATTCTTAAGGTTATCAATGCAGTTTTTTATGTTACTGTTTTTTAAGGATTTGGGCTGCTGTTAAGGTGATTTTGCTGTTGTTTGGGTGTGTAATACCGTGTGGTTTTTGTGGTAATTTTCGGTGGTGGAGGGCTGCTGTATAGGAGGCTGTTTCGGTGATGTGTGGGGGGTTTACAGAGGTGGTTTTCAGTGGTGGTTAGGGGCTGTATTTGTAGTTGTAATTTCGGTGATGTGAAGGTGGTGGCTTGTGGAGGTTTCTTTGTTTTCTTTCTTGTGTATGTGTGAAGTGTTTTCTCTTTTTGTTTGCTTGTTTAGTCTTGGGTGTGTAGAGAGAGTCTAGAGAGATTTCGAGAGAGTTTGGGTGTGAATTATCTGTCAAGTTTGGGCGTGATTTTGTGTTGTGTGAAGGAGAGGAATGGCCTTGGTGAGGGGTTGTTTATATAGAAGATGGCTATGGTTTCACCTTTTCTCACAAGGAAGAGATCTTGTTTCCAAATTATGAGAGATGAGAAAGGTATACACAAGATTGAGGGGGGACAAGATATTTTAAATTAGGAAGTTGTAATATTTAATTTGTGTTGGTTTAGGAATACAAATATTTTATATTGGTAAATATCTTATTAGATTAGGAAGTCAAATATATGATTGGCTTTAATTGGTTATGATTGATTTTAATTTGGTATGATTATATTTTGATTTAGTATGTGATTTGTTTAATTTAGGCATGATTTTAGTTTAAGTTGGTAATTGTTTATTTTAATTGGTAAATGGTTTAAATATTTTATTTAATGTTTAATATTTAATTTAATATTTATTTATTTAATTTGGGAGGTGTTTTATGGGCTTTGGGGAGCTAAATGGGCTGGGTGTGAGGCTAGCAGCAAAACCAGAATTACCGACAACCGTTCGAACGCTTCCTCGAACGCGACACGAACGCCCGCAATCTGTTTCCCGTTCGAACGAAGTAGCGAACGCAGCACTAACGAAGACAGTGAGCTTGTTTGTTCTGAATTTCCCCTTCCGATATCCGTTTCCCGCGGCTCCCGTGACTCAAAAGGTAGTTGTCTCCAAATAAGACTCCTCATCGGGTTTCACATGCGAAAATGCAATGCCTACAGTCTCCCCATAACCAAACAAATTCAAGGTTGAAGGAAGGTTGTCTCGGATGGGTTATCTCGAAACTACCCCTGGGATGAAAATCATCCGTCAGCAGTTGGCGCCGTCTGTGGGGAAAAAGCAAAAAGCAACTTGCGTAGTAAGACGACGGTAAAAGGTGGATACCGTGGATTGTTGGAGAGTTCAGCAGCAGAATGGATGAAAGGGAAAGGGAATGGGAATAAGCTGGTTGGAACGAGAGAAGGAAAGGGTTCGCAAAAGGAAGGAAGGTTGACAGCAGAAGCTTTCCTTTTTTGAGTTGTAGAATGGAATGTAAGAGGGGTAGCCAACGATCACCAATTAGAACTGAGTTGCAGAATGAAATGTAATGTTGAGGATGGGTGACGTTCGTTGGCAGTGGCTGAACAAGTCTCTCCGAGAGCAGGTGCCATACCTGCTCGGCCTGCCAGAGTCCTCAGTTTCACAGGTTGGCAGTGCTGAAGGATCGGTCGGGGGACTAGTCGGCCAAGGGCAGAGGACAACGTCCATCGAGGCCCCTCAATTGGTGTGGTGGTCTTTCTGGATGACAGGAAAGGGGAAAAGCCCACGGGGAGGACCGCAATAAGTCTTAACAGAAGACCTCGACTGGGCTTCCAGATTTGCTCGGGATATGCAAGATCCCGGAAAATGTATTGTTCAAGGATGTTTATGAAGCATTCAGCGCTGGGAACCCAGTGGGCATGTTCGAGAAGCAAGTTCAGGGGGATCTGAATAAGCTCAGACTCAAAGATATGTCGGACTCCAAGACAAGAACCAGAAGAAAATATTGTAAAATCCTCTCTTGAAATGACCCGCAAAGATTTGTAAGAATGGCAGTAGGCCCCTTGAATATAAATAAAATTTTCTCTCTTTTTTTAAGAAACTTGTATATCTTACTTGTTTGTTAATCAAATGTGAAAGTTGTGTTTAATATTCTTGGTATGTGCTCGATGCGAAGGGGTGATCGGAGGTAGGGAATGGCACCAAGCCTCTGGCACGCCAATCCCGAGTGTCATTATCAAACCCCCGGGTGGAAGTGTTCCGACCTAACTCTTTTCACATTTGAGGATCCAGAACGCGTCAATGGATGATGCACATGTGGGAAACACGCGAACCCCCCGTGGCACACCAATCTCGGATGTCATTATCAAACCCCCGAGGCCGGAGCGTTACTACCACATGACTCGTATTTTTGAGGAATAGCTCAGGTAAACCGGACCTAGGGACGTTTCTTCCCCTGCAGGTCGGTTGGTGAATCCCGTTGAAGATTATCGGAGAGTATGGCATATGGATGGTTTAATTGCCTCAATGACCATCATGCTCCCGGGTAAACCGGACCCAGTGAGGTTTTTTCCCCTGCGAGTCGGCTGGTGAGTCCCGTTGAGAACTATCAGACTACCTGGCTTGGGTATGGTCGAATGGTCCCCTTGATTACAGGAGTCTCGGGTAAACCGGACCCATGGAGGTTTCTTCCCCTGCGAGTTGGCTGGTGAATCCCATTGAGAACCACCCATGGAGGGCACACACGGGGTGTCTTCTTCCCATGTGGGTATTTGCCTGACCACCATGGATCGTCGTATCCGTAGCCTAGTTAGCCGAGACACTGAATTGTAAGGTTCAGAATTGTGTTTTGGGAGACACCGGGCAGGACGCTGATACGGAGCACTCGAGTTGTTATTTTTACTTCTTTAATTTGCATGAAGTATGTGCTAAGTCACCTCCACTTTTGTTAACTTTACTTTGTTCTATTTTTTATTTTTCCCTGATGTCTGGCAAGGGGAAGTCCGCGCCAGGATCTCAGAGCCTCAGAGGTTGAAAATCTTCCCTCGTGTAAGTCTCAATGCTCCACCAGCTCGGGGCTGGATTCATTCTGTCGAATCTGTATCATTCTAGCAGCTCGAGGCTAGATTCGTTATGTTGAGTCTGTACTGTTCTACTAGCTCGGGGCTGGACTTGTCCGCCGATGCTTTGTTCCACTAGCTCGGGGCTTGACTTGTTCCGCTGATGCTTTGTTCCATCAGCTCAGGACTGGATTTGTTCTGCTAATGCTATGTTCCACCAGCTCGGGGCTGGACTTGTTCCATCGATGCTTTGTTCCACCAGCTCGGGTTGGACTTGTTCCGCCGATGCTTTGTTCCACCAGCTCGGGGCTAGACTTGTTCCGCCGATGCTTTATTCCACCAGTTCAGGGCTGGACTTGTTCTGCCGATGCTTTGTTCCACCAGCTCGGGGCTGGATTTATTCCGTTGATGCTTTGTTCCATTAGCTCGGGGTCGGGCTACATCCCACCGAGTCCGTCTCATTATTATGGGGATGTAACATTCCCCAAAAGCCAAATATTGTTCTCAACTCGGGGTCGGGCTACATCCCACCGAATCCGTCTCATTGTTCTGGGGACGTAATATTCCCCTAGAGCCAAGTGTTCTTCTCAGCTCGGGGTCGGGCTACATCCCACTGAGTCCGCCTCATTGTTCTGGGGACATAACATTCCCCTAGAGCCAAGTGTTCTGAAGATATCGGGGACTTCTGTCATCTTTGAGCACGTTGACCAGGTTCGTCCCCAGTCACATGTAGCCCAGAACCAGAGGTCTTTGAAATTTTTGTTGGTTTGGGGAAGGTCTTTGATGAGTGCGGGGACGTCGGCATACGAGGAAAGATAATACCAATCGTGATGTGATTTCGGGTTGGCCTTCAGCTGGTATAACCTTTTTAACTCCTTGAAGGTCGGCTCTCCGAGGCCTGCCCAGTGCCAGGTCATATGCAAGCCGGCCAGAATTCTCTAGCTATTCAAGTTTAGTTGGAAATGGGCAATCTCCATCCTGGCCAACGTCCATGCGAAGTATGGTTGAATGGGTAGCCGAAGACCGCACTTAAAGAAGGAAGGAAGAATGACGGCCAAGCCCTCGTCGAGTTGGCTCACACAATCACACGAGCCAGAGACCTCAAGAGCTATGTCGATCGGGATTTCATACTACTGACGAAGCACGCACAAAGAATCTCCAATGATGATGGAGGGTCGGTTCATGTCTAAGGCCGAACTGCCCATTTCTCCCGGCTCAGAGCCTTTTCGGGAACTCTGTGATGGTAGGTATCATTTTCTATTTCAGATGGGGTAGGGGTAGTATCCAAATCCTCTACGCTGGGTGTCCCCGATCTCGAGGAAGATTCTTCAACACGATGAGGTTGAGTTTCTATGGGCTTGGCAGAGAGGATTCAGCGTCAAACATTCCTGACAGTCGCCATGAATATGAAAGTTAGTCAGCGGTCAGTTTAAGGCACAATGGATTCGAGAGCTATTCTGACTACCGGGAACCTAGGCCTACAGTCTCTAAATGTCCTAGCAATAGCCACAAACAGCAAATCTCTCCTTAAACACCTACAACCAAACACGAAACTTAAAAAACTTGAAATACATGCATCCTACCCACCACCCATCCTTCAACCAGAAAACACATATACCACACATCCAGCACCAAATCCGAAACAAGATTCACAACTTAGAATGAGAAAGTAAGCATTCCAGAAGAAATATAAGAACAAGCAAAAGCAAATATAAAGTCTGAAAGCACCAAGCAGCAATGGTAGAATACAGTAAATAAAAAGAGATGGGGTGAGTAGAAACTTACTTGATTTGAGAAGGAGAGCTGGTGGTTGGTCTGGTCGGTTGAAAGTTTGCTGGTCTCATGTGCGAGAAGTGCTTTTGCAGTTTGAAGTTGTGATTTTTTCATAAAAAATGAGAAGAGACTTTGCTCCGTATTCTTGTTGTCGGCATAGAGTGTTTTTAGCTGTCGGATCGGGAAAGTCTTCGAATGAGCGCCACATGTCGCCTTCAAGCTCCGTCTGATCAGTTTGGGATGAACGGTTGAGATCGAAAGACTTTTTTACTGCCTCGAGAAAGGTTGGTTGATTTGAGTTTTTGGCGGGAATACCATGGGCTTTTGACAAGTGGCATGCTCGGGTTGAAACCCTAAAAGTTGATTTGACGGGCAATTATGAAGATTTGATAGCTTGCGGTTTTCGAGGGGCGGCTACCAAAAGGGTAAAATAGGGATTTGACTCAAATTGAGAAGTCGCCATAAAAAAATCTACATTGTTCTGACCGAGCACTTGGGGATGGCCGATGATGGTTTAATCAAGGTCCGGGGAAGTTCTCTGTTTTATTTCTGAGTCGGACCACCAGTTAGTTAATCGGCTCACTTCAGATTTTTGTAGTTCCCGGCACCAACTCGTACACTCATTGGAACCGAGAATTATGAGACATATGTTGATGGTAATTTTTGACACCAAGGCATTTTAACAATGCAGCAAGGGAAGAAATGGCATTTTCCTCATCATGAGGACCAGTTTCCGTAAGGTTTGACTTTCTCTTGACCAACACTAAGTACCGGCTCGATCTTCAGGTTCCTGCCGATCATAGGATATGATGTGTTCGAATACCAGCTGTCAACCCCTTGTTGGCCCAAGACCGACCACATTGTCCGATAGCTCGGATATTTTTAGCTCGGTAACAGCATTCATAGTTGGGAAGATCATTTTGACCGACCTCTTGAAGACCGACAGAAGATCAGAGTGGCTGTAGTTTCTTTCAACACTTGTCATTTTTCAAAGCACTTTACAGACTGGCACCATTATTTTTTCATGTAACAGTGGAGAAATAGAGTGATGTGACAGGCCGTTAGACGGTAGGCTTGCTTTCGACGAAGACATTCTTGGGGCAGAGAGCCCGTCAATCAGTCGGAGACCACGCGGGAAACTTCATAAAGTTGGGGGAACTGTTTTGTAATTCCTGAGTATATAAAGGAAAGTTAGATTCATTTGTGAGGGATAGAGAACTTGTAACCAAAAAAGAAAATGAGCACTACTTGTAAAAGTCGATAAACCTCTTTCAGAACAGGTCGGCCGAGTTAGTTTTGGTAATAAAAGCAACCCCACCATTTTGTGCCCGTGGACGTAGGCAAGACTCGCTCCTCCGAACCACGTTAAACTCTCTTGTCGACTTGTGTGTTTTTCTAGCCTTTTACTAAATTTGTCTTTGGTCTCCCCATAACCAAACAAATTCAAGGTTAATGGAAGGTTGTCTCGAGTGGGTTATCTCGAAACTACTCCTGAAACGAAAATCTTCTGTCAACAAAAATAAAAATGTTAACGGAATGAGAGAGATAGAGGAAGAAGAATTAAAAGATTTTGTTTTTAGTATACTAAGTATTTTTATGAGAGTGTAAAGTAAACAAAATTAATTAAAATAAATTATTTAAGTGGGGGTGTTTTTGGTATATTGAATAGTGTACAAAGTAATAATTGAAATTTGAAAATTAAAACATGAGTATATTTAGTAATAAAGTGTCCAAATAAATTTTTAGAGTATACTTAATAATAAAGTGTCCAAATAAATTTTTAGAGTGTAAATAGTCTCATAATTGTTTCTTTTATTATTAACGTTAAAATTGACTTGTTCCTTACAGAAATAAAGGGGAGATTCAGAATTTTGTTCAATAAAATCCTAAGAGACAAGTTCTCATGGAAAGTTGGTCAGCTAGCTTGTAATCATTTTCCCTACGAATTGTCTGGTATGGGGAACCAGCCTGCACAATAATCATTATTTTACTCAGCACCAGGAGGTCACAAGTTCAAATCGCAGACACAGTCTCTTTGTAAAAAAAAGAAGTAAAATTATATATATATTGAATCATCCTCATAACTCACAATGTGATAAATCTCGTACGTTGGACCATTCTTCATAGTATATAGCATAATATCATTGAATTGATGTTTGGCTAACGTGGTATATATGATCATGTGTTGATGCAGATTCTGTAGTGAAGTTTAGTTTGGAGGCGTGCATAACAATTTTTTAGAATAATATTTCCCCGTACTTTGTGTTGATAGGGATTGAATTAAATTTACTCTAGGATACAACCAAACAATTCAAAAATACAAGTCAACACTATTTGAATATTTGCTTGAGAACTTTTGTATAAAAGATGAAGAAAAAAACATAAAGTGATTTTTAATTTGTGTATCTATTTTCATTTCGTCCAAATACACACATATATCTAAATGAACAAGGCAGTTTAGCATTCAAAAACATAAGACTTTTCATTCAAGAGACATATCTCTTCGTTTCAAAGTATATAATTTTTCATGCAAGAAACATATCTCTTCATTTTTTGTTCATGTATATTATAATTTTCCAAACATTTATATAAATTCATTTTCTAAACACTTCGTTTTTTGTTCAGGTCAATCCTCAATACGTCAATATAGGATATTTAGTCGAAACATGAACTTCAGCTCTCAAAACTTATATCATCTTTACACTCATAATTAATCATTCTATGTTGAATTATGTGTATAAATTTTACAATTCTAAATCTCTCGAATAACAGAATAAGTGATTAACGGAATAACAAGTTCCCATCAATTTCATCTATATGATGAATTGGAAATTGCACATAAGCCGCCAAAGAAGTTCATTAAATGTCTAAAAATTAGATTAGCTTAGCTTAAGAGAGGATATAATTAATCTTAGAGAGGATATAATTAATCTTACATTATAGTTTTGAGGGTATTTATAGATTGGTGATATGTATGGCAAAACGAATTGACGAATCGAATTCGTATTGATTCCTATTATCAAGATTCGTATTCAATTCGTTTAATAAACGAATCCTAAACAAATATTCGTTTAGTGCTGATATGATTTAATATAATAAATTATTGTAATTTATTTACATTAATTATTCATAAACGTATATGTATGAAGTATACAAATAATGAATTTACTAAAAATGACCCATCATATCTAGCCAACATTAATTTTTCTGTGATATGAATAATTTCTCGAACTTAATTAAAAAATAATAAATTTAGCAAAAGAAAATCAATAAACGAATCGGTATGGTCAAATTCGTATTCGATTCATTTAATAAACGAATCGAATCGAATTGATCCATTTACTAAACAAATAATTTTTTTTCAAACTCATATCCTCTTTAAAGTGAATCGAATGGAACAATCTTGACACCAATTTTCACTTCTGTTAGCGGTTGATTTTCATTCCAGTGGCAAATCTGGAAACTCACTCCTTGAACAATCTTCCCCCAACTGTGAATTTGTTTGGTTTGTTGGGAACCAAAGGCAAATTTAGCTGAAGAATAAAAAACACATAGATAAAAATAGAGGATATAACGTGGTTCTGCAGAATGAATTCAACATACGTCTACGGACACAAAGAAATGAAGTTTTTTACACGTGGTCGGACTTGACCGACCTCTTTTTACATGTGATCGGGTATGATCGAGCTATTATATTTTCTCTGTGTTTACAAGTAATGCTTAAAAGTAATTTTTCTCTCTCTTATAAAAATGTTCTCATCCTCTTTATATACTAAAGAAAATAACCATTGTTCCACCATCCTAGTGACGTCAGCCACGTGATCCTATTGTTGCCAAATAGGCTTTCTGCTCCATCTGTTCCGCCGAAAGTAAACCTGTCATCTGACATCTCATTAAATCATTCTTTTTGGATACTGCCACACGCAACATTAATAATGCCAACATGTATCCACCTATTTGCGTGGTGGTGTGTGTCAGAAGAGAACCCCGCAAGTTGCTTCTACCACATCAAAGCTTTATAAAGAGTGCAAGTTTTCGAGCTTATACTTATACATGTAATCCCGACCTGAGCAATACTTAACTGCCCTCTCCCACGAGGTCAGACGACTGAGCTGAAACTATTCCGCCATTCCAAGCTACACTGGTCGGGATAGACCCAAAGTCCTCGGGTACTTAACTCTTTGAACAACCACACTCCTCAGGTCGATCAAAGAATGTAGTCCGAACTCGACCACTGTGTTCTGCACTTGAAATTCCTTTCATGCCTTTCTTGATACGCTGTCAACACTTAGGCCCAAAAATCACCATCAACATTCATACCTTAATTCTCGGTTCCAACGACTAGTATGTTGGTACCGGGAACTATAATGGCGGTGAGGATGCTGGCTAATCTTGTGTTGTTTCTCTCATCAGAAAACTGCATAAACTTACTCGGTAACTGCTCCGGTCGGCCTTGTCCACGTCATGTGCTCGGGCCGGGAAACTCTTGATATCAACCCAAACGACGCTGGTGGCCTGCTGCAAATATCATTTCTGCTCTTTTAAAAACTGTTCCTTAGAAACCGTAAGCCATCATTACTGCCTTTAATGCCCATCAAATCTCATTAGGGTTTCTCTTACTTTCACTCCCGTCGGGACACTTGTCATTCATCCACGGTATTCCCACCAAAATGAAGGTAGCTGACTTACTACGAGCCAACTAAATAGTTCCCTAATCTCGTTCGTCTAATCAAAATTGAACTGGTGAGATTAAAGCTTATACACGTGGAGCCCATCTGAGCCCCTCAATTGGATCCAACGGCTGAGATTATCCCAAGCCATCTATAAAAAGAGAAGCACAGCACCACTCCAAACTTTTACGAATTCTTTCTCTCTCAAGCAACAAAACTTTCTTTCCTGCTCTCGACGATCACCAAGCTCCACTATTTGCAGGGTTCACTCGTCTTCTTCTTCGTCAAACAAGTAAGTTCTTATCTTTACTCACTCTCATTTGCTTTTCATGTGTCCTTCAATATGTTTAGATTGTTCTATTTGTTCGTGTGTATGCTCGATTTTTGTGGGTTTTTTTCTTGGGTTAGTTTCGGTTTGGGGATGAAATTGGGTCTCATAGATGTATGTTTTGGCAGGTTGATATGGGTTCCGAGTTTAGATACATGTGTTTGCGGAATTTCTTTGGTGTTCTTATGATTGTGATATGAGAAAATTAGGACCACGGTGTTGCTTAGGGTGTTTATAAAACTTTCTAGGTTTTGACGCTTTGTATGGAAAGAACGGTAGGGCTTTGGGTAGAACTCTACTAACCTTGACTTTTACAGACCAACCTCTTCATCCCGTGCTTCATTAGGAATTTCTGACATCGAGTCTTCCACTTCCATTATTCCTCTCAAAATGCTTCCTCCCAACGTCCCGATCCGACATGAAGTGGTACACAGCTCAGGGTCTGAGAACCCTCAAGATTACGACAACTCTCCCAGTGGTTCTGATAGGGGCGGTCATGGCCACCAACGGAGGGTTATCCATCTTGAGTCCCGCCGTCTAGAGGTAGATTTTTAGGGTCTTGACATGAATCGTACCTCGTCCATGACCGAGATAGATCTGCAAGAGTTGATGGAAATGTAATTCATCCCTGATGATATCAAAATTCTGGTTCCAAATGACGGTGATCTGGCTAGCCGCCCCAAAAGAGGTCGAGTAGCGGTGTGCAAAGTCTTTCTTGAAGTAGGGTTACGTCTGCACATTCAAACATACTTTGCATAAATAATGGTCGGTATGAACTTGGCCCCATGCTAACTGAATCTGAACGGATGGATGGTGTTGTCCGGCCTGGGGATGATCACGGTTTCGGGTCAAACCACAACCCGACCCGAACCGCACCGCGCGGTTTGAAAAAAATTAGAAATGATTTCGGGTCAATCAGAATCGAACTGCAAATTTCGAGTCGGTGTGTGGTTTTGACCCAACTGTGACCTGAACCACCCAAAACTGTAAATTCTGACTCAAATCGCGACTCGAACCGCCTAAACCGTCGACCCGCATTCAAATTAGATATTATTTTATATTTTTCTTCTTCTTTAACCATGAAATTTAATATATTTAATGATCATATGATAATATGCAATGTATAAATGAAAATTAGGTATTTTTTCTCTTCAATTATTATGTGAAAACACACAAATTTTCCTTAAAAAAATTATAATCCAAACCTCCGACCCGAACCGCCCAAACCGCTAAACCACCAACCCAAATCACCATAGTTTTTCTTATCAAATTTACGATTTCGGTTTCTAATTTCCCAAATCGTCAATCAACGCGGTTTGAAGTGAAAAACGAAAAAACCGACCCGAACCGCACCGCAAACACCCCTAGTCCGGCTTGCACGTGATATGGAGTCGGGCTGGTCTGGGAGAGCCCGAATTCTGTGAACTGCAGAGGCTGTACCGGATGAATGCCAACCCAAAAGAGTACAAGGATTGATATTACCTTTCTTCTCACGCCCTGGCGACCCACTGATCTCCCAACTCCCGGCCACGAACGAAAACTTCAAGGACAAATGGATTTGGGTTCAAGGCACTTGGGGGATGCTCCAGTATGTGGATGGTGTGAGTGTGCTGATCCCCAATGTCTTTCGAGTGAGAGGTAATTTCCTGGCCTGATCATTTATTTTTCTGACTCGAACTCATTCTAACCCCTGCGAGTCTTGCAGCCTGCTGGGGGAATCCCGAAGGTATATCATCGCAAACGGGAATGGATCAAGTCGGCATCCGCGTATGGGAGTAGTGCTTCTGATGTCCTTAATTCTTCGTCTTTAACTGCCTCGGGCATTATCCCTCACATCCCACCATCTCAATCTAAGAAGTCTGGTAGGCTCTGACCGACCTGATGCCATCTCATGTTTAAACTGAAGTTTTATGTTATCTTCTTTTACTTATCTATTTATCTTTTGTTCACATGGATGTCAGCCAGGAAAGACGTATACAAGATCACCGATGAGATAACCAGAGCGATCCGATGGAAACCTAAGGGAGCTCGGATTAGACTCACCACACCCTTTCTTCCTGAGGCTAGAAAGAGAACCGCACATCTCGCTTCCTCATCTGCCGGACCTTTGCATCATCAACAATCGAGCCTTCATACTCAACAGGCCGGCGCTTCCCTGCCATCCCCTCCCTCGGGGGAGCCCTTCGTCTCTCAAACTATTACAACTGCCCCTAGGCCTCAGAAACGTCACTTCCACCAGGCCGGGGATGATAATACTGAGGAGCCTCCCGTGAAATCTACCAAAAAGAAATATGTGGCCCAAAAAAGGCAAATGTCCCGCGACTTCTACCGAATCTGCCGACAACGTCTCTCCTTTAGGTGCCGGGGATATTCCTGAGAAGATGAGGGATCACCTGATCCATCTTCTTCCAACCGTGAATTGCATTGCAAAGGCGGTCAGTATCCAGAAAGCGAAGGAGATCAAAGATCTTTCCCTTGAGAAAATTATCGACCAATCTTGTGAATTTCTTGCCCATGTAGCTGAACTTGTTCACCCATTAATTTTTCATTTCACCCTCCCTTACTGACTTTCGTGCCTTTACTTGCAGGTGATTTATGCAATGTCCACCAATCGAGACCTGATTGTCAGTACACTCTCAAAAGGCGGTCAAGCACAAAGGCTTCAAAGTCGCCTAACCGAGCAGGAACAATAGTTGACAAAGCAACTGGAAACGGTCAAGCTTAAATTGGAGATATGCGGCCTTAAGCAGTCTGAAATCGAAACTTAGACCATGGCAGCTTCTCTTCGCCAGGCTTCAGACTTTATGAAGAGTGAGAGAGATGACGTCAAATCTGAGGCCACAAGCCTAAATGATGATGTCAAATCCCTGAAATGGCAGCTGGCTTCTTCGGGAAAAAAAGTTGAAAGACAAATCGGACCTGCTGGAGAAAGCCTATGAAGACTTGAGAAGGGTGGAGGCCGAAGAGCTTGGTCGGTTGGAGACTGCTAAAGAAGAAGCGAAGGTTGAAGAGATGGAGAGTTGCATTAGGATGTTCGGGGCACTTCAACCTGAAGTGAACTTGAAAATGGTCCGTACCGTTGTAAGAATATGCAAGGGGTAGGTCTCTCTGGAGGAGTTTTGTCGCAATCTGTATGAAGCCTCCGAGGACGACCAAGATCCGGAAATGGGTCAAGATCCTGATTCCTGAGCCCATCCCTCCCCAGTCCCTGAACTCGTAACTATTCAAGTTCTCAACTTCCAACAAGAACACAAGAACGCCTGTTCCAATGTCTAACATGCCTACGCTTTCAGTCAGCTCTGGCGAAACTTTCCTTTCAAATTCAAGCATTGAAGTAGGTCGTTGAGAGCCTGTTCCATTTCTTGTGCACGTTCTTCTATGAGAAAGTGGTTAATAAAGAAGAATATGTTGAAAAGGCATCTAGAATATGTAGTGTCCCTAATGTACGTCGTTTGTCGGTGTATGTTTCAAGATCAGCCTTCCAAATTTTGGATTCGAATCTAGGGGTGTATTTTTGTAAGAGTATGGAATAGTCAGAGATATTTTATGTTCCATTTAAACCCAGATCGGGTGATTTAACGGAGGGATTTCCAACATTTTCAACAAAAAAAATTAAAAAACTAATTCACAAGTTAACATACAAGAGAAATATCATTATTTTACATATAAATACTTGAGATTTTAATGATGTCAAAACCCTATTTTTTTTTTTCCTTTCTTATTTAATAAAATTACATTATTCAGAATTTAATTCTTCTATACGTTTTCGCTTCCTCACCAAAATCCATCAAGCACCAAAGTAAGGTTGATATTATCCTACGCTTTCAGTCAGCTCTGGCGAAACTTTCCTTTCAAATTCAAGCATTGAAGTAGGTCGTTGAGAGCCTGTTCCATTTCTTGTGCAAATTCTTCTATGATAAAGTGGTCAATAAAGAAGAATATGTTGAAAAGGCATCTAGAATATGTAGCGTCTCTAATGAGCGTGATTTGTTGGTGTATGGTTCAAGATTTGGCCTCCAGATTTTGGGTTTGAATCTAGGGGTGTATTTTTATAAGAGTATGAGATAATCAGAGGCTTTACCTACTCCGTTTACACTCGAATCGGGTGATTTGACGGAAGAATTTTTAATATTTCCAAAAAAAAAATTAAAAACTAAAAAACTAATTCACAAGTTAACATACAAGAGAAATATCATTATTTTACATATAAGTACTTGATATTTTAATGATGTCAAAACCCTATTTTTTCTTCATTTCTTTTGCATAAAATTTAGGGGTTAGCATCGGTTCCGGTTCTACCCGAAACCGGTTGGAACCGGACCGATTTTCTGGGTTTGGAACCGGAACCGGTTGTAATCGGGTAGGTTCCGGTTCCAAATATGAAGGAACCGATTTTATCCGGGTAGATTCCGGTTCCAAAATAGTTGGAACCAGAACCGGACCATGGAACTGGTTTATATGAACATAAATTTTAAACATTTGATGTTCATTATTTAATTTCTTTGTTAATGGTGTGTTGTTTGATTTTTTATGTAATAATAGGAGTTTGTGATTGGTTAATTTCTTTCGCTGCCAGCTCAAGTCTTCGTTTACTTGCATTTCTTCTAAGAATGTGAGGGAAAAAAAGTTGTAATTAATTAATGATGATTTTTATTTTTAATTGATTTTTGTTTAGGAAAAGTTATGGATATTTTCATGTTTGGGATATTTCTCATTTGGCATGTAAAGATTCAAATTGACATATGAGTAAATTTTCTTATTCAACGCGTATATACAGAAACAGTAGGATTAGAATCATTACCAAGTTGAATTTTCAAAGCTTAGATATTTTTAACAAGTCATTTTTATGGATTAATTTCAAAATGGATGTTTTAAAATTCAATTATATTTAAATAAAAAAAATGACACTCAATTATCTTATAAATTGTCATAATAATGTTTTAGTCTTCATAATTTTAGAAATACAAGTTTTAATATTCGCCGTTAAATATTTTTTATTAATTGATATATTTTTTCTAATTTTGAAATAACTAAAGATAGTTTTTCTTTAGTATATTCAAGTTATTTGATAGTAATGGATGGAAATAAACTCAAAATTAGAGGAATTAATGCTTTTATTTTCCAAAATGTAGGAACTAAAGTAAAATAGGGTAATTCGGAACCGGACCGGAATCGGATTGGAACCGAATAATAGAGTATCCTGTTTAATTGGGTAGGTTCCGGTTCCACTTAGTGCGGAACCGAATTTTTCCGGGTAGGTTCCGGTTCTATGCGGAACCGGAACCGAAATCGATTTTGCTCACCCCTAATAAAATTACATTATTCAGAATTTAAATCTTTTATACGTTTTCGCTTCATCACCAAAATCCATCAAGCACCAAAGTGAGATTGATATTATCTTACGTCCAAGAAATCCAATTCGTGACTCAATCTCATTTCAAACTTCAAACGCAAAAGCATCACAACTTTCAAGTTTATTTGTGTTCTTCACATTTATTTGTTATGTGTTTCTATTTGATTGTAATATCTAAATGCTACATAAATGTAGTTTATTATTTGTAGAATAGTTTATAAAAACCGAGACAATAAGAATATTTATATGTAATTAAATTTTAATCGTTCTTTGTAAATAGTGTAAATAGTGTGGTGGAAGATTATAAAAAAAAAAAAATTAATCCTAATTAATGATTTTTGAATTGGTATAAAGAGAAGAAAATAATGTTTCAACACTCGTTGATCAACGGGTAATTGCATAGTGGTTAAAATAAAATAACATTCACTTGCACAATCTTGAAAACCATTTTAATTTCTTAAAACAATAAAGAACTTTTTCAATGCAGCTAGGAAATGATCTACTCTAGAGTCGTGTAAGATTAAAAAAAAATTAAAAGAAAACAACAGCACGATTAATTTTTATTTATCGTTAAATAAAAATCAAATTCAAACAGAATTTCTTTAACTGAAATCCATATCCTAGAGACCTTTCAACATATTCGTCTTTATTATCTAGATTACAGAAAGTAGTTACAGGCTCAACGACCTACTCCGATGCTTGAATTTGTAAGGAAAGGTTCGCCGGAGCTGACTGATGGTGAAGGCACGTGATACATCGGAACAGGCATCTTTGTTGGAAGATTTGGCATCGCTGTTTCAAAGTTGAGAACTTGAATAGCCTGCCTTATTGAAGGCCTGAAACTGCGGTCAGGGTGAGCACACCATAACCCCACAACTATCAAGCATGAAATTTGTTGCTCATCAAATCTCATATCCAGTTCTCATCGGCAGCCAAAAGAAGTTGCCCTTTTCCGTAAAGATCCCAAACCCACTCTACCAACCCCATTTCGGAATTTAATCTCTTACGATCAATTGATTTTCTTCCAGTAGCAATTTCTAAGGCAACGACTCCAAAGCTGAATACATCTGATTCTTTACTAGCCCTGCCAGTGCTTATGTATTCAGGGGCCATGTAGCCTAAAGTTCCTGCCAACCCAGTTGTTTGAGGACCTAGTTCATGATCCATCAGCCGGGCTAGTCCAAAGTCTCCAAGTTTGCAATTAAAATTAGAATCCAACATTATATTGCTCGATTTGATATCCCTGTGCACAACACATTGCTCCCATTCTTCATGAAGATAGAGCAAAGCAGAGGCCAACCCAAGACAAATCCTGTACCTTACAGCCCAAGGAAGAGAGCTTTTCTTGCCGAAAAGGTGATCATCAAGGCTAGCATTCGGCATGAACTCGTAGACAAGCAGGAATTCACCTCTATCATGGCACCAGCCAATAAGTTGCACCAGGTTCCGATGCCTCAACTGGCTAATAGTCTTCACCTCGGTTACATACTCTTTTTTCCCTTGTTTAGATCCTTTTGATATTTTTTTGACAGCAACAGCCATATCCAAATCTATTAGATAACCCTTGTAAACGGAACCAAATCCTCCTTGGCCCAACTTTTTATTCTCCGCAAAGTTGCTGGTTGAAGATGCAAGATCACTGTAAGAAAATCTTCTTGGTCCTGCACCTCTTTCAAGGGCATCATTAATTGAAGTTAAATTCACGGACTTTGCTGTAGATTTTCTCTCTCTATGCTTCCACCTTCGCAAAGTTAATAAAAGTCCCGTTATCAACCCAGCTATCAGAGCAACAGTTGAAACTGTGGCAGCAACAATTTTTTTGGTCTTTTTCGCATCCTTTCCAGGCCTGTACTTTATATCCAAACTTGAATTGAACTCCCACGATCGAACCATATGTCGCTCTCTAACCTGTCCTATGGCAGCTGAAAAGCCAACTGAAACCCATGGAGGTAGAACTTTCTGTAGATCAATTATGTAAAATAAACTAGTATTCTCCAGCGGATCAAAGGACTGTCGGTAGGTCCAAGACACACTCAAATTTTTAGTAGTAGAATTATAAGCAATCCGCACATCAGCAGTGTCTCCACTGTGAAGGCTGGCGTTCCATCGAGTGTAGACAGCTGAAGCAATTGAGTTATTGTTGATCCCCACATGATCTTTAACTTCTTTAGGATCCCATTCAGGATTTGAGAAAGAATCGAATTCTACCACAACAATTTGTTCGGAAGCTGAGAAAATAGTTGTGGTGTTAAATAGGCCTAGAAAGCCAGCAGCCGAATTTGGAGGTATTTGAAATCCAACAGGAGCTAGGAAAAAAGTAAGCCCATGACCATAAGTGTCAAGACCCAGGGTGTCGATCATGAAGGAGAATTGGGTGATGAAGTCAGTAAGCTTTCCCGTATCTGTGTCCCAAAGCGGCACTCTTTCAGCATAAGTGACCAAACCAACACGACATGTATAATCGTAATTGGTAATTAATTCAAGGGCTTCAACAGAAGCTGCTGCAGCTCCCTGATAGAGGATGTTGTTTGTATTAGAGTCAAAATGAGACATAGTAAAGTTAACTGAACTAGAAGAGGGAAAAAGAACGCTAATGGAAATGAAGAAAGGTACACAGAGCAGATTACACGTCAAGCTGGCCATGGCTACTGAGGGAGAGGGTATGAAGAAGATGTGCAGCATCAAAGAGGAACCTAATTGACCTTAAATAGTGAAGCTAATATTAGACTATGTCTTGATTTCTTGTTCTTGATGTCTAAGTTTCAACTACGCACTATAATTTATTCCTCCAGAAACCTTCGCTGAAAGGGAACCATGCTTCCTCGAAGGATAAAGAGAGACTTTCTTTGGAAATTTAAAGCCAACAATGCAACTCCAGTGTTGAAATGAATGGTTAGGATTTATTATCCCTAATGTTTTTTTTTTTGTTTTTTTAGGATTTAACCATATATATATATATTATTAGTCTTAAATTTATTCACAAACAAATTAAAATAAACATAAGTTAATCACAACACAATTACATACTTTTTTTTTTTGTATAGATGCTCTTAATCAAACTTAATTGATTACTTAACTCAATAAGCAAATGCTCTTATTTATAAGAGGGAAATCAAGTACTATAACATCACATGCATGACTTCCTATTAACTCACATGCATTTAGAAGCAAGCCTTGATTATTATGTAATCACATGCATTTGCATGCATTGATTACTATGTAATCACATATATTTGGATGCTTAATAACTTCCTCTAACCTCTCCAAAAATATTTTCACCATAGGTGTACCACATGTTCCCCATCAACATTTTCCAAATTGTTGTTTCTTAACAACATTTTCCAACATTTCCCACTCACACATGATAGGATCAACAATTTTTATTGTCTCTACAAGAATAATTCATACTTAGCAATTGTGTCGTGCGACCAGCATACTTCGAGAGCTCACTTGCTATACACATGTTATGAATATATAAGTGCTCGATTAATGGATAGAACCATAGTGGATTATGTATGCAGTATCATCAATCATTTATCACATTATATATCTCTCGATCTCTTTTCGAATGTAATATTTATTTTGTATTCACAATCATGTTTGATCAAATAAAACAACATAATTGGTCGACCAGTGAATACAAGCTAATGCGATATTACTCATATAATGATATTTCTCTTTTCTCGAATCTCTCAACCTTGATTCAATTCGCTTTTTCAGAGATATTCTTTCGGATCGAATCTCTTATGATCCTTCAGTAACACTCCAAGATAGCGATCATCAATTCTAAGTTTTGAGAAGTAGACAAGAGTCTAAAGGGTACAACGTGAGATTGAAATATTCTCAAGGGTCTCATACAATATCAAGACTTAGATCTTTACTTGTATTACATTCAATAGTCGCAATTGTACATATGGTATAAAAATATGTGCTACGATATTCTCTCATTTCCTATGGAGCGTATGTCTCATAAAATACTGTACAGATGATAGTTCAGACAAACACAATGTCTAACTCATATCTGACATTAAGACAAGTAAGGTAAAATGAACTTATTCACCTTAGGTCATATCACATAGAAAGTGACCTCACAACGACATTACTTAATTTTCAAGCTGGAGCTATCTAAATTATCACTCAGATAATTAACTTAAAAAATTTATCTCATCTCTCATTAACACAAACTAACAGAGGCGATTGCCCGTGTGAGAGGGTCAATCATTCAGTTGTCTGACATACTTCTTATACTAACTAATAGTATATTTGTTTAAACATGTATCAACATAGTAACATGTAAGCATTGAATACAAATATCAATGAGTATTAACATTAGTAAATATTATTGAGAAAAATAACACATAATAATATGTAAGTACATTAACATCTACGCAATCCCTGAGTTTTTACAAGTCTAACAAAGACATCTCTAGGAACAGGCTTGGTCAATGGATCTACTATCATCTCTTGCGTAGAAATGTACTCTATGTTTGCCTCTTCTCATGCAACTATGTCTTTTACAAAGTTATATTTGGTATCTATATGTTTCGTTTTATAATAGAATTTTGGGTCTTTTGTGTATGCTATTGCTGCTTCACTAGCACAGTTAACTAATACTGGACCATAGCGTCATTTGACATACCTAAATGATCCAAGAAATTTTTCAACCACGCAGCTTCTTGTACTGTAGATGAAAAGGCCACAAATTCAGCCTCCATTGTGGATAAGGCTATACAAGATTGTTTCTTATTGCTCCATGATATGGCATCATTGTTTAGTAAGAAAATAAAACCGGAGGTAGATTTTCTTTCATCTAAATCTCCTCCCCAATCAGCATCAATATAGCCTCGCAATTGCAGATCATTCCCTTGATAGCACAGTGAGTAATCAGTTGTCTCTCTCAGATACCTAAATATTCTTTTAATTACTTTTCAATGTGCTAACCCTGGATTGGATTGGTATCTACTTACCATTCCAACAGCGAAACAGATATCGGGTCTCGTACATAATATTGCGTACATTAAACTTCCAACAGCAGTTCCATAAGGGACTTTCTTCATTTGTTTTTTTTCCTGTGGAGTTTCAGGACACAATCTACGACTCATATCTTCAATTCTTGTGATATGAGTATCAATGGGTTTGTAAGCCTGCATTTGGAAGCGTTCAAGAATTTTCTTTATGTATGACTCTTGTGAAAGAGATATTAAATTTTTTGAATGATTTCTTGATATCTTAACCCCAAGAATATATACAGCTTCACCCATATCTTTCATCTCGAAGTTAGATGATAATCATTCTTTGATGTGTTTTACAAACTCCTTATCATTTCCAGCTATAAGTATATCATCCACGTACAAGGATAAGAAAATGAACTTATCCTTATATCTCTTGGTATACACACAATGATCCTCATCTATCATTGTGAAATCATTCGAAATGATTGTATTGTGGAATCGTATATACCATTGTCTAGACGATTGCTTAAGACCATATATAGACTTTAAAAGTCTACATACTTTCTCATTTTCATTTTCATTTTCTTTCATGAAACATATTGGTTGTTTCATGTAGATTTCTTCGTGAAGTTCTCCATTGAGAAAAGCAATATTTACATCCATTTGATGTAATTCTAGATCCATGCTTGCTACTATAGCCAGAATCAAGCGAATTGAGGTAAACTTTACAACATGTGAAAAAGTCTCATCGTAGTCAATTCTTTCCTGTTGTGTATACCATTTTGCTACAAGTCGTGTTTTTTATATTTCGATATTGCCATCGGCATTATGTTTTATTTTAAGAACCTATTTGTTCTTGATAGCTTTGCGTCCTTTGGGTAGATCAACCAATTCTCAAACTTGGTTGAACCTCATTGACTCAATTTCTTCTTCCATTGCTTTCATCCATTTTTCCTTAGCATGACACTGAAGAGCCTCTTTTATGTTTCTAGGCACTTCATCCTCTTCAGCCAGAATTATAAAGGTTTCTCCTTCGCTATCGAAACAGCTTCCAGGAATGCTTATACGATTACTACGTCGTAATTGGGATTCTAGTTGTGGAACTAATTCCTCACTTTCCATATTATTCCCATTTGGATCGTGCACATTGCTCCCATTTGGATTATGTACATCACTCCCACTCGGATCACGTAAATGAGACTTTTGTGAAACTAATTCATCATTTTGAGATTCATGTGAAACTGATTCATCATGTTTTCTCAAATTTCTTTCCTCACCCCCACTTGAATTAGGTAAACCTGAGTGTTCATCAATCATAGGATTCATGTGATCTTGATTTTCATATAGAGATAAATCTTGACATATCTCTCCTTGCTTAGGAAAATCATTCTCTAAAAATATGATATCTCGTGATTCAAATTCTGTCACTCCTCCACTTACATGTTCACCTATGTAAACATACATTTTTGACTGTTCAGAATATCTTATGAAATACATTTTTTCCTCTTAAACCTAACTCTCCATGTTCGTGAGAACACACATGGACATATACAGCACAATTTCAAGGTTTCAGAAAGTGAATATCTAGTTTGCGACCTGTCCACAACTCATATGGTGTGGTGACAACAGATTTTGATGGCACTCGGTTAAGTATATATATGGCGGTCAACAATGCATCACCCCAATAGGTTATAGGTAAATTTATTTGTGTCATCATAGACTTAACCATTTCAAGAAGAGTTCTATTTATTCTTTCTGCAATATCATTTTGTTGAGAAGTAACAGGAGTAGTCAACTGACGATTAATTCCTGTTTCATCACATAATTCTCTAAACTGTTTAGATAAGTACTCACGACCACGGTCAGTGCGTAGTGCTTTAATCTTCTCTCGCGATTAAACCTTGGAAAGAAGTTTGATTGGCTCGAGGTCGGTTACGTCCCACCGAGACTTTAATTATCTTTGTTGGCATGGGGTCGGAGTTCTTCCCCATGGAAAAATGTGGGTTAGCACAATGAGGGAATATTCCCTTATGGCTAAATGCTTATCATGGCTCGGGTCTGCTTTCGTACCGCCGAGGCCTTGGTGATTGATGGCTTGAGGATGGGTTACATCCCGTCGAGGTCCTTTTCTTGTGTTTTGGTGCAATGAGGGTTCATTCCCTTGCAACCAGATGACTTAGATGGCTTGAGGTCGATATTTCCCCCGAGGCCCCTCTTTGTCAGATCGGTTCGAGGTCGGGCTACATCCCACCGAGGCCTTAACTATCATTGTTGGCATGGGGTCGGAGTTTCTGCCCCATGGCCAAGTGTTGAGTGTTGGCACAATGAGGGAACATTCCTTTGTGGTCAAATATTCATTATTGTGGCTCAGGGTCGGGTCAATGCCTAACCTCCATTAGTCCACAATAATGGAAGCATTTAGGAAATTATTACTCTCATATGGTTATTTCTATCCGAACATGACTCGCTACAAATGTTACATAATGAAATAGGCACTAGCACAAGCCATGGTAGAAATCATGTGGGAGAAGGATCGGAGGAATAGAAGGTAGAGAAACTCGATCGATGAATGAATGGTCCAGCTAGGCATGGCAAGCAGACCCGGACCCGGCCTGGGTATGCATGGACTCGGACGACCCGGGTCCAGGTCTGTATTTTGATGACCCGTAATTTATCAGGTCTGAATGCCTGTCCGAGTAGTTCCGGGACTCGCTAAAAAAAAGATTGATCACAAATGATTAAATCGAATTTGGCTGAAGAAGATGAATCGAATGCAGTTAATTAACAACAACAACAACAACAACACGGCTTAACCCAAAAAATATATATATGTGTGATGAATTTGGAATTGGGAGCCTCTGTATTTAAAGACTCACAAGTTACCTTATTCACTTTGACTTCGGAAAAGTCTTTTGAAACCAAATACCATGACACTGTAAATTATATTAAAAAAATTGTGGAGAGTTGTGGATCCCGGGTCCGGATTCGGGTATACCCGGATCCATTCCAGGTATACTCGGGTCCGAACCCGGATGCATTTTACCGGGTCCATTTCCAGACACGGGTCCCTTAAAGAGCTTGCGGACCTGGGTCCGGATCCGTAAATTGTGGAGAGTTGTGGATCCCTGAGACTCGAGTCCTCGTTCAAACAACAGAAGGAACAAGGGGAGGATTGATCATTGGCCACTTCCTCAAGACGACGGACGGACGATAACTTATAATATAAGGTCTTCTCCATCCAGAAGACTAAGGCTTCAAGGCTACAACTTCGACGTATCGCTTGGAGCTCTGGTGGCCACTCTCAAGAACATCGGAAACACTGTACGATGGCCCAAATGAGGTCGGGAGAATTTAGGAAAGAAAGACACAAGCAAGTGGTGTGAGTTTCATCGAGACTACCGACACCTTACAGCTGACAGTGTAGCCCTCAGTCTAGAAGTGCTAGAATTTCTCAATAAATGGAACCTCAAGGAATTGGTGACAGAAAAAATGGGAGAAGAGACTATAAAGAAGGGAAGACGAAAATGATGAACCTTTGCTTCCTCCACTAATAGACAATTTGGTAAAAGTTATCATTGGAGGATCCAGTATCCGTGGAGTCTCATACTCTTCGGCCAAAAGACACATCCGCAAAAAGATCTTTCAGATTACTCTGGCCAAAAGACACATCTGATCAAGGATCTTTCAGATTACTTTATCCCCATGGGTCGAAGAAACACACACCATCATTTGCATTGGGTTCCAAGATGATCAGAGTGCGGATCCCCTCAATCCATACCATGACGCTTTAGTCTTATCTTTGCAGGTGGCCAACTTCCTGGAGACCAACATGCGTCTTAGTGTACAACGGGTCTTCTACTAACATCATTTTCTCTGTAGCTATGAAAAAGATGAACCTCCAAGAAAGTAGCCTCAACAGAAAATCAATCCTATTGTTCGATTTCAATGGAGAACATAAGTTCATATTGGGCGAGATACAACTCCCAGTCTATACAGAATAAGTCAATAAAATGGTGACCTTCCTCGTGTTGGATTGTCCATCGGCATACAACATAATAATAGACTGACCATAGATCCATCAGATGAGGGCAGTGCCTCCACCTTTTATCAAGTCATCAGATTCCCCAACAAGTGAGGGGTGAAAGAGATTAAAGGAGACCAGCATGCTTCTTGGAGCTGCTACCAGACTACTCTGAAGAAGAATTCAGCCTTTTATAGCAATTACATAGGGCTCCAATCGAGCTGACAATCCACAGCCGACCATAGAGGATCTCGACTAAGTGTAGATCTACCCAAAACATTCAGAGCAAAAAGTCTAGATAGGGGCTCTATTGGATCCAACCTTATAGGGAAAGTTGATCGAATTTTTTTCTAGCCGATATGACTGATTTGCATGGACTCACCATGACATTACTGGGATCGATCCCAGCCTGATGACTTATAGACTCAACGTCAACCCAGACTGCCCTCTAGTAAGGCAGAAAATGAGGAAATTTACCCATGTGAGGAACGAAATCGTCAACTAGTAAGTATAAAGCTCATAGAGACCGGGGCAATAAAAGAAGTCTAGTAACTAGAATGGCTAGCCAAAATGGTAGTCAAGAAGAAGAAGAAGAATGGAAAATGGAGAGTATACATCGACTTCACATATTTGAACAGGGTATGTCCTAAAGACTCGTTTCCCCTTCCCCACATTGATTCCATGGTAGACACGATTGATGGACACGAGCTGTTATGCTTCATGAATGGGTACTCAGGCTACAATCAAATACTCATGCACCCAGATGACCAAGAGAATACTTCATTCATCACCAACATTGGGACATTCTGCTACAAAATCATGTCATTCAGATTGAATAATACGGGAGCAACTTATCAACAATTGGTGAACAAGATTTTCTCCGACTTCCTAGCAAAATGATGGAGGTCTACATCGATGATATGCTGGTCAAGTCCCTAAAAGCTTTCAATCATATGGGTCATCTGGAGCAAGCATTCGATGTCATGAGGGAGTACAACATGAAGCTCAATCCAACGAAGTGCGCCTTTTAAGTTTCATTATGGAAGTTCCTTGGATATTTGGTGACGCGGAGAGAGATAGAAGTCAACCCAGATCAAATAAAGTCAATCCTGAGCATTTCATCCCCAACTAACATCAACGATGTGATGTGACTGGCCGGAAGGATAGCGGGCTTAAATAGGTTCATCTGTAAAACAAGAGACAAGTGTTTTTTGTTCATCAACGCATTGAGGAAATCAAAGGAGTTTAAATGGACTGAAGCATGGGAAGAAGCACTCCAACAACACAAAAGGTACTTAACCACTTCCCCATCTCTCTAAACTAGTAAACGGGAAAGACTTTTCATTTTGTCACTCAAATAAGTATTTGATCATGAAAAAAATCTTAGAAAATTAGTTAAGAAAATGTAATTATAATGTTTGAAGGAGCAGTCTTACTTCTCCAGATTTCTTTCTTTCTTTCTTTTTGTCTCTCTAGATGGGCAAAAGTCGGAATATGAAGGAGCATCATTTTCTTTAATGAGATGAAATATGTCACCTGCATGAAAAATTATATTATATTTCGGGTGTATATGTCATCTCTCTCATAATAGTTGGATCATATAACTGTGTGAGACCCAGCTGCTGTGAAAGAGATGACATATACACCCGAAACATGATATATCTTCTCCACCTGCACGGACAAAGTTCAGTTAACTGCAACAAGAGTTCGGTGAATTGCATTTTATCCAATGTGTTACACTGAAATTCAATAGATCGAAATTGCACATCCTATAATTCGTGTTTGCAATGAAAATGTGACTTTTGGAGGAAAGAAATCTCTCCAAATGAAAAAATACATCTTTTTGTGATATTTTTTTAGTGTAAAGATATGTTATATCATTTGTATTTAATTGAAATTCAAAATGAAAGCATAGAAATGTATGACTTAAATGGTGTGATAATTTCTTAAGGCACAACCATTAACTTGAAAGGTACCCTTACTATTGCTTGTCATATATGCAGAGAAAAATATTCTTCTTATCTTTCTTTTCTTTACATCAGGATTAACAAAAGATTGTCCTTTTATTGATTTGATTATTCACAAATCAAATCAATAATGAAGAATTCTCAAAAAATCCTATTATGATATCATGGCTATTATTATCTCTTGAAATCTTTACTTATCTCGGAGAATTTAGTGTCAAGTTTCCCCTAAAAATCACAACGTAATACACACGCGTGCTAAAAAAATCCAACTCAAACTAATTTGTATAGCAGATTCTATTTCAATCACATCTATAAAACGAGCATTATTAAAAGGAAATCCTTTTTAGAGTGGCTATGCTTAGGGGTGGCAAAACGAATCAACGAATCGAATTTATATCGAATCCTAAACGAATCGAATCAAAATATGATGGATTCGTATTCGATTCGTTTATTAAACGAATCATAATATCAAGATTCGTATTTGATTCGTTTATTAAACGAATCGAATACGAATATTCGTTTATTCGTTTAGTCAATGATATTATTTAATAAAATAATTTACCACACTTGATTTACATTAATTCTTCATAAATATATACATATGAAATATGTAATTAATATATTTACTAAAAATATCTCACCAAATATCGAAAATATTACTTTTTCTATGATAATTAGCTATAATTTCTCGAATCTTAAATGAAAATTAACAAGAACTAGTAAATAAAAATAATAAAATGAATCTTAAACGAATAAACGAATCAATGAACTTAAATTCGTATTCGATTCGTTTAATAAACGAATCGAATCGAATCGACCCATTTATTAAACGAATTCATTTTTTCAAACCTGTATTCGCTTTAAAGCGAATCGAATCGAACGAATAAACGAATCCTGACCCAAATTGCCACCCCTAGCTATGCTACTACAATATATATATATATATTTCCTACCCATTTTCAATGGGGCACAAATATACCCAATAATATAATGTGATTATTTCTTACGGCGATAAACATTCTTAAACAGTAGGTAAAATATTACAATTTTTTTTGGGGGGCATGCTAACAAACGGAAATACCCATAATTATTGGAAATATATATATATATATATATATATATATATATATATATATTTTTTTTTTTTTTTTTTTTTTTTATTTATTTATGGATCCAACCGAAAATTACAACCTATTGATGCCCATTCGTCTTCCTGTTTAAGGTTAGTTAATGGGCTCGATTTTGAAAAGTCAATCACTAAATTCAAGTATTATTTGTTAATATTTTCAAGATTTTAGAAAAACTCAGTTTATTAAATTTTAAATTGTTGCTCTTAATTTGGGGTGGTAAAACAAATTGACGAATCGAATTTATATCGAATCTTAAACTAATCGAATCAAAATGTGATGGATTCATATTCGATTCGTTTATCAAATAAATCCTGATATCAAGATTTGTCGAATACATTCATTTAATTATGATATTATTTAATAACATAATTTATCATAATTTATTTACATTAATTCTTCATAAATATATATATATGAAATACATAAATAATATATTTACTAAAAGTTAATCACCAAATATCGATAAACTTATTTTTTCTATGGTAATTAAACATAATTTCTTAAATCTTAATTGAAAAATAACAATAACTAGTAAAAGAAAATAATAAAATGAATTCTAAACGAATTAATGAACTTAAATGCGTATTCGATTTGTTTAATAAACTAATCGAATCGAATTTACCCATATATTAAACGAAATTATTTTTTCAAACTCGTATTCGCTTTAAAGCGAATTGAATCGAACGAATAAATGAATCATAACTCAAATTATCACCACTAATCTTAATGTGTTTTTTCAAATATAAATTTAAATAAAAAATATTTAAAATATGATCATATTTTTTAAAATCCGATCCATTTACCAATCATATTCGTGTTTGATTTCCATTTCATTGGCGAGCACATTTGACTATTTCCCAAACATCAGAGTATGATAGCAACACCGAAGACATAGACTATGACTTTGATGGTGCGTTTACGTACACTTAATCGGAATGAGATGGAATCGGAATGAAATAGAATCGGAATGATAAATAGGAATCAGAATAAGTTGTTTACTTAACTGTAGAAATCGGAATCGGAATGAAGCAGTATTACCATTTATGTGTTTACTTTGTCCAGTAATCGAAATGAATTGTTAAAAATTTACAAAAATATCCTTAGTTATAATTATATATTAATTTATTATTTATTAATTATTATTAATTTTTGATGTATTGAATTACTCAATGTTAAATTATTCTTCTATTAAAATATTAAATATTATTTTATTATTAATTATTGATTAATAGTTTTTATTTATTATTTATTATTTAAGTATTAATTAATGTATTAATGTATTAAATTACTAAATATTAAATTATTCTTTTATTAAAATGTTAAATATTATTTTATTATTAATTATTATTAATTTTTTTTATTTATAAATTAAGTATTACATTATTAATTAATTTTTAATGTATTAAATTACTAAATATTAAATTATTCTTTTATTAAATTATTCTTTTATTAAAATAGTAAATATTATTTTTATTAATTATTGATTAATTATTAATTATTAATACATTTTATTTATTATTTATAAATTAATATTAATTAATTATCTTAGAGATAATATTGTAATTTCTCATCAATAATGGGAATGAGAATCTCATTCTCATGGGGTGGTGAGAATGTGATTTTCATTCCCTATTCCCAAATTTGTGGGCCTCACTCACATTCTCATTCCTATTTTTATTCAATTTTATTAAGTAAACAACCTTATTAGAAATGATTCTCATTCCTCCATTCTCATTGTCCTTAAGTAAACACACCATGAGTTACTTAGACTCACAAATAACAAAAAAAAAACACAATATTTTATAATTTGTAATACATAATTAACAGGTTCTTAATGAATGTTGTTTGGTAGTATAAGGTTCGGGATATGATCTTCAAGTCTTATGTTTGAATTTAGGGAGTGATTTTCTTATAGGAGTCTGAGACAGTCGAAGATTTTATATGTTCTGTTTAAATGTGGGTATGGTGATTTGACTGTGTGATTTGTAATATTTTTTTTTTAAAAAATACATAATTAAAAAATGGATTAGAATATAATTATATTTCAGTTTTGTGGTGGTGATTTCCACAACGGTGTTGGTAAATATATGTCATTAAACAGTATATAATCATGCAAATCAAACGGATCAAACTTCCAATAATAGATCTAGATGCAAAATCCTAAATCCAGAAAAACTTAAAGACTAAACCTGGAAATTGAGATTATAGAAACAATCCAAGTCGAGATGATCTCTGTCCTTAAGAACTTATTGGCTCCGTCACGGGTGCTTTACGGATTCGTTTTGCCAACGTTCTCCCAGGATTACTCGGAATCTTCTTGTTCAAGGAGCACTCCTTAACAAGTGTGTGAACTAGGAATAATGGTGGATTCTCTCTCAAAAAACAAAGGAAAACAATGTCTCTTGCTTAGCAAAATTCGGATATCTTCTGTATATTATGTTTTGGATATCAAGCCTACTTATATAGGCATGGAAGGGTGCCAATAGGGCACCCTTTGGGATGGGGTGCAACCCCCCAAAGGGTTGTACCCCTAACAAGCACCCAATCCAATCCAAAAGACAGAATTACCCTTAATGAAGAATTTCCTACAATCCCCCACAATTCTTCAAATATCCACGGAGACATTTGAGAGAGTTACCATGAACTAAAGCTGCATCGAAATAGGTAGCTTTCGCCTTGAACCTTTCCTAGTGAGTGACAATCGGATTTACTTGGCAAACCAGTGACCCATAGTCTTGAACTGTTCTGCCGTTGGTGTAAACCAAGACAATTGCCAACACACAGCTTAATTCGACCATTTTCCCGTTCTACGGTTGTGTTCATTTTGGCCCTGAACAACGGTCCTGGATTCATCAAGCACTTTAGGGTAACCCGCCTTTAAAGGTTCCCATGGAAGCGGCCTCACTTCTTACTTGAAATAGGTGATCTGCTATGAAGAGGTAATCTGTCTTTACCCCCATTAGGACTCATCTCCTAATATAGTGATCATTAAAAGCCTTAGCTTATCCTAACCAATGACAGACAGCACTCAGCGTCATAATCGGAATGGGAAAGAGTACGAAACTCTTCAGTGCTTGTTTTAAATTGCACAAAGTTTCTGTTGTCCCTTTTGAACCTAGATCTTGGGATCTCCAGTCAACTAGGTTGGGTTTCCACAGTGACAATTCTTAGATTATAGGCTTCAAGCCCATTCCCCTCGATGACTTCTCAACTTGCTCTCGAGGTAAACCTTTAGTTAGTGGATCCGCTAGGTTTTCCTTCGACCTGACATAATCGATCGTTATTATGCCACTTGAGAGCAGTTGACGTATGGTATTATGTCTCCGACGTATGTGTCGAGACTTACCATTATACATTGTATTTTGGGCTCTCCCAATAGCCGATTGGCTATCACAATGTATGCTTATCGCTGGCACCGTTTGGGCCAACTAGGAATATCCTCCAGGAAGTTTCTAAGCCATTCTGCTTCTTCCGCTGTTTTGTCTAACGCTATGAACTCTGATTCCATAGTAGACCGGGCAATACATGTTTGCCTCGAGGATTTCCATGACACGGCCGCATTACCAAGTGTGAAAACAAATCCACTCGTGGATTTGGAATCCACCGTATCAGATATCCAGTTAGCATCGCTGTAACCCTCTAGTACAGCAGGATATCTCTCGTAATGTAGCCCATATTTTGAAGTTTCTCTCAGATACCTCAAAACTCTTACTATGGCTTTCCAGTGGTTTGGCCTGGATTACTCGTATATCTGCTAAGCCGATTCACAGCTTGAGTGATATCGGGTCGTGTGCAATTCGTGAGATACATCAGACTTCCGATGATTCTCGAATACTCTAGTTGCGATATGCTTGAACCAGTATTCTTTGATAAATGAAGAGTTAGGTCTACAGGGGTTTTAGCCACGTTTAGATCCCCTTTGATATATTTATCGAGTATCTTCTCAATATAATGAGTCTGTGATAATATATATCCGTCTGATGTCCTAGAAATCTTTATTCCTAGGATCACATCAGCTATCCCCATATCTTTCATATCAAATCTACTGGATAACACGTTTTTGGTAAACTTAATCATTTCATGATTACTACCAATTATCAGCATATCGTCTACATAGAGACACACAATGACATATCCTTTTTGAGTTGATTTGGTGTACACACACTTATCACACTCATTGGTTTTAAACCCATTTGACAACATCTCTTTGTCAAATTTCTCATGCCATTGTTTCGGTGCTTGTTTTAATCCGTACAAGGATTTTACAAGTTTGCACACCTTCTGTTTTTGTCCAGGAACACTAAACCCTTCTGGTTGTTCCATGTAAATTTCTTCATCCAATTCACCATTCAAGAATGCTGTCTTTACATCCATTTGATGTATTTCAAGACCAAATATAGCTGCTATGGCTATGAGCATTCTTATCGATGTGATGCGAGTCACCGGTGAATAGGTGTCAAAGTAATCAAGGCCTTCCTTTTGTCTATAACCTTTTATGACAAGTCTCGCCTTATACTTATCTATTGATCCATCCGTTTTCATCTTCCTTTTGAATATCCATTTGTAGCCCAGTGGCTTACAACCTGGCGGAAGATCAACCAACTCCCAAGTATGGTTCTGTAGGATTGAATCAATCTCACTGTTAATAGCCTCTTTCCAAAGAGGTGCCTCCGGAGAAGTCACAGCTTCTTTATAACTTTGAGGCTCATTTTCTAACAAGTATGTTAGAAAATCGGGACCAAACGACTTAGACGTTCTAGCTCTTTTGCTACGTCTAGGCTCGATTGTCTCAGCATTTACACGTTGAACTGATTCTTGGTCAACTTGATCACTGTCATTGACAGTATCAACTGTTCCTTTGAGAGACCCAGTTATTTGTCTTTCCTTACAAGGAAACGTCTCTTCAAAAAATATCGCATTCCTTGACTCAATTATCATATTAGGATTGATGTCAGGAATCTCCGACTTGTGCACCAAGAATCGATACGCACTACTGTTGTGAGCATAACCAATGAATATACAGTCAACAGTTTTAGGTCCTATTCTAACCATCTTAGGTTTAGGAACCATTACTTTAGCAAGACACCCCCACACTTTGAGGTATTTGTAGGAAGGTACGAAACCTTTCCACAATTCATATGGTGTCTTGTCTAGTCTTCTGTGAGGAAGCTTGTTCAGAACGTAATTTGCGGAAAGCAAGGCTTCCCCCCACAAGTTCTGGGGTAAACCCGAACTTGTCAACATGGCGTTCATCATTTCCTTCAACGTTCGGTTTTTGCGTTCCGCAATTCCGTTCTGTTGAGGAGAATAAGGGGCAGTGGTTTCGTGAATAATTCCGTGCACAGAACAATATTCACCGAACGGTGAAACGTATTCACCACCTCTATCACTCCTGATTCTTTTGATTTTCTTGCCAAGTTGATTTTCAACTTCGCTCTTATAGTGTACGAAGCTTTCAATAGCTTCTGCTTTGCTTCTCAACAAGTACACATAACAGAATCTTGTGCTGTCATCGATAAAAGTGACAAAGTACTTTTTATTACCGCCTCTTGTTTGCACAATATTCATGTCACATACATCAGTATGTACAAGTTCTAGCGGTTCAGAACTGCGTTCGATAGAATGAAATGATGTTCTATGTATTTTTGCTTCAACACATGCTTCACACTTATGTTGGCTATCAATTGCAAATTTAGGTATGAGGTCCATGTTAATTAATTTACGCATGGTATCATAATTAACATGTCCTAACCTCCCATGCCATACATTTTGTGACACAATAATATAAGCAGACGAACTAGCTTTATTAATAGCACGATTAACAGTCATTACATTTAGCTTGAAAAGGCCCTCAGTTAGGTATCCTTTTTCCTACATACATATCATTCTTAGTCATTACAAACTTGTTAGAACAAATACAAGCTTAAACCAGCCTTACTAAGAAGAGATCCTGAGACTAAGTTCTTCCGAATATCTGGAACGTGCAGTACATTCTTCAATGTTAGCTCCTTTCCGGATGTCATCTTCAGAACAACTGTGCCTTGTCCAACCACCTGAGAGGTAGACGAGTTTCCCATTGTCAGATGATCGCCGCCATCGACCTTCTGGTACATGGAAAACATCTTACTTTCTGCACAGATATGGCGAGTAGCCCCAGTGTCTACCCACCATTCTCTCGGATTCCCAACTATGTTGGCTTCGGTTACCACTGCTGATAGTTCCATCTCTGAGATATCATCAGTCAGCTGCTCGCCTTCAGTGACATGGGCCTCATATTTCTTTTTCTTGCCCTTGTCCTGAGACTTCTTGTTCCTGCAGTCCTTTGACATATGACCGCTCTTTCCACAGTTGTAGCATTTTCCCTTGAACTTCTTGTTCCCAGAGTCAGCTCCACTGTTCTTTCTCTTTTTGCTACCCTTTGCACCTTCAATGATGTGGGCCTTAGACTCCAGAGTCTTGTAGCTGGCCTTCTCGGACATCCTGTTGTCCTCCTCGATTCTCAATCGAACACTGAGGTCTTCAAGGCTCATCTGCTTCTTTTTGTGTTTCAGATAGCTCCTGAAGTCCTTCCATGATGGAGGCAACTTTTCAATTATGGCGGCAACTTGAAACATCTCACAGAGTTTCATCCCCTCATCCAGTATTTCATGAATGATCAATTGCAGTTCACCCAACTGAGACATCACCGTCCTTGAATCTACCATCTTGTAGTCCAAGAACCTACCCACGACAAATTTCTTTTGTCCGGCATCTTCAGTTTTATACTTCTTCTCGAGAGATTCCCAGAGAATCTTCGCAGAAGTCATGCCTTGGTACACATTGTACAGGGTATTGTCAAGACCACCCAAAGGTAGTTCTTGCATAAAAAGTCTCCAGACATCCAAGTCTGTTCTCGCTCTTCCTTGGCCTTCTCAGATTCACCCTCCACAGGACCGGAGGATCTTTGAGGAATTTTGCCAACTGGAGAGTTGTCAGGTAGAACAGCATCTTACTCTGCCATTGTTTGAAATTTGCCCCACCAAATTTCTCCGGTTTTTCTCCATGAGAGACCGGTACCGTGATATTTCCGCTAGCCATATGTAACTGGAAATTGACAGGGTCAATTAGTCTACGAAAGACAAATTGCACAACGATCAACGAATGATCTTTGTTCAAAGTGATAAACGATAAATGTAGATATATATAATTCAATCAAGATTGGATGGAATTACTTGTGTAATATTACACTTTAAATTCTCAACCAATTATGCAACAATCAAACAATTTTCACTTTATCACTATGTGTATGCTTGTGATAATTGAACAACCTAATAATAACTTAAATCTATACTTCCAAGATTAATGTGTTAACAGTATATGACTTACCAAGTTAATATTATTTAAGTTTGCAGTTATAAGAATTACAGGACTATCTCGTTAGTGTCGCGTTCGTATCTACGTTCGAACGAGACTGTCAGTGTGTCGTGTGTTCGTGTTCGTTGCGTTTGATAACGCGTTCGAACGAAGTGTTTCCAGAGAGTTCACGTTCGAGTAGCGTTTGATAACGCGTTCGAACGGTGTGATTCCAGAGAGTTCACGTTCGTATAGCGTTCGTGAACGCGTTCGAACGGAATGATTCCAGAGAGTTTGCGTTCGAGTTGCGTTTAGTACGCGTTCGAACGTTCTAAGGCAGAAGGCTTGCGTTCGAGTTGCGTTTGAAGACGCGTTCGAACGTTCTAACGAAAGTTCAAATATTTAGCCTTCGCGTGCGTCGGCGCTTCGAACGCCCTACGGGTTTTTCATGCACAGTTCGTATTTTCCAGAAAATATTCAAACCCTAACATGCGAATTACTATCTAATAACATTAAAGCAATAAGTTCTTAAGATTGTTGGTAAATATATGTCATTAAACAGTAATATAATCATGCAAATCAAACGGATCAAACTTCCAATAATAGATCTAGATGCAAAACCCTAAATCCAGAAAAACTTAAAGACTAAACCTGGAAATTGAGATTATAGAAACAATCCAAGTCGAGATGATCTCTGTCCTTAAGAACTTATTGGCTCCGTCACGGGTGCTTTACGGATTCGTTTTGCCAACGTTCTCCCAGGATTACTCGGAATCTTCTTGTTCAAGGAGCACTCCTTAACAAGTGTGTGAACTAGGAATAATGGTGGATTCTCTCTCAAAAAACAAAGGAAAACAATGTCTCTTGCTTAGCAAAATTCGGATATCTTTCTGTATATTATGTTTTGGATATCAAGCCTACTTATATAGGCATGGAAGGGTGCCAATAGGGCACCCTTTGGGATGGGGTGCAACCCCCCCAAAGGGTTGTACCCCTAACAAGCACCCAATCCAATCCAAAAGACAGAATTACCCTTAATGAAGAATTTCCTACAAACGGCGCCTTTCATTTTGTGATTGCGATGCTCCATGCACACTGAAGAATCTTTGGGCTCATAATGGTTTTATCACTATGTATGGATAAACATGACCCAACAAATATCATATGTCTGCCATGGATTGGCTTGTTGCCCCCCATGGCCATGGGTATGGATGATGACATACGTAATTACGTATCTGAATCAACTTTCAAACTTCCCGCTGTTTACTTTCATGACATTTTGAGCTCACCCACCTCGTCACCTACAAATTTATGGAACTTCTGAACCGTTTGACGAGAATTTCGGTAGATACAAATTCAAGATTTATGACTTCCTCTGCGCACTGTCCTTATTTATAAAGCTTAGATCAAGTAACTCCCACGAAAATGGCAAAAGCAGCAGAAGAAGAACATCTGTTAGATATTAGTTGTGTGTTGTTAGTAGTTGTGTGTTGTGTTAGTAATTATATAGTTGGTAGTTGTGTTTAATATAGTAGTTGTGTATTTATTATGTTAGTTGTATAAATGCCTATATAAAGGCCTCTCATTTGTAAGTTCTAATTAAGTAAATGTTAATATACATTTTCTTCTCTAATTCTCACATGGTATCAGAGCTTAGGTTCTTTTCAGAGGTGTAGAAATTCGGTTTTCGGGAATGGAAAAGTCAGATGCTATGCAACCCATTCCTACCATTCTCATAGGTTCAAACTATCGTCTCTGGGTTCAGGGAATGCGTAGTTTTCTCAAGGGTCGGAAACTATGGCGTTATGTTACTGGAGATGTCAAGCCCCCCACTCGGCTTACTGATGAAACTGAAGGACAGCTCGCTGATCGTCTCGAGGATTGGGATAGTAAGAATCACCAAATTCTGACATGGTTCCGGAATACTTCGGTTCCAGCTATTCATCATCAATTTGGGCGCTACGAAACTGCCAAAGAAGTTTGGGATCTGCTTGCATTAAGGTACACCTCTTCTGATCTCTCTAGTCAGTATCAATTATGGGAAAAGTTGCATAATTTGAAACAAGAGAAAGGTCAATCTATTACTGATTTTCTTGCACAAATGGAGAATATTTGGGACCAACTTGCTTTGTCAGAACCATCAATGAGTTGCACCGTTGATGCAACTAATTATACGGCACACCGTGACCGTATGCGACTAATTCAATTCCTTATGGCCCTTACTGATGATTTTGAATCTTGTCGAGCTTCATTGTTACATCAATCTCCTCTACCTACATTAGAAGCTGCTGTCTCTAGATTATTGTCTGATGAAACTCGTCTCGGCTTACTTAAGCCATCTCACGATGATGTTGTGCTTGCCGCCGCGGATAAACATTTCTCAAAAGGTGAAGGCAAATTTTGTCGTACCTGCAACAAATCCGGTCATACTCTGATTGAATGTAGTCTTACTGAATGTCACAAATGCAAGAAAAGAGGTCATATTGCCGCTCACTGTCCCACTAAGGTGAGTTGTCGCTACTGCAAGCTGTCTGGCCATTCTATTGAGCAGTGCCCCACTCGTCCCCCAAGATCTAATCAACCCTCCAAGATAGCAATTCCAATTGCTGCTGCTACCTCTGAGGTTACTGTCTCTCCAACATCCACTGGTAACTTAGAAGCACTCCTTAGACAAATACTCTCCACCCATCCTAGTACTTCTACTGCCTTATCTGTCAATTCAGGTAATTCTCCTTGGTATTTTGACTCTGGTTGTTGCAATCATATGACTTCTCAATCCTTGTTATTTTCTTCCACCTCTCCTACCACAAATATTTCTCCAATCTTCACTGCAGATGGCTCACAAATGCTTGTAAGTCAGTCTGGCCACATATCAACATCTACACTCACATTACCAAACACATTTCTTATTCCCAAACTTACATTCAACCTTATTTCTGTTGGTCAACTATGTGAACTTGGATTAGAATTGATATTCTCCACTAATGGTTGTCGTGTGCAGGATCCGCAGACGGGACAGATTCTTGGGACAGGCCGTAGAATTGGACGTCTGTTTGAACTCACCTCTCTGCATCTTCCTTCAAATCGTTTTTCCCAATTATGTGCTGTATCTACTCCATCTTCTCTTCACTTGTGGCATATGCGTCTTGGTCATGCCTCGATAAATAAACTTCGTCCTTTAGTTTCTAATGGTTCACTAGGTTCTGTTAAAGACCAGCCTTTCCATTGTGTCTCTTGTCAACTTGGAAAAAACAACCAGCTTTGTCCTTTCAACATAATAATCATAATTCTGTTGCTCCATTTGATTTGGTCCACTCTGATGTATGGGGACCTTCACCTACTGCCACTATGGGAGGATCTAAATATTTTGTCTTGTTTATTGATGATTATTCTCGATTTACATGGATCTTTCTTATGAAACAACGTTCTGAACTACCTCAAATTTATATTGACTTTGCAAACATGATCAAAACACAATTTTCCAAAACTATCAAGTCATACGTATATATGAATGTGTACAGGGAAACGGGTGATGAGGATGTGAGGTTTAAGATACTGTATTGTGGAATATGCCATTCTGATCTTCATAGCATCAAGAATGAATGGGGCTTCTCTCTCTTCCCTATGGTTCCTGGGTACGTCCAAATTCTAATACCATCTAGAATAGTAGAATACATAATAAATATACTAAATTACTTATATTTTCCGAAATTAATAAAATTTATCAACAAATAAGTGTCCATATGTTTTTTTTAAAAACATTCAAGATTTTAATGTACTGAATTGGAATCAAGCAAGTAAACATATTATTATGGAAAATGTTTATTCAACGGAAACAATTAACATGATGCTGACAAAACGAAAGCCATGGTTGCCGTTTTGTTTATTTAATTTAAAATCAACAGGTAAATCACTAGCTATATTTTTCTTGAAACTCCTCTAATCACCAAAACAAATCAACTCATCTCTAATAATCAAGCTTCTCTCCACCGAACCACCAACCCAACTAAAGAAACCCAAAAACAAGTTTCATCAAAACCCATTAAAGATACCAACAAAACCCTCACCACTAGAGAAGCCTCTTGTATGAACCCCTCAATTTTTTTTATTTTTAATATTAATATTAAGTGAATAATGATAAAAATATTTCTAAATTCATAAATTAAATCCTTATAAATTACGAAATCCCTCCTTAGGATATCCTATAGCTTTGCCCATGCTCACCACAACAACAACTATCAAACTCTGCTTCAAGTTTTCAAGAGTTGGGATTGAAAGAGGAGCTGATTAGTGATAACGACTATTGAGAGAGGGAGAACTATTTTTAAGTCGGGGGTTTTACCCGCTCCACTTAAGTCTTGGGTGGTTTGACAATGAGATTTCCAACGATTAAAAGAAAAAAAAAAAAAAAAAAAACTCGGGATACAATTTTTCTTAAAACCGAATTTACTATAATAAAATTATATTTCATCTGCAGGCATGAAATTGTAGGGGAAGTAACAGAAGTTGGCAACAAGGTAAGAAAGGTTAAAGTGGGAGATAAAGTTGGAGTTGGATGCATGGTTAGTGCATGCCATAGCTGTGATAGCTGCACCAATGACCTTGAAAATTACTGCCCGAAAGTGATACTCACCTACAATTCCATTAACACCGACGGAACAATAACTTATGGTGGCTACTCTGACCACATGGTCGCCAATGAACACTACATTGTTCGATTCCCCGATAACATTCCCCTTGATGCTGCTGCTCCTCTTCTTTGCGCCGGGATTACAGTGTATAGTCCATTGAAATATTTCGGATTAGCAGAACAAGGAAAGCATGTAGGTATTGTTGGCCTTGGTGGGCTTGGTCATGTTGCTGTTAAATTTGCCAAGGCTTTTGGTGCCAAAGTGACTGTGATTAGCACCTCTACAAGCAAGAAGACTGAAGCTCTGGAACATCTTGGTGCTGATTCATTTCTGAATAGCCGTGACTCTGACGAATTGAAGGTAATTTAATTAGGGAACAAAAAAATTTCATACTCTGGTTGTTACATATATATTTACTAGATTTTGTATTTTATCAGGGTTCCATGGGCACATTGGATGGTATTATTGACACGGTCTCTGCTGTTCACCCCATTTTGCCATTAATCGGTCTATTGAAGTCCCATGGAAAGCTTGTTATGGTCGGTGCTCCGGACAAGCCACTCGAGCTACCTGTCTTTGCTTTACTTATGGGTAAGTTCTTACAACTCGAGACCCAAAAAAAATTATCATTGTAACCTGAAACGTTAAACTTGTAACAGATCATTTTGTTTGATAACATAACAGGAAGGAAGACAGTATCAGGGAGTGGCATTGGAGGAATGAAAGAGACGCAAGAGATGATTGATTTTGCAGCAAAACACAAAATAACAGCTGATATTGAAGTTATTTCAATGGATTATGTTAATACAGCAATGGAGCGACTTGCTAAGGGTGATGTTCGATATCGATTTGTCATTGATATTTCAAACACCTTAGCTTCTATCAAATCTTGATGGATTTCAGTGCCTTCAATTATCAACTTTGTTCCAATATCCAATATGCTAAGAAATTATACTCTCTTTTACTGCTAAATTATTCTATTATACAATGTCGGCACCACGATTTTCATGGACCACGGCTCAATAATATATTATAAAAAATAATTAAATAAATGGTAGTTTTATTTTACATATCTCTTATATATTATATAATTATTAGTTATTAATATTAAGTCATCCATTCATAATAATAACATATTAAAATTTTCAGGGAAATAAATTACTGAGTGTTTTGTAAAATTTAGTGAAACTATCCCATCATTTGGGAAGGATGGCGGCAATCCAACTTATAAAAATAAACATCTACAAAAAAAAAAAAAAAAAAAATTTCTTATATGAAATAGAAATATAAGTGACTTGATATCACTATTAAATTGATAAATGATATATTGAATTAGTGCACAAAATTTTCTCCTTAAAAAAATATACAATAAGTAGAAGCAGGTTCTTAGAAGATTTAAACATTAAAACGACAAAGGAAAAGTGTAAATCATTCATGACGAATAATGTACACGTGCCACAAATTTCTTAAAGGCTAAGCAAGTGTAAGATGAGTGATAGAATTATTTTAACCTTGCCCTCGCAAGTCGATGCATGATGATGGATATTTATATATTTCATGGAGATATTTGGATATTTCTCAAAATTGTGTGATTATATTCATCTTAAGGTAAAATTTCTGACATTTTTATATTTCGAATGATGGTTATCTTTTTAGTTAGTTTACATTTCCATTTAAAGTGAAAATAAGAGACTTGATTATTTGTTTGAAATTAATCGGGATCCAGCGCGTTGCGCGAGTTCCTCTTTTTTATGTTTTTTAAAATTAATACATATATTTGTGTTAATTTTTTAAATTATTTTTTCGTTTTGTGCATGTTTTTATTTTTCACTTAATAGTAATTCCAACCTCTTAATGCATTCTAGCTCTAGCACATTTCTTGAAATGCTTTCTACATGAAATGTCCAACTCATGCATTACAAATGTGAGGTCGAATTTGACAATAAAAAGAAATAATATGTTAATACATAAGAAAATTGAAAACAAAGAATTAAAATAAGGAAAATTTATGATATCATTTTATAGTCAACTTCATTTGACACAATGCATCAATAATAAGATAATTGGGAAAAGTAAATATATTTATATTACTTTTGTTTACAACATGTTAGATAATGAATGAAATTCTTGAATTCACTCTATGTCAATTTTACAATGGTAATAGTCTTTATATAGGCTACATAGAAAACCAAAATAGAAAATGAATCATATAATTATGAAGAATAATAATGAATATAAAAAATATTTATCTAATAGGGAAATATAATAAAACCATGAATCCTAATGGTACTATGAATTTTGTTTTGAATATTGATTTCATATTCCTTAACCTTCCTTAACACAACAACTAATTGCAGTATAGTGTGCATATATATATATATATATATATATGGGAATTGGTAATATATTTTATCATTTTATATTTTTTCAGAATATTTTCATGCATGCATCCACCATGGATACACAATAATAATAATAATAATAAGGACATGGGAACTGAGAATATAATTTATCATTTTGTATTTTTTTTCCAAAATCTTTTTATGTATGCACAATAATTATTCCAAAAAAAAAATGTATAAATTGCAGGTTTTTTTTTTTTTGTAAATATTAACATTTAATCATTTTGATTGTTGTTGGCATGTGTTTGATTCTTGGAGCAACTTAACAAACTAGACTGTTTTTTCAAGCATTGTGCTCATATCAACATAATAAATCAATAACACTTGGAAAATACCAATTTCATTAATTACATTTGAAACATCCAATATGAACACAAACCAATAATAAAGAACTTTACCAATAACAAAGTTAAATTAATGATAAATAATTTATATAAGTTCATCTAAATCCTTCTTTATATATTGAATCTCCACCAATTAATGAGAGTGTTTAGAAAACTTATTAACATTTTTCATTAATTTTCTAATTTTACAGTCATGTCATGTCATGTCATGTCACTTTTCATTATGTATAATATTATTTTTATAGGAGTTTATTCCAATTTAGAGTATATAAAATTATTTATATTTTAAAAATTTATGAGTATTCCTGTTCAATAAAAGATGAAATATTCATTAATTCTCAAGGATTTCATTGAAGATGAAATTGTGGAGGAAATTTGAGAGTATAAATAATAATTCAATGTGAAATCTGCTCTCTACCAAAAAAATTAACGTTTTGAAAAAAAGAAAAAAAAAATTCCTGGACGATTCCATTTGTGCTTTGGAGATCCAATTATTGCATCTTATGGTAAAGTTTATTCAAACTTTGTATAACGCTATGCTGGTTTTTCAATAAATTACACAGTAAATCTTTTATTATATTACAAAGTTTATTAGTTGTGTTCATCTGTTTTCTTACTAAAAAACAACTTTCCCCACAGTATCACACCGTTTTTTTGTTTTTTTTTTTTTATTTATTATTGTTTAAAGATTTTGGAGGAATAAACTCAATTAAATCCTAAAAAAAGAAAGATGTCGTTCTGGTCAAACTCAAAACCTTAAACGAAAAAAAATCTAATTGCAACTCAAGAGGACAGCAATGAGAATGAAAACAATAACAATATGAATAATGAGACACAAATGGATAATGAGATTTAAGAGTGATATGGTGATAATGAGGTTGGAAGGTAGGAGTAAGTATATTTAGAATGTAATTTTTTTTTTAATTATCTTTGTATTTTTGGTAACTTACGCTTTCATTTATAATTATTTATGTATTTCACCTATACACGCAATCACAGACATAAGTAAAATATCACATGTCATGCATGCGATAAAAAATGACACAAAATATTTGAGTGCATGAACAAAGATGTGAATTAATGAAAATGCATGATTTTCCCAAGGAACTAAAATTAACCCCCATGGACCCAATAAAGTTTGGGTACCAAAATGTATTTCAATGGTTTTGTAGAGGGAGCATTGAGAATAGTTCTTAATAAGAAATGTGAAATGATCCCAAAACTCAACAAAAATGAGGAAATAACTCCAAAAGAGAAAAATATCAAAACTCAAACTCAAAAATAAATGAATTTAATGATCGGTGGAATTGTCACTAAGTGACAACAGTAATAGGTAAAATTCGTGCTCACAGAAACATTTGTATTGTTTCCTCCAACTCATATATGTATGCTTATTTAATTTGATATGAATTGAACTTGAGTTTGAAGCATACTAGTGATCAGACAAATTGTATTTCAATTAGTTTTTCATTGGTATCATCTTATATGCTCAATCACAATTATTAATCTCATTTAATATCAATTAGTATCAAATATGGTTTATTGGTTTATATGATATATGTGATCCTTTTGAATCTTTAGCATTGAATATGTCTTGCCATTGAATATTGTTGGTTGAAAATGAAATGCATGGATATTGGCTTAACTTGGGTGATTTTGATGATCCTTGCATGGATTTTACATTATATGGCAATAGAGGAGAAGTGTATGAAAATGTTATGTGTGCATGCTTATAGTCTTTTTGATATGTTTTTTGCACATATATTGATTGGTATCTCATGGAACTCAATTTGTTTGCTTCTCCATCCTTTTTGATAATGTCAAATGGGAAGAAATCATGAGAATGTGATTAAAATTTGTATTTCCCTCACCCTTGTATTAAGGGGAGCAAAGGTGTACTAATGTGTTTGTCTAAGTTTTTTTTTTATAGAGCTATATTGAAGACAATCACATATTGAGGGGGAGTAAAATCGTCAACAAATTTAGAACTCTCAAATCTCACAAGTTTTAAAGGTTGTCATCATCAAAAAGGGGGAGATTGTTAGCACATAATCTCAAGATGAATTTTAATGATACAACATTATAAGACTTCGACGCGCATTACCGGACATTGCAAAAAGATGTCGAAGCACATTGGTGAAGAGAAATGTATGTGAACACTCAAGCGACAGATGAAGAACATCTTGTGTAGTCTTAACTTATGGCTCTCTTTGTAAGTGAGTTGTTTATTTAAGTCTGTAAGCTCGTAAGACATATGCACATTCATATAGATATATTATAGTCATATGCAAAATGATTTTAACCTTCAAATCCAATATTTTGACATTGAAATCGGCATATCGGTCACTTATACCGGCATATCGGTGTCTCTGCTCTGTTTTGAGTAGTTTTGCATCACCTCTCGAATCAGGCTACTCCATATCGGTCACTCTGGAGTTTGCATAGTTACTGGAGCATACTGATCTTCATACCAGTCAACCTTCAAATCTTACCTGCTCTCGGAAACCGATATGTACTATATCAGTCCATATACCGGTCATTAATCTGGTATAGCACTTGAATCTTCAACGGTAATATAGTTGTGACACTTTGGCAGACCGATATACTGGTCTCGGACAAATCAATTCGGGCAGTTTACACATTCACTATATATTGAGCCTTAAATTCATTTTTACTCATGTCTTGCACCTTTATACAATTTCTCCCAAGATAAAAATATAGAGTTTACTAAATCTTCTTTATCATACACTCTCATACAAAAACTCACAACATAAATATTCATATAATTTAGAGAGTATATAGCAACTCACATTAAATCTTCATTAGATTTGTGATTGCCCAAGTTATACTTTAAACTTCTTTATCAAACATGTGTCGTTGGGAAGGCCGTTGTTGAGTGGGCATACTCAAATTGGCAAATTGTAAAAGGGTTTAAGAGTGAGTTATAGGAAAACTCGTGTAAATATTTTAAAAGTGAACCTATGGATAAAACTTTTATGTAAATGTTTGGAATGAACCTAGAGGACAAAACTCTTGGTTGCATGGGAGCCACGGAAAATTTGGTGTAAGTTGTGGATTCAATTTAGCGGAAACCTTTAAGCGCGACTTATGAGAGTGGATGTATATATTGTTGTCCGAACCATTATAAATCACCGGTATCAATTTCTCTAACTCTAACTCTTTATTTTATCGCAAGCTTAATATTATCTTTCCATATTATTTAGCATAGTTTATGATTGAGAAATTGATTAGTAAGCTTAATTGGTAAAGCTACTAGCTTAATAACATAAAATCGACAAGAATTTTTATTTCCGCATATTTAGGTCAGTACCAAATTCACCCCCTCTTGTATATAGAGCTGTGTTTGTTGTATGCTTGTAGATAATTTCAACAGTAGTGTATACATATAAAAAAAATTTCACATAAAAAATATTAAAATATAAAATTATTTTATTGTAAGATAAAAAAAAATTACCACAAAATTAAAATATATTTTTATCTTTAATGATTTTAAGTATTTTTTTTTATATGTCGTATAAGATTAGAAAATAAATCAGACTTGAAAAAACACATCCTTAAATTCAAGTATTATTTATTATTGATTTCAATATATTGGAAAAATAAAATTTCAACTTTAAAATGACATTCTTATTTTTTTTTCCAAATCCGGACTTAAAATTAAAATAATAATAATAATAATAACTAAAAGTATAATTAATTCGACTTTCAAAACAAATCATTTTTCTTATGGTTATGAAAGAAAAAATTATTGATGAATTGAGTTTTAAATGTGATGTGACCCTCAATGTAAAGCGACAATAATTTTACAACTTTTTAAGTAATTTAATATAACACTCAATCATCCACATCATGGATGCCCAATTATTTTTTTTAATATATTGTTCTAAAAAACGTTTTAAAGGCAAAATTCAATTATGCTGCTGATGGATATTCGCAATTATTTGTCAATAATTCAAAGCAATTATTTGTCATGAAAATATCTGGAGATATTCGCAAGCTCTGATGGATTTCAAGATAATTCAAGTCCGCATATAAATCGAAGATTGCGAGTTTGAGTTGCGATGTGATGTATATAGATTTCTTAAAGTAATTTAATCCTTATAATTTTTCAACCATTCAGATGATATCCACATATGTGACTCATCATCGAATTATGACAGTCAGCATAAAAACATTGTTCATGCAAAAATCGTACCATCCAATTTCATCTCTCTTCAATCTTTCATATGTGAGGATAACATCAAATAATAAAGTAAGACCCTATTTATATAGGCCTCAAAAATCTTTATGCAACAAGGATAAATTCAATTTGAATTTATCTATAATTTATTAATCATAATCCTATCAAACTTGGATAAATTCAATTTAAATTTATCTATGATTTATTAATCATAATCATTATCAAACTTTAATTAATTAAATAGATAATTAATTATCCTTTAGCCTATCCAGGGTGCTAGCCCACTTGAGGTCCAAATTAACTAATTAACCCATGATTAATTTCCATAATCTTAAATTATATAATTATCATCATATTTAATGATTATTTTTTGAGTATAATGTCCAGAACTCCCGTAATTTTCATATAAATTGTGCAATATTATCACATTAATAATAGAAAATAAATTCAATTAACACATAACAAGTCAAATAATGGTGGTGACACATTAATTGAAATAAAAACTACTTAAATATATAGTATTGTTCAGAAGTATAGTATTGCTACTTTTTTTACAGGGAATTTGACATTTCACACTTCTATAAATTAATTTTTTTTTAGAAATGTTGGAATCTCGTCGTCAAACTATCCGATTTGGGATTAATCGGAGCAGATAAAACCTCTTACTGTCTCATGCTCATACAAGAAATGCATCATCTGAACTCAAACTCAAAACCTGACATCCAAATCATAAATCATTTACCACCAAATCACACTCATGGGGTCTATAAATTAACATTTATTAGTTTATTTGTGAAAATTAGTTTATTTGTAAAAATTTACATTTAATGAGTTATATAACTTTTTTTAATATCAAAACCAAAATATAATACGAAAAGAAAACAAGGTTTCCTTTTCTTTTTCTTTTTTTTAAAAAAAAAAAAAAAGATAGTAGTGAGCTTTGGAGTGAGTAAATTAGTCCATTTTTGAAAAACTCATAAATTAATCTTTAAATTCAAATGTTATTTGTTAATATTTTTAAAATATTTAAAAAATAATTAAACTTTTCAAAATCCGAATTATTAATCAACCTTAATGAGCTTGAAATTATTGCGATGGCCACTAGGGGTGATCACGGTTTAGGGTCAAACCGTAACCCGATTCGAACCGCACCAACCAGAACCGCAACACACAGTTTGAAAAAAAAATTAAAAATAATTTCGGGTCAATCGGAACCGAATCGTAAATTTTGGATCTGTGTGCGGTTTTGACCCAACCGCGACCCGAACCACCTAAAACCGTAAATTTTGACTCAAACCGCGACCCGAACCGCCTAAATCGCTGACCCGCGTTCAAATTAGATATTATTTTATATTTTTCTTCTTTTTTAACCATGAAATTTAAGATATTTAATGATCATATGACAATATGTAATGTATAAATGAAAATTATGTATTTTTTCTCTTCAATTATTATGTGAAAACACATAAAATTTTCTTTAAAAAATTTATAATCCAAACCGCCGACCCGAACCGCCGCGGTTTTCCTTATCAAATTTGCGGTTTCGGTTTCTAATTTCCCAAACCGCCAACCCACGCGGTTTAAAGTGAAAAACGAAAAAACCGACCCAAACCGCACCGCGAACACCTCAGCGGCCACAATAGCAGCCGTTGCCCACAAACCAAAAGAGTCATGATATATGTAAATAAATAAAGATCCATACTTCATGCATAAATATTAAAAAATAAAAAAATATTTTATTATAAAATAAGAAATATTTCATGACAAAATTATTATTATTAGTTTTTTTTTTTTTATAAAAATCAGCCAACCACCAAATGACGACCCAAGGAAATAAATAAATGATTGTCCGCCGTCCAACAATCGAATCGCAAAAAACTACTCCTGAGAGGCTATGCATTTTACATATAAAACGAAATGGCTATTGCTTATTTTATTTCATAATAAGCAATGCTACTTTGATTTTTTTTTCAAGTGTGCCTAACCAAAAACACAACCATTTCATTTTAAAATTAAAAATTTACAAATAAAAAATTAATAAAGTTTAAATATAAAATATTTTGCTTTATTTTGAGTATTTGTCAACTTCTTATAAGTTATAACACTTATTTTTTTTTTTGTTGGTTTAGGTATAGTTCTAGAATGAACTAATTTTGCCAAATTGACCTTGGTAAAAAAAGATTATTAAATGAACTCATTTAGCTCACCAAGGACGTCAGCCCAATGCAAAAGTAACATCTCGATTTTGCTATAAAGACTATAGCTACACTGACAAAAAGCATTTGCATTTCTACTGTTTTTCTTTCTCAAACAGTTCTGGTTTAGCTTTTTGTCAGTGGAAATAAAATAAAATAAAATGGGCGAAACACCAGGGCAAGAGCACCCAAAGAAAGCCTTTGGATGGGCTGCCAGGGACACTTCTGGTGTTCTCTCTCCCTTTCATTTCTCCAGAAGGTTTCTTTTTTTTCTTTTTTCTTTCTCTGTGTTTTGTTTAATTATTAGATGCATGTTTTTATAATTTGTTTTTTTCATTTTAAACTTGAAATGATATGATTTTGTAGAGCTACTGGGGAGAAGGACGTGACATTCAAAGTGTTGTATTGTGGGATATGCCATTCAGATCTTCATATGATCAAAAATGAATGGGGCAATACTATTTACCCAATAGTACCTGGGTAATGTTTTTCATTCATCAAAGATCCAACCATAGCATCAAAGATCCAACCATAGCTTCTGTTAGTTTTTTTTATTTATTTCGAAAGAAGTGATGGGATAGACTCATGGATTCGTGTTTATTTTATTGCACAACTCAAATATCTAAATTTATAATTTTTATTTTTGTCTTGATTAGATCACTTCTTATTGGATCAGTTACCCCAGAATGATTAGTTGATTAATTAAAAAAACAATGATGTGTAACTAACTTAATAGAGAAGATTTGTGTTTACATCCTGCAATAATTTAATAATAACTTACCACGTATGTTACCACGCATGTTATATAGTAAAAAATAATTAAATAAATGATAATTTTATTTAACTAGTTGAGGGTACCACCTCAATATATATCAATATTATTGTCCCCAAGGGATGTGACTTTGTGATATAGGATCGAGTATCTAACTTTGAAGTCTTTGGTTTGAATTCAGAGAATGCGTTTCTCGCCGCGGCTCAGAATGAGTGGTTTTGGTGGCGAAGTTTCCAAAAAAAAAGTATAGCAATATTACTGAAGAATTACTCCGACCCAATTTTCTTTTTTTATTCATGAATTCGCTGCCATGTGTTAAACACAACAAATTAGCAAATTACAAGAAATAAATTAAAATAGGATTGTCTTTAAAGATATAGATAATAATATAAGAAACATCTAACTTAACAAATGTATAACTAGGGAGTATATATTCGAATTGATTTTAATGATGTTCAAATGTTATGTGATTATGAGCTATGTTGATCTTGATCCACTAGTTTTTGTTTTTGTTTTCATATTTTGTTATGGTTAAATTGATTCCATCTTAAAATCCTCAATGCAGGCATGAGATTGTGGGTGTAGTGACAGAGGTTGGAAGCAAAGTGGATAAATTCAAAATTGGAGACAAAGTGGGAATAGGATGCTTGGTGGGATCATGCGGCTCTTGTGATAGCTGTGCCAGTGATCTTGAGAACTACTGTCCCAAAATGATACTTACATATTCTGTCAAGTTCCACGATGGAACAATCACATACGGAGGTTACTCTGACATTATGGTTGCTGATGAGCACTTCGTGGTCCGAATTCCTGAAGGCGCATCGCTTGATGCCACTGCCCCTCTCCTCTGTGCCGGTATCACTGTTTACAGTCCATTGAGGTTCTATGGACTCGACAAGCCTGGTATGCATGTGGGTGTTATTGGCTTGGGCGGTCTAGGACATGTTGCTGTCAAATTTGCCAAGGCTATGGGGGTTAAGGTGACTGTGATCAGTACCTCCCCTAACAAGAAGAGCGAAGCCATGGAACATCTCGGTGCTGACTCATTTTTGCTCAGCCGTAATGAAGATGAGATGCAGGTATTTTTTTTTTTGGTGAAATTTGAACATGTTTTGTCTAGTTGAGATGTATAAATCATTAAATCCTTATATGAGGATTTTAGAGTTTTTTTGTTGTTGCTAAATTTCACAATGTTGTAATTTCTGAAGGCTGCCATGGGCACAATGGATGGTATCATTGATACAGTATCTGCAACTCACCCTCTCCTGCCATTGATTGGACTGTTGAAAACTCAAGGAAAGCTTGTTCTTGTTGGTGCACCGGAGAAGCCACTAGAGATACCAGCTCTCCCCCTCCTCATGGGTACGTAAGCTTATGTTAGATCTTCATTTTCTTATTTTTCTTGTTATTATATAGTTAAGAAATTCTGTAGCCAATTAACAAAAACCAATGTGCAAAAATTCAGGGAGGAAGATAGTTGGTGGCAGTTCCATTGGGGGGATGAAGGAGACACAAGAGATGATTGATTTTGCAGCAAAACACAACATCAAAGCAGACATTGAAGTTATTCCAGTTGACTATGTGAACACCGCCATGGATCGTCTTGCTAAAGCCGATGTTAGATATCGTTTTGTCATCGACATTGAGAACACATTGAACTCCAGCTCTTAAATTTGATTCCTTCAAGTTGCTGCTAAATGAAGGATTAATTGTTTGTTCACTCATTGTGTTGTTTGGGACTTTGTTGTCTTTTGCTCTGGTTTCAAATAATATGAATAAATTAGTGGCTTGTGACAAATTAATAACGTACTTTTAGCATCATTCTAGATTAAGATTCATAATGGAATTATCCTTTTTATCCGAACACTTCCGTCGAGATCCCAAAACAAAAACGCACCTTCAATGGGTTTTTCCCAACCTTCACTTATGCAAGACATAACTGAGCCTATAGCAAATTGGGATGCATTTCACCCATATTAATTAAATTAAAAATAAAAAAGTTAATAATAAAAATGGCATGAGCGGACAGCACATTAAATTTTTCTCCCTTTGATACAACAAGTCAACAAGACTAGTTTGTAGTTAGTCGACGTCTATATCTAGAACCCATATTTTAGAAATATCCTATTTTTTAAATATCTTCCTAATAAAACTCGAACTAATAATTTTCATAAAATTAATTATTTTTAAGTTATATTTTGTATTGTAGAAATACCCTAAATTTATAGGCATCTCATAATTAAAATTCCATGTAATTATTATCCCATACCTCTTTTAACTCACCTTTAATTTTTTAATCTTTTTAAGGATAATTTTTTTCCTCTTTCCAAGTTAATGTTTCTAAGCTCTATCAGGACATAGCAATGCTCGAAGCGGAGGCCATGTTTTTTGGTTTGCAAAATGCTGTGAACGGAGTTTTTCTGCCGCTATTGGTGGAGACGAACTCACTGCAGGTGACTAATTTAGTATTGAGGAAATACGATAGTCTTCTGGAGATAGCATGGACAATTCAAGAAATTTTGGAGCTTATGAGGAACTATCAAAATGTGATAGTGTCTCATATTTGTAGAGAAGACAATACTATAGCTCACTCTTTAGCAAAAACCTCTGTTAACTTTTCTGATACTGTAGTCTGAGTGGGAGATTATCCCACTGATATCCAACTATTGTTAAACAGTTGATTTTCTATGAAAGTATATTTTTTCCTTTTCAAAAAAAAAAAAAAAAAAAAAAACAAGTTGGAGCAATGGTTCTTTGGTAATTGTATTATATTTAACAAAACCATTGAACTTAGTTAAAGGTTCATTTAACAGTTGTAATTTTTTTACTATTAATATAGGGCAGGTACTTTATGCGAGTTCAACACATATTTGACTATAAATTCATATTATAATAAAAATATTAATAAAAATTTAGGTATTGATCTTGTAAATACCAAAAACTAAAAAACTTGTAGAAATAATTCAAAGTACAATAACAAATAACAATAGACATAAAAACAAAAAAATTGACTAGTTTTTGTGGACAACTGTTATTTATATCTCTTATTTTATTACGAGATTATTTTTTAATATTATAATAGCTTTTTATTTCAATTTTATAAGTTACTAATAAACAAATTAATTGTAAAGATTATGTGTCACAAATGTTTTTATTTTAATAAGATAATACAATATTTATTTTTATTATAATAGGTAATAAAATTTAATTATAGAGATTATGTACCACAATTATTATTTTTAATTTAATGGGATTTATTTTTATACTTAATAATAAGAAATTACATTATTAATTAATTAAGTAAGTTAATATGTTTCTTATTTTAATAGAAGATTATATTTTTATAATGTAATATGTTTCTTATTTTAATTTTATAATTTAATATTAAAAACTATAGAGATATTTTAATTTTATGATTTATAATAAATATGAGATTTTATTTTTATATTGTAATAGGTTTCTTATTTGAATTATTATTTTTAATTTTATAATTTTAAAATAAAAAATAAATTTTAGAGATATTTTAATTTTATAATTTAATATTAAAAAAATTAATTGTATAAATTAGGTGTCACATATTAAATTAATAATATTCTTATTTTAACGAGAGGTTATGTTTTTATTTTATTATGTTTTTATTTTATAATAAGTTTCTTATTTATTATGAACTAATTAATTAATTTAATAGGTTTCTTATTTTAATCGGAGATTAATATTTTTATATTGTAATAGATTTTTTATTTTAATTATACAATTTAATAATAAAAAATTATAAATATTTGTTAATATTAAAATTTAATAATAAATAGGAGATGTTATTTTTACATCGCAATAAGTTCATTATTTTAATATTTTAATATTATAATTTTATAAATTTCAAAAAAAACAAAAGTTTAGAGATATTTTAATTTTATAATTTAATAATAAAAATTATTGTAGAGATTAAGTGTCACTTATTAAATTAATAGGTTTCTTATTAATAAGATATTTTATATTTTATTTTATTATAAGTTTCTTATTTATTATGAACTAACTAATCAAATTAATAGATTTCTTATTTTATAATAGGTTATTAAATGTTTAACTATATTATTTTTTTAAAAGAGAGAAACTTATATCAGACGGATTCAATGTATTCAGTTAATAAATACATGACATGTAGGGATGACAAAATTCGGACCTAGACCCGGGTCCAGGTCCATAACTGATTTTCACTTCCCGAGTCCGGGTCCAGATATGGGAAAAATTATATGGATCCAAACTTAGGTATATATACCCGGTGCGGGTCCGGGTATACCCGGATAAAAATAAAAAATTAAATTTATCTATTAATATCATGAAAAATCCTAAATTATCACAAATTGAAGTTCACTAAAATATACAAAAACTGAAATTCATTAAAATATAATAAAAATTAATCGGATCCATGTAAAAATTATCAATTAACTTCATAAAATATCATAAATTATATTTTTTTTCTTATTTTTTCTTTACAATTAACCGGATTCGAGTATCCATCATTATTGGTTAATTTCAAACTTAATATATATATGTCAAAATATTGGTGATTGGCGGTATCACGTCATCCGTACATTTGTCTCACACAAGTTTTTCTCATTTTATAAAAGATATTCTTGGCTATTATTGAAATTCAATATATGATTACAAATATAATAAATTTTGAGCTATTTTATTTTATGTTTCTTTATAGTTGACATGGTTGAATATAAAGTCCACAATGAGATATTGAGTTTGAATTCATAAAGTGTGTTTCTTGTAAGAATCTGAGACAGCCAGAGGTTTTACCGCTCCACTTAAACACGAAAGCGATAATTTAACGGCGGGGTTTCCAATAATTAAAAAAAAAATGATTGAATATAAAGAGATCTCATAAAAAGAAATAGTGAAAAATATTATTTCTTAACCATGTCGCGATATATAACCTGGTTATTGTCCATTATATATAATAGCACTATTGAATTAATTAAGTAATTCGTCATTTGCAGAACGTAATAATTTACTAAATCAAGATTACAGGGAAAGTTCTATACAAAATGTCAAAATGTTAGGAAATCTAATCGTAAAGTTTAATTTGTTCAAACTTAAAAGTCATCATCGATTGTGTAATCAAAAAAATATATATATATATATCGATAGTGAGTTCGTGAGGTGACCCTTTTTTATTTATAATAAAAATTAAAATGTGGTTGTTCTCTAAATAACTCATTTGAGAAATTTTCAATACCCTATTTTATTTTCCATATCAAAATAATAATAGAAATACGTAGGGGTGAGCAAAACCAGTTTCGGTTCCGGTTCCGCATAGAACCGGAACCTACCCGGAAAAATTCGGTTCCGCACTAAGTGGAACCGGAACCTACCCAATTAAATAGGGTACCCTATTATTCGGTTCCAATCCGATTTCAGTCCGGTTCTGAATTACCCTATTTTAAAATATTTTAATGAAAACTACATTCTGATACGAGTACGTAGGAAAAAACAGAGATCAAATCGGAGTGCGGAAGCTCAAGAACGAAAGGTTATACAATAGCCCACTATTTTCTTTCAAAATATTTGATTATTGATATCATTAGTTATATATAGATTTTGAAAATGAAAAGATAAAAAATAAATACATATAATTTTAGAGTCGAATTCTGCTGTACTGGAATATTTCGAATTAGATTAAGAAGATGTTTTTTTTTGTTAAAACAAAATTGTGGCAAAACAAAATGGAGTAAAGGAAAATTTTGTTTATTGATTGATTATTTTTCTCCTAGTTGTGGTAGTTTTAAATTATAGCACCTTTCTGTTTGCAATGAGCTCATTTTCTAATTTTAAGCGTCTCTGTTTAACACAAACACACATACATTCTATATATACTTGATAGAAGCACTAAAATATTGCTATATGAACTGCGACTCTTTAAAATTTGTACAATTAAATAATGAACGCAAAATGTTTAAAATTTATGTTCATATAACCGGTTCCATGGTCCGGTTCCGGTTCCGACTATTTTGGAACCGGAACCTACCCGGATAAAATCGGTTCCTTCATATTTGGAATCGGAACCTACCCGATTACAACTGATTCCGGTTCCAAACCTGGAAAATCGGTCCGGTTCCAACCGATTTCGGGTAGAACCGGAACCGATGCTCACCCCTAGAAATACGCACCATTGAAGAGAGTTTAAATTATTTGTTCACATGAAAATTGATCTACGAGGCATTTATAAATTAAAAACTGCTCATTTATTTATTAAAACGTTATATTTACCCTTCCATAGTGTGACACTAAAAACGAAATTGAGTATGAAAGGGAACAAATTATCATTCTCTTTTATACCTATAATATATTATTATTGTGCATAAAAAAAAAAAAGAGAGATATACACATATATATATTAGTTACGATACATCATTTATATTTCAAACGAAGGACTATATAATATGTGTCATTATTTAAATTATTGTGTAATATTATCACTTTAATAACTGAAAATAAATTCAATTAACACATAATGCATGTCAAGTAGTAAATACTGACACGTTAATTAGGATTAAAAAAAAAACTAAGTATAATATCACTTAAGAGGATGATGGTACAACTTTTCCACAGAATTTGACATCTGAAAACTGTGAAAAACAAAATTTGCTAGCTTATTTATGAAAATTTACATTTACCTTTTAAATGAAAGAGTAATACTAAAAACTGTCATAAAGGTATTCATTAAAAATAAATTTTAGAAAAATTTTGATGAAAAAAGAAAATAATCATTAATGTTTTGATAAATTTTTTCATTTCCAATAAAAATAATATCAAAATTTTCTTTAAATGAATTTTTAATGAGTATTATAAGGACACTCGTTAGTAAAATCCTAAATGAAATATAATATTAAAAGAAAAAAGCTGCATTATCCCTTTTGTTTATAATAAAAGATTGTTGTGAATTAGAAAAGGCCAAAAAAAAAAAAAAAAAAAAGAAAGATATAAAAAGCTGCCATTGAAGAAATCCATTTTAATGAATAGCAGCCGTGGCTAAATTAATAGAAGAATTTGATAAGAAATTGTCAAAATCCCCTATTTTATTATAATTCGTTAATTAATTAATCTTACTTTCATTTTTGACTTTTCACGCATGAAATTTAAATTTATAATTGTCTGTAAATAAAGCAATATATGAAAGTACAATTTCATCATTTCATACATTTTATTTTTCAATATTTTGTAAGATGTTTATTTTTGGTCAAAGTAGCATTACTACTGGGGCCTTCAGCTAAAGTCATCTTTGAATGTTTAAAACGAGAAAAAAAAGTTTTATATTTCACTCATATAATAATCTTAT
>SKCR01031948.1:0-184699 GCA_019454045.1 Zanthoxylum bungeanum | reverse complement strand
CCAACATTATTGAATCAAAAAATCAATTCATTTCCATGCTAATTGGTCACGGTAATTTAGGGTTTATTGTCCAATTTCGATTTCAATCCAATTGAATCTCAAATCAATATTTCCCAAGTCTTTTAAACTCATCCAATGATTCAAAAAATAAAAAAATTACCATGACATTAGGGCACTCAACTTTCGGCCAAACCTACTATTTGGGGAAAAATTGATCCAATTCAATTTTCATCAAATTGACCATGCATAACACTATGTTATCATCATTTAAGCATACTCAAACAAACAATTTCATCAAAACATGCTCAAATCAATTTTACCCAAATTTTACCCTAAAATTTTTCATGCTTAATCAAGGCTCTGATACCATTGTTGGGTTTCTACTATAGTCCCAAGATCAATCAAGCAATGAAAACATGTGAATACATCAAAGTAAAGTTGCGGAATACTCACTTTGGTCGGCTTTTGGATGCGACGAAACATAAAAATCCTCCTTGAAGCTCTCGGCCAAGGTACTTCTTTGGTCTCCATGGAATTCGGCCAAGCTCCATTTGTAGATCTCCAAGCTCCAAGCTTTGTAAATGGATTCCATGCTCATAAATGAGTTTCCCTATCACCTTTGTATGACCCATTTGGTGTGCTAGCACTTGGAAATTTTGCCACAAAATTTCCCTTAGTCTTCTTGATGCTCTCGGCATTTGAAAGAAAAAGAGAGAAAATTTGGCCCTTGGCCGTGAGTTGAGAGAGAGAGAGGGAGAAGATGAAGTTGTGTGTTTTGTGTTTGATTTCAAAAATCAAATACATATCTCATTTTCCAAAAATTGTACAAGGCATTAAAGCCTTCCAACAACTCCCATCATCATAAGTGACAAGCATCTCATCACTCAAAGTTGATGTGACTTGCATCACTTTAATGACTAATGATGTGACGCGTGATGTGACTTGTGGGCCCCACTCGATTCGAAATGCGAGTGGGCCCGCAAACACTATCGGGCTCGGGTTCGCTAATTCCGAATTAATGAATTTTCCGTTGCGACGTAATTAAATCAAATTTAATTAAATAATTATGTCTAGCAAAATTACTATTCACGTCGCTAGCAAATTAATTCTAAATTAACTCGTTCGCCCGAATTAAAATCTAATTTTAATCCCGCGTCGAAATATAATTTCGTATAATATATCGAATATATTATTTTATCGATTAATTCCAAATTAATCGTTCTCTCTCTTTAAATAGTATTTTATCCCAGATAAAATATCTCTGTAATTAATCCCAGATTAATTTTCTCTCTCTACTAATTAATCCTAGATTAATTATGTGCGAGTCATGCGTCATCGGTGAATCTTCGGGAAGCGACCCATGAGATCCCCAGATATGTTGGCAGTAAATCCGGTCGTCGGACTATCAGAATACGTACGTACCTAGTACTACGTTTTTACCATTTTACAAGACATGGTTGGCTTCTAGCAAAGCACCGTGCCTTCCCAATTCTCCAGAAATATTCCTAAAGGAATATGTAATCTATATCAGGCGTAGTATACATAGTATAGCGTATTGCAATCCAGTATCGGATGTCACATGCTAGGCCTGAGGCTGGAATTGTGTCTGCCCCGTACGAAGCACATGTAAGATCTCTGGTAACTAGTCTCTATAATCGGATAACTATGACCTTGTCATATTATCCCGATAGCTGCAGCATATAAGAGCACCAGTTCCGTATCCTACGTGATCATCATCTCCACTATGACTGAAGTGATACTTCCATCTTGACATCACACCCAATACACTACGATTCTCAATATACCTAGAAGAGGCGTACACAGAACCGATTAAAGCCCTGGACGACCAAAACCAAAGTATATTGATTATCGCAAGTATTAGCGGTGCAAGTCTCAGGTTAAGACCAAATACACCTACCCTGAGTTGGACTCCCATAGACACACAGTCATAATACCAATGAGATTCCGAGGGGTCTATCCAGAGCGAAGTTGTTTCCGTACCATCGGTAAACACAACCTCCTATTACACTTGCATGAGTATCCAATACCCAAATATATGAGAACTTTGCCGTTATGCTCCCATAACATGCACAAGTGCAATACTAGTCTATTCCGCATTATCGATGTCCAATCTTGATAATACTCCGACTAGTGATGTTTTAATGATTAAACCTTCATGGATTGATACTGTCTCATATCTTATCAATCCGGAACTAATCATATGGACTTTTATCATTTATATATCCCGGTAATCTAATTACAAATGATAAAAGAGCAATTTCCTTTGTCACATAGTTAATTTGTACAACAACACCATGTTCTGTACAAATAGTAATGCTATGGGTCATAATTGTCCAACATCTTATATATCCACAGTGGTATCGCAAGTCGAATGACCACTATGCTACTCGACTCGAGAAGATTCCTATTGACATTGGTGTACCATCTATTAGGAAATATTCGGTGAGTTGTTCAGTGTTTATCAAATAAACACCTATATGTCTATACGAGTCTCCCGAGACTCATGGTTCATTGCGATAAACCATCGGACCAAGTCACGATATATGACTAGTCGACCCATGTCAGTAAATCTTGATCAGAAACTTTATTTGAGAATATACAACTTATAGTGACGCTTCCCAATGTCAATTGTAAACTATGTTATAACTGCACACTACGTTGTAAATCTAGGGGTTATATATATCACTAAATCAGTTTTGGTTTCAATTTAATCGTAATTAGATCAAATACGTATATAAAAACATGAGGTGTAACCATTAAGTAAGTAATATTATGGAAAAAAAATTGTTCGTATTCATGAATTAGAGAAAAATACGATCCGAATTGGCGCTCCGAGCACCAAACCTAACAGGTAGGTGTTGGACAATTATGACCCATAACATCACTATTTGTAAAAGACATGGTGTTCTTTGTACAAATTAACTATGTGACAAATGAAATTTCTCTTTTATCATTTTGTAATTGGATTACTTGGATATATAAATGATAAAAGTCCATATGATTAGTTCCAGATTAATAAGATATGAGACAGTATTAATCCACGAAAGGTTTAATCATTAAATATCCCTAGTCGTAGTATTATCGAGACTAGACATCGATAATGCGGAATAGACTAGTATTACATTTGTGCGCGTTATGGAAGCTTAACGACATAGTTCTTATTTATTTAAGTATTGGATACTTATGCAAGTGTGATAGGAGGTTCTGTTAGCAGTTGGACCGGGAACAGCTTCACTCTAGATAGACCCCTTGGAGTCCCATTGGTATTATGACTATGTGTCTATGGGAATCCGAATCAGGGTAGTGTATATGGTCTTAACCTGAGACTTGCATCGCTAATACTTGCGACAATCAGTATAATTTGGTTTTGGTCGTCCAGAGCTTTAACATGTTCTATGTACGCCTCTTCTGGGTATACTGAGAATCGTAGTGTATTGGGTGTGATGTCAAGATGGAAGTATCACTTCAGTCATATGGAGATGATGATCACGTAGGATATAGAGCTAGTACTCTTAAATGCTGCAACTATCGGGATAATATGACTAGGTCATGATTATCCGATTACAAAGACTAGTTGCTAGTGATCCGATAAGTGTTTCGTACGGGGCAGACACAATTCCAGCCCTAGGCCTAACATATGACATCCGATACTGGATCGTATTACGCAATACATTGTATACTACGCCTGATAAAGATTATATATTCCTCGTTGAATATTTCTGGAGAATTGGGTAGGCACGGTGCTTTGCTAGAAGCCAACCATGTATTGTAAATCAGTAATAACGTGGTATCGGGCACGCACGTGTTCGGATAGTCTGATGACCGTATTTACTGGCAACATATCCAAGGATCTCTTGGGTCGCTCCCCAAATATTCACCGATGACATTTGACTCGAACAGAATTAATTTGTGATTGATTATGAGAGAGAAAATTAATCTGGGATTAATTACGACGAGAATTTATCTGGGAATAAATTCGTCTAGAAGAGAGAACGCGATTAATTTTGAATTAATCGGCTAAGTAAATTTAATAGTTAAATTGGATTTTACTATTTATTTTATTTATTTGGGCTAAAATAATATATTGGATATATTAATTGAAATTGGATTTCAATGCGGAATTAAAATTAGATTTTAATTCAGGTGAATGACTTAATTTGGAATTAAGTCGTGTTGGACAATTGTGACCCATAGCGTCACTATTTGTACAGATCATGGTGTTGTTGTACAAATTAACTATGTGACGAAGGAGATTGCACTCTTATCATTTGTGATTAGATCACCTAGATGTATAAATGATATGAGGTCCTTATGATTTGTTCCTGGATTGAGAATGATATGAGACAGTATCAATCCACCAAGGATAAATCATTAAATATCCCTAGTCAGAGTATTATCGAGATCGGACATCGATAATGCGTAAAAGACTAATATTACACTTGTGCGCGTTGTGAGGGCATAACGACATAATTCTCATATATTTGGGTATAGGATACTCATGCAAGTGTAATAGGAGGTTGTGTTTTACCAATGGTACGGGAAACAGCTTCGCTCTAGATAGACCCTATCAGAATTCCATTGGTAGTATAACTATGTGTCTATGGAAGTCCGAAATCAGGGTAGGTGTATTTGGTCTTAACCTGAGACTTGCACCGCTAATACTTGCGACAATCAATATGCTTTGGTTTTGGTCGTCCAGGGCTTTAACCGGTTCTGTGTACTCCTCTTTTGGGTATATTGAGAATCGTAGTGTATTGGGTGTGATGTCAAGACGGAAGTATCACTTCAGTTATAGTGGAGTTGATGATCACGTAGGATACGAAACTTGTTCTCTTATATGCTGCAACTATCGGGATATTATGACAAGGTCATGTATATCCGATTATAGAGACTCGTTACCAGACATCCGACATGTGCTTCGTACGGGGCAGACACAATTCCAGCCCCAGGCCTAGCACGTGATCATCCGATACTGGATCGACATACACAATACTACGTATACTACGCCTGATATAGATCGCTTATTCCTGTAAGCATGTTTCTGGAGAATTAGGTAGGCATGGCGCTTTGCTAGAAGCCAACCTTGTCTTGTAAATCGGTAAAAGCGTAGTGCTATGTACTTACGTGTTCGGATAGTCCGACGACCGTATTTACTGCCAACATATCCGGGGATCCATGGGTCGCTTCTTGAAGATTCACCGATGATGTATGACTCGCACTTTATTAATCTGAGATTAATTAGATGAGAGAGAAAATTAATCTGTGATTAATTGCGGAGATATTTTATCTGGGATAAAATATCATTAAAAGAGAGAAAATGATTAATTTGGAATTAATCGGTTAAAATAATATATTTGATATATTATACGAAATTGGATTTCGACGCGGAATTAAAATTAGATTTTAATTCGGGCGAACGAGTTAATTTAGAATTAATTCGTTAGCGACGTGAATAGTGATTTCGCTAGGCATAATCATTTAATTACGTCGCAACGGAAAATTCGTTAATTTGGAATTAGCGAACCCGAGCCCAGGATTGTTTGCGAGCGCATTCATATTTCGAATTCGAGTGCGGCACGCAAGTCAAATCAAGCGTCAAATCGCTAGTCGCATCAAGCGTCGAATCATTAGTCACTTTGAGTGATGTGACAACTTGTCACTTGATTTGATTGATTGATGTGATTGATGTGGGTTGTTGGATGCAATTAATTGCCAAATTTTGGCTCCAAAACCTTGTTGACTTTTTGAAAGTGGTATATGGTATTTGTTTAATTGTTTTTGGAAAACAATTAATCAATTTACACATTTCTTTCTCCCTCTCTTTTTCCCTCATTTTTCTCTCTTGGTCTTGGACCGATTCTTGTTCTTCTTTTCTGGTTCATCACCGTGAAACACAAGGAAGAAAAGAGGTGATTTTGTTGCAAAATCAAAGTGCTAACACACTCTAGGAGACATACCAAGGTGATAGGGCAGTAATTTCATGAATTTGGATCCATTTTGGAAGCTTGGAGCTTGAAGACATCAATGGATGACCATGACCGATTTTGGAGGAGGACAAAAAGTGGAATGCCGTGAGCTTGACAGTGGGCAGAAATGGAGTTTTTTTGTTCTTCGTAGCATCCAATCCGTTCATTGTGAGTATGATCCGCCATTCTCATTTGCGTATTCACATGTGTTTTATGCCTTATAAATGATCCTTGGGACTTAATTGAAACCCAACAAGTCGTAAGCGACTTTCGTGATAATTTTACTAGGCATTATTATTTAATTAAAACTGGATTTAATTACGTCGCAATGAAGAATTCGTTTAATCAGATTAAATGAACCGGAGCCCAAAGTGTGTAGTGTAAGCCAACTAGATTTGGAATTAAATGGGTGAGACCCATGACTTACATCAATTGTCATAAATTGATGGAAGTAGTTGGAATAGTAAATGTGAAATTTACTTTACACACCTACCACACGTGGGAAGTGAACTTTTGTATTAAGTTTTTGGAAAACCCAATTTATATTTTTTACTCTCTTTTTCTTTGGCTTGGCCAAAATCATCACTCTCTTATCTTATTGGCCGAATTGGCTTGGCCGAATTCACCTTTCTTCCTTGGCCGAATTTGCTTCTCTTGGAAGGCAAATTTTGCTTCTATTTTCGTTCTAGCTAGCACTTAAAAGGGGTCAAAAAAAGGTGATAGGGAAACTCACCCTTGAGTTTGGAATTCAAAAAGAAAGCTTGGAGCTTCTACATCCATGGAAAAGTTTTGAACTTCAATCGATCAATGTAAGTTATTCCGCAAACTTTATTGATTATTCACTCTAGAATCATGTTTAGGATCATTGGACAAGTCTTAGAGACACTAACAGTAGGACCATTTATAATTTTCTTCAAGCAATATTAATATCTAAAATTCAAACATAAACAAAGTATACAATATAAAAATATTAAATATTAATTGGCATTTAACTTTCTCTCTTTAGTTTCAAAGATATTCGACATATTAAGGTGAATAAGATCCAATGGATCTTTAGCCATTCTAATATTTTTTACCTGCTGATTATATCCATTTTATCACTTTATCATCATGGGGATTCGTGACTATTTTTAGAACATTAATCATGTCATTCTTTTATATTTATATATGCATTATAATATGCATCAGCATTCACTTCAAAGAATAGTAAATATCGTATTTCCAATAAGAAAAACTTTTCAATTCACAATTTCAACTGTGAAGTAATATTAGATAAAGTTGAGTTAAACTCAATAATAATAGGCCAAATATGTTTTACTATAGTAGACAGAGCTTCAAGCTGTAACATCCCTCTCCCGGAGATGCTACCGGCTGGGAATAGACTGACATATTCCTCCGTGCATCTGACTATACTCATCACTATTAAACCATCTAAAAATCAAAACCATGCACATGGACCATAGCCCATCTCCACAACATAAAATACTTTTATTACTCATAATAGTGTACTCGAATACACTTCTCTTTATAATTCTATAATAGACACTATTAACACATTATAATAACTTATACAACACTAATGTATGCATCTTTACTTTAACACTCACTATACTCAACTTCTGAACTTAACCTGGTGGACTCAAACACCCTAGTGACTGCCATCAGTATCCACCATCTCGAGCTCGTCCTCCGGGTATACCTGTAAAATAGAAACACTGGGTGTGGGGGGGGGGTTAGATCGTTTGAACGACCTAGTGAGTGGACAGTTAAAATGGAAACTGAAATACCTATGAATTTTTTTTTTCTGAATTCAAAATCATCTCAGGAAAAACAATCTTTTCTAAAGACTCTTTCGTATCTGAAAATAATTCTCTTTCTATGAACTTCTCTGAAAACTCTTTTCTGTCTATAAAACTCTGAACTTTTCTGGAAAATTGAGTTCTTTCTAAAACTCTTTCATAAAACTGTTTATCTAGAAAATGTTTTCATAAAACTATCCTTTTTGAAACCATATATATGAAAATATGTCCCTGAAAATCTGCCGAAAACATGATGCATGAGTGCGTTACGTCTCGCCATCCCCCCATACGCCTAAACTAGTGGTATTGGGACGTTACATCTCACTGTCCCCCAAGCCACTGAACTAGAGCCAGGTGTACAAATCCATATCATTTAGGCATTATGTCTCGCCGTCCCCCAATGCATGCCACAATCATGTCCTTGAATCTAGGGTCTAGGGGCATCTGTCATCCCTAACCCTGAACTAGGACTAGGGGCGTTACATATCGCCGTCCCCCTAATCTTGCTCAATATGTGCAAGTGTCCATATCCGTCAATTCCATAAGTTATATCTGAGGTGGCTTTTTCCACATGCCTCCAAAATCATCAAAAGTCATGCTTTTAAAGTCAAAACTTCCTAAAACATTCTTTTTCATAAACAACTGGGAATAAACTGGGCTAACGCGATATGTGCGGAAAAGTAAGTCTCAATTCAAAAACATATAAGTAAATACAAGTTGAAAAGAAAACATCCACTCATTGATTTGGAATCTGGCTAGCACTTCTTCCATTCATTGACGAAAATTATGATTCTTACCGATAATCTATAATCGATAAACTTGGTTAGAATATAAGTCGGGAAACACGCTTCGGAACTAAGCTAAGTTTCCCAATTCAACTAATCTATAATCACCACATGATATATTATGCTCGCGACATGTCATAATGTGTGTATATGAGATGATACGAAACTCTTAGGGTGGTCTCTAACATCCTAAGTTGAAACTGAAATGATATGAAGTTGTTTCTGTCTCGCGTCGCGATGCCAAGTCTGGGGCATCGCGACGCCCACAAGATTAGACCTGAGACATAGCCTCTGCTTGTCATGCATCGCGATGCTAGATGTTGAGCGTCGCTACTCCCACATAATGAGACCCTCGGTAGAGTCTCTGTTCTATATGCGTCGCGACGTTGGGTGTTGAACATCGCAACACTATCTTGATTTCAGGGCTTAGCACCAACGCTTTATTGACATACCCAAGCAATCACCACCATCATAATCTCACCCCATATCATCAACCCAAACATAATCCATTTATTCTAATATCATCAAATCACAAAATCTAATCCCCATCATCATATTCATACACAAAAAAACTTCATTTCATGAAAGTCATAACTTGGAATGTACTCTAATTTACCTGCTTGAACCTTTACTCTGCTGTAAAATATTCTGCATTAGTTGGGTTCAATTTGATTTAATAACTATGATCTCAGCATCTCAACATATGTATTATCTTGCTTACCACTTAGCTGGTAAGCATACGTATTCTTCATCTTATCTTATCATCTGATTACGTATGACACCTCTTGCCATATTAACATATATTGCAACTAAAGTTCTTGGGTTTTAATGGATAATCCCTTAAATTCATGACTGAGAGGTAAACCATCATCTTGCATCAGAGAACCTCATTTCTAACCCTCTAGTTATACTCGACATCATTTAACTCGATTATCTGCGTGAGCTACCTGTTCTAATTTGATACTTCTTAGGACTTCCCAGACGGTCACTCCTAAGTCATAATTCCTTTAATCATAGTAGGCTCAACAACTTATTTGACCTTATTAACTATATCTTTGGGTTTTTCTTAGTTGGTACTTTCGAGTCTCCAGAAATACTAGTGTTTTCCATGGCTAAGATTTTTCACGTTTTGCCTTAACTCTGAGATAAATATGTACAAGAGAAATCATTGTCACTATTAAATATGATCGCACTTATACCTCTTTAGCTTCAAACACTCGATCTGATCTTAGCATTTATTCTCATAGTTTTAATTATTTAACCCTTTATTTTGTCTTGCTAAGCTCCAATTGCTTATCGGCCCCGTCCTTCAAGTTCTCTTATCTCTATGTATCTGTGGGGCATGTGACCTCATGGTTCATGGTCCAACTCTCCATATAATTCTAGCTTACTATTATTATTTACCGATGCCTCTTATACTTAGGATGTTAATCTTGAGTAGCTTTTCTAGCAATTCTTCTCAATTGGCTAAAGTTTCAGGAACGAACTACCTATATTAAGCTTAGCTGTATGCATACTTGTGCTTAATTTTACTCCTTATTATTCATATTGACACTGACGATTTATTTTTGATTATTAATCATACTCTTCTTATACTTTTAAATCCATTGCTAATATGAATCTTGTTAACTGCCCTTTGCATTGACTTGTTCTCATTGCCTGGTTGCACTCTAGAATATTCCACTTTCAATTACTCCCATAGTCTTATTCTGTTAGGTGTTGCCCTGGTCTCAACAATATCCATATACTTAGTTTCTTTGGTTCATTTATATCACATTCATAAGAAATTCATTTCAGATCGTACTTTACTTTATTTCTAGCTAGGTACATTATGTGGGAACTTATAGGTTATACTCCTTAACTTTCTTTCATTTCTCATTTAATAGAATTCTCGTGTTATTCCAATATTGAGAAACTTCGTTGTTATGCATTTCTGTTATTGCTTATCTAGTATTCTTTCCTATTGTCATCTTACCTCGACAGTTCTACCCAAGCCTTTTATTTAAAATTCCTTTCGTCTTCTCCCCCGCTCTATTCTATACCTGGGACTTTTGTGATCTATGTCTATGTCTTCTTATCCGAGGGGTATTCTCTTTTAAGGGTTCTTTGTCATCCCTATTGGAATACTATAATATGTCACAGATTCACTTGTTTTGGAAATATCATCGGGACAAATATCTTGGTCCACTATTACTGTTGTTTTCTAACGAGGGTTGGGAGGGTGGGGTTGGTCCTGAATTCTTTTCAGTTATGGTGGTCTCATTAGTTATACGTGCTGCAGTTGCACATGCAGCTCGTTATAATCTTGGGATTTTCTTATTTATATGTCTGATACACTAAGGTATTTCTACTAGGAACTATCTGAATTACCTTTTTCATCTTTACTCATGATTTATTTTCGTCTATAGGTCATACTACCTCTTACTGAGAACGTCTTTAAGGTTCATGCTCTATGAAATCCCTACCATAATTCCTCTTTAATTCTTCCTACTAATCTCAGTTTCTTAACTCTTTTAAGTCATTACATCCTTGGAAGCTCTACATCAACTTCGATAGGTTAGGGTATCACTACTAATACTTTTGGTTCAGGTGCTACTCTCCTACTAGTTCTTATATTCTAATATAATAGGGCTCTATATAATTCGTATACTATATTTCTGAGGATTGCTTTCTTTGATTTCAATTGCCCTTTCGAACTTTTATCTTCTTTGAGGCCACGTTTTCACAATGGATTTGGTTATCACTTTCAATTTTAGCTTGGCTTGCAGTGAATCCAAACTACTTCATCTCTTATAAAATATCACTATCTTATGATCCTTATTTAGGCTCTGTTGAACTCATGGGTTCGATTGTCTTGTTGTCTCATATTTTTCTGCCCCATCAGATATCATTATTTGCTTGTAAAAACCCTTATTGGGCTTTAGGTTGAGGGATGAAAATATGCATTCTATGGAGATCCAAGAATACTCATTACTGCCATTTGTCTAAGTTCAGTGATGGTCTATACACTTACTGGGGTCGGGCTACTGGGAATAAGATTTATCATTCGTTCGGTTGGGACCACATCATCTACTCAATGTCTTATGGTTCCATAACTTTATCAACCATTCTGAGGTCTCCATTTACGTTACTGTCTTTAAATTATGTTATCTATGGTACTGTATGTACTGAACTTCCTTGTTACTTTCCGCATACTTCTACATTATTTACTTCAATTACCTATCTCTTGGCTTTATGTTGTACTACTAGGACTAATGATTGTTTATCCTCATAGAGTTCTTCTTTTGTTGTAGGCTTCAACTACGTTACCTAGCTTATAATATGTACTGATCCCATTTTCTTGCTAACTCTTGAACGTCTTTAACTTAATGAGCCTTTTTCTTACGTTTTTATGGGTTTCTACTATGTTTGGTCTATTTTGGGTACTTCTATTAGTACTGCAAGCCTCGTGCTGACTTGCATAGATTCTTGAATCCTGTTAGGTTTTCTCCTTTCTGAATTTAGAAACTTCATTGGACCTTTTCTAGATGATCTATCTCTTAGTATTTTTTGTCTCTGTCTTAGGATACACCTTAATTTGGCTTCCTTATGGTTATCTTTATCTATGCTGGTAGAGGCTAAGACAACCATCTTACGTCTCGACATATATGGAATGTCTTTGTTCTGGTACTCTATGTTCTGGTAGAGTCTATTACTCATGCAACATTGGTATGAGATAGGCTCCGTCAGGATAAGTTCCTTCAGAACAGCTTCCTTAACCGGTACCACTAAGAGGTTCGAAATCTAGGTAGTTTATGGCCATATCTATATCGGGTTCTTAACTAAAACAACTAATCATTTTTCCCTACGACCTTCATTTTATTTGCTTACGAGCCTATATTTGAATGTCAAAAATCTCTATGTCTTTTTTGGTATCTCAAGTCTATTGGAAACTTTCACGACAAATCTTGGTTTCTTGCTTCTTTTGCCTTTATGGCTATTCTTCGTTATTCAGAGAACTTGCCATATATACGAGATACTCAAAGGCTATTGGATCCGCTTGGAAGAATTTTATGAGGAGGAAAGAAATCTTATTTGGAGGGAAGGAACTTTACTTAGGTCTACTCAATATTTTACTCTTGCTCATGCTTGATATATTCCCCTTTTACTACTATATGTTCTGACATTTTCTTTGTTATTTAATTTTGTACTTTTACCTCTTACTGCCTCTAGTTGCTTGAACATCTATGCATTATTCCTTACTTTTCTTATAGCTTTCTCTTCCCACTCCCTTGAGTGAATATTCTTAGAACCATATATCTATTATCATAACTTGTATTGAACTTCTGATAATAAGCCATGATAACTGCAGAAGGATTCTCAACTTGGACAAAGAGTATAGTTGCTTTTATAAGGAAGAATATTCGAATAGCTTAGGAATTCTTACTAAACTATCTATAGGACTTGAAGAACACTTGAGGATCAGATATTGGAGAGGTAGTGCCTTACATACTAGTATCCAGGCATACTACGTATACAAGACCCTAGCACTGTACCCACTCCAGTCACTGATTCCTTAGACCATGCTATGATACCATCTTTGTAACATCCCTCTCCCGGATATGCTACCGACAGGGAATATGCTGACCTATTCCCCTGAGCCTATGACTATACTCATCACTATTAAACAATCTAAAATGAAAAGCCATGCACATGGAATATAGCCCATCTCCACAACATAAAATGCTTTTATTACTAATAAAAGTGTACTCGAATACACTTCTCTTTATAATTCTATAATGGACACTATTAACACATTATAATAACTTATACAACACTAATGTATGCAACTTTACTTTGACACTGACTATGTTGAACCTCTGAACTTGACCTGGTAGACTGAAACACCCTAGTAACTGCCATCAGTATCCACACTCTCAAGCTCGTCCTCCGAGTATACCTACAAAATAGAAACATTAATAATGGGGGGGTTAGATCATTTGAACGACCTAGTGAGTGGACAGTTAAAACGGAAACTGAAATACTTATGAAAATTCATTTTTTTTTCTAAATTCAAAATCATCTCAGGATAAACAATCTTTTCTGAAAACTCTTTCATATCTGAAAACAATTCTATTTCTATGAAATTTTTCTGAAAACACTTTTCTATCTGTAAAACTCTTAACTTTTCTGGACATATGAGTTCTTTTTAAAACACTTTCATAAAACTATTTCTCTGGAAAACTTTTTCATAAAACTATCATTTCTGAAAGCATATCTCTGAAAATCTATCTCTGAAAATCTGCTGAAAATATGATGTATGAGGGTGTTACGTCTCGTAGTCCTCGTATACGTTTAAACTAATTATCTTGGGGCGTTACATCTCACTGTCCCCCAAGCCACTGAAATAGAGCCAAGTGTGCAAATCTATGTCATTTAGATGTTACATCTCGCCGTCCTCCAATGCATGCCACCAACATGTCCTTGAATCTTGAATCTAGAGCCAAATGTGCAAATCTATGTCATTTAGATGTTACATCTCGCTGTCCTCCAATGCATGCCACCAACATGTCCTTGAATCTAGGGTCTAGGGGCATCTGTCATATCTAGCCCTGTACTAGGATCTAGGGGCGTTACGTCTCGTCGTCCCCCTAGTCCTGCTATACATTTTCACATGTCCATATCAGTCAATTTCATAAGTTACATATGAGGTGGGTTTTTCCCTCATGCCTCCAAAATCATCAAAAATCATGCTTTTAAAGTCAAAACTTTCTAAAACATGCTTTTTCATAAACAACTAGAATAAACTTGGCTAACGCCCTGTGTGCAGAAAAGTAAATCTCAAATTCAAAAACATATAAGTAAATATAACTTTGGAAAGAAAACATCTACTCACTGATTTGGAATCTGGCTGGCATTTCTTCCATTCATTAAAGAAAATTATGGTTCCTGTCGATAATCTATAATTAGTAAACTTGGTTAGAATATAAGTTGGGAAACACGCTTCGGAACTAAACTAAGTTTCTCAATTCAACTAATCTATAATCACCACATGATGTATTATGCTTGCGACATGTCATAATTCATGTATATGAGATGATACGAAACCCTTAGATTGGTCTCTAATATCCTAAGTTGAAACTGAAATGAAATGAAATTGTTTCTGTCTCGCATCGCGACGCCAAGTTTGGCATACCGCGACTCCCACATATCAGACCCGAGGCAGAGCTTCTGCTTGTTACGCATCGCGACTCTAGATGCTGAGCGTGCGATGCCCACACAATCAGACCATTGACAAAGAGTCTCTGTTTGATAAACGTCGTGATGCTAGCCCTATTTCAGAGCCTAGCACCAACACTTCAATGACATACCCAAGCAATCACCACCACCATCATCAAAACTCCAACTCAACTTAAAATAATCTCATTGCATATCATAAATCCAAACATAAGCCATTTATTCTAATATCATCACATCACAAAATCTAATCCCTATATCACAATCATACACATAAAAGCTTAATTTCATGCTAATACCATCAAGACACTCCTCAAAATGCATGCTAATAACACTTTCAATACCAATTAAGCAAATTCAAACTCTAGGGCATGCATGGTACGAATTTTGGGCTTTGATTTCTTTACCCAAAACTAAAAATTAGTGAAAGAACAAGATTTAGAAGCTTACTTTGTGCGCCTTGGAACTTAGAAATCATCACTCTTTCATCAAAGTTTGCATGTGAAATAAGAATTTTTTTTAAGGGTTTTCTCTTGCCCTGGTTCACTTTTTTTTTTGAGGAGGAGATGAGTGAATAATGCTCTATTTATAGGCAAAAGGGCTATTTTTTGTAATAAAATGGGTGGCTAGGATTGTGCTACATCACCAAAATCTAGGCCATTCTCGAATTTCACTGTTGTAGTTATGGAAATTATGATTTTTGACTTATTTTTGATTAAAATTTGAAAAATATCCAACGCAGAAGTTGTAGCTCTCGGTCTTAAATTTCTGACGATATAAAGTTCATAAAAATCAGAGATCATATGAAAAAGTTATGGTCCAAATACTACAGGCTATTTGGAATAGAACATAGAGTAACTTTTGTACCGGAGCTACAATGAATTTGTTGAATATTCAAAAAATAATTTCATCAGCACATACTTACTATCATATGATTTATATCATGTATTATGCCTCCTATAACGTAGTGGTCGTCGAAATTACCGGGGTGTTACACATGCTCTCTTACGAAATATGGTAGAGGGAAATATTCATCTTACATGGATATTATTTTCCTTAATGGTACATTCCAAACATATAGCTTGGATTCACATTTCAATATCTATATTCCATGAAATAAAATGATATAATAACACATCAAGAATAAAAATTTATATTCATGTATAGAACTTTTGGTTCATATATATGATATAGTAAGCTTAGAACTTTAGGTTCTAAATATTTAAAGTTGTAACTTAGAACTTCTAGTTCTATTTTGTTCCCTAAAATTTCGAATTCACTTTTAGAATTCATAACTTCAAACTTCAGGTTTAGATTTAAAAATTATCGTAGAACTTCCAGTTTTAATTTATATGATTAATTTTCTGAGCTTCAGGTTCATATGTGAAAATTATAGATGTAAAATTTTTGATTCTAAGAGTTACAACTAAGAACTCATGTTATAGTTTATTTGTAATTGCCAATAGTAAATATATACTTGTGTCTTGATATGATAACCATTTCGACGAATATCTTTTAAATTCAACATATTTCTACTAGATATGTCTGAATATAAAATATTTTCGATTTATAGTTTAGTTCCATTTGCTATTAAAATTATGACTCTTGCGGAGCCTCAATTTATATTAAGTTTAAAAAATATTTCTTATCTCGAAAAATGTATAACAACAATATTAACTAAGCATATCTAAAATATTTCTTATCTCGAAAAATATATAACAACACTATCAACTAAGCATATCTCCTCCTCTTTTTTCGAGAGCGGATAATTTATTTTGTAAATCTATATGATTTCTAAAAATCTTCATAAAGGTTGATCAATGATATCTACAAATAAGATACAAATTTCGTGTACATCAAGTATATAATCATTATTTTTTGTATTAGTCAAAGTAATATTTTTAAGATATTTAAAAGTCCTAAATTTCTTATGGATATTTGAAAGATCTAACCTTTTATCATAAACATATCACATTTAGAAATGATTCAAATCTTAATAAACTTAAAATAATAATTCAATAGTGTAAGGAGGAAGTAAATGAAAAATAAATAATTTAAAGTAAATAAAGGGATATAAAGTGAGTAATACAAAATTAAAATTTATATTCACAAGTGTATTATGATTTCACTTACCAAAGTCTTATTCCTTTACTGCAGCAGAGTTTCTCTATTATATCTATATGTAGTTGGAATTAACGTTCACTATTGGGAATATTAATAAACTGATTTTCGTGTTCTATGGGAACATCGCATTTTATTTATAAATTATAGTTCAGAGCTACAAGTTCTAATGTTAGAAGCTAATTTAAACTTCAGGTCTGATTAGTTTTTTATTATTGCAAACTTCTTGCAGTAATAATATATATACTATAATTCAAAAGAATTAAGATAAAATAAATAGAAAATAAAAAAAATCACACAAATTCGTATCATGCAAACAAAAATTACATACACATATTTGGACCTTCATGTTATCTTTAAAAATATTTATTTGATTTAGAACTTCAAGTTCTGATCATACATTTTTTATTTAGAACATCAGGTCCTAAAATAGAAGTTATATTTCGGAACTTCAAATTTTGATTGATAAGATTAATAATTAGATCTTCAAATTCATAAATATGCTATTATAAATTCAAAACTTCAAGTTCCATTGAAGATTTAAAATTTTAGGTTTTAATCCAAAATTTTAATTGATGGGGTTAGAACTTAACGTGAATTTAGAACTTCGGGTTCTATATTTATTTTATAATTTAAAACTTCAAGTTCTAATAAAAAAAAATCAATGAGATTAGAACTTCAAGTTCTAATATAAAAAATTAATTAATGAGGTAAAATTAATTAGTGACAATCGTGAAATTGATTTACAATAAAAAAGATGATTGAGAGAGATTCTCACTTTCCTCTAATGAATTCATTATATACCATTTATCGTCATTGTATTTCTTGTTAGTTCGATTTTTATTGACAATGTCCGTGACAAAACAAGTTCAATTGAGTTGTAATTTATCTTGAAGTACTTCGAGTAATTGGACTTGTTTTTGGCAGAGCTGGAGTAATTTCGTTAATGATGCATTCGAACATGTGGTGTTAATGGAACGTTCTCCATTGGGTTCGAATGAAATATTCCAGAGAGCAAGCGTTCGTGGTGCGTTCGAACGAGTCTTTCCAGTGGGCACGCGTTCGTGGTGTGTTCGAGTAATCGTTCGAACGCGACTACAATCTGAACAAGTTTTTGAGCCTTTTCACTTTGGAAAACCCTAAATCTTCACCCTACCTATAAATAGAACACGTAGCCACCATCCCCAAGTGTTGAAACACAAATCTCTTGAGCCAAAAACTCTTAAAGTTTTCAACCTTTCTTGATTCCACCATTGAAGACTTCTTATCTTCTTGTCTTATTCATTAATGGTGTGAATCCCTCTTTGATAAACCTTTAACACAACATAACCCAAAATTCCCAGTCGTTTAGATTTCTTTAGAAGGAAATTTGGTAGTCGGAGTTCCGACGTTCAGAGGTACAAAGACAATCTACTCAAAGACTTCAGAGGTTCTGAAGAATACCATGGTACACGGGCTTGAGGAGTTCCTTACAGTTTAGAGGTACTTGAGTCGGTGGAGTTGCCACCATAAGTCTTGACCAGCCCTATAAGTTTTTCTCTATATAGTAGATTGGGCTGGTAGCCGAGATACCCATAGTGGTTTTTTTTCTCGCACGAGTTTTCCACTTCGTCACCAAAATTATTGTGTTGATTTTGTGTGATTGATTTATTTTCCGTAATTTATTTATTTGTTTATTTTTTGGTTGCTTGTTGAAAATCCATAGGCATATTAATTAGGACTTATATTGAATAATTGTGATTAATTCCGCATAGGGTTAGAACCTTAGGATAATTACGAATTTTCATTTGGTATCAGAAACTGAACTCGATCCATGACCCATTTGCTATGGATCGTAGTTAACTCTTAAACTGTCCGCCATTTTTCATGGCACTGAATATTTACATTGAAATGTTCACATGAGAGCGTTCCTTAAATCCTTAGATGAGAGGGTCTGGATGACACTAGAATATGGGTGGAAACCTCCTATGGTTATAGTTGATAAGGTCACTTCCCCTAGAGAAAAATTGACCTGGTCCAATGATGATTTTGACGCTAGCAATAGGAACAACAAGGTAATTAATTCCATACATGGTGCTGTGTGCTCAGCTAAATTTAGGAGAATTTCTATGTGTGAGATAGCCAAGGATGCTTGAGACATCCTGCAGATTATGCATGTGGGCACATTATCTATTAAAAATAATAGACTCTGGGATCTTGCTACTAGATTTGAGGTCGCCTAGATGAAAAATGATGAGACCTTTGATGATTCTACGTTAAGATTAAAGATGTTGTTAACTCAAGCTCCAACCTAAGTGAGACTATCCCTACCAGTAGGATAGTAAGGAAGATCCTTAGATCCATGCTTGATAAGTTCCTACCCAAAATTACCGCCATCGAGGAAACAATGACCTCGATCAGCTGAAATTAGATGACCTCATTGGAAAACTGCAGGTTTATGAGAATAAACTTCCTGGTTATAAAAAGCCAAAAACTATAGCGATGAAGATCGCGAAGGAAGTTGTGCATGATCCATCCAGTGAGGATGATGATACCCTCACGAATCATGATTTGGCCATGTTTGCAAAGAGGTTTAAGAAATTTCTTAAGCTTAAGAAGAGTGGCAGTAACAATAATATGGATATGAAGGATATGCCTATAGAGAGTAGGCATAATTGGAGAGAGTCTAGAGAGGATAGAGGGAGTAGACCCTGTGGTATCCAGTGCCATAAATGTGAAGGATATGGGCACATCAGACCCGAGTGTCCCACATACCTTAAGGCTAAAGGTAAGAAAGCCATGGCAGCATTCCTTAGTGATTCAAAAGGTGACTATACTTCTGATGAGTCTCCTAAAGACGAGCAATTTTATGGCCTTTAATGATAGTGTGTCTGATGAGAGAGAGAATGAAGTAAATGATACTGATTCAAAAGTCTCTCTCGATGAGTCTGTAGATGAAGATAGTTTTCAGGTAGCTTATGATGAACTATTTAATGAGAGTCTAGCTATTGAGAAGACTAATATAAAGGTCAATAAGAGGCTGAAACATGTTGAGCTAGAAAAGAATGAAGCTCAAGCTAAGTTTGAGCACAACCTTGTGATGATTGACAACCTCGAGGAGAGGAACATATGCCTTGTCGATATGGTCCATACTTTAGAGGCTGGACTTGAAGATGCTAGAACCTCGTTGTCTGTATTTTCTAGTGGGAATAAAAAAAAGTGGACCGTATGTTAGGTATTAGTTTTGAGCCTAACTGTGATAAGATGTCATCTTCTAGAGCTGTGACTATCTCTATTAAACATGACTTAGGTAAGAAACCTATTGATCACTGTCATGTGATTCTTCATTTTTTTCTCGTCCTGTGACCCAACCTCGATCTAGAGGTGTTATGGGTAAACCTCGCTCTCATCCGAGATTTGTGCATGTGTGCCATCACTGTGGCAAGGCAAGACACACTAGGCCTCAATGCTTCATGTTGCACAAATAAAAGAAAAGGCCTAAGAGTGTGTAACATAGATTTGCTACTTCAAATCTAGTTTCTCAAGTTTCTGCACTAACCAAACAAGCTTATTTCCTTAGTGAGAAACTTGTTGTGTTGACTAGGAATTCTCAAGTGGAAGAGATTCCTAAGAAAGTTTGGGTGCGGAAGCAAGATGACTTCCCAACTACTACTGAATGCCTTGATAGACATGAAGAGAGTGAACTTCGGTGTAACTCTTCCTAGAAGTTGCATTTATTTTCCCATTGCATGTGTATGTGCGTGTGTCTTAAATTTTTGCACGTTTATTTTCTTTTCACTGCATATGGGTGTGTGTGTTTTGTCTTTGTTATATGTCATTTGGTATATAGAATGAAAACCCAGACATAAATTTCATAGCCGATTCCGAATGGACGGTAGTATAATCTGCACTCGGGATATAACTCCATGTACCATTGGATATTGACAAGCCATGTTGTGTCTTTATATTTTTTTATGTGCGTGTTAAAACTGAAAAATAAAAAATTATATATAATTTGAAAAAGACCAAAAATATTTTTTTTGGCTTGTTCGAGCATGAAAATCATATGCATGTGATCCTGGTATGTAGGATATATGGTTATGCATGTATAATATGCTTTTATTTTTCTTGATGTTGTATATGCATGTCTGTGTGTGTGATAAAAACTCTTGGTATATCTTGTGCTTGCACCTCACATACACGATTTTATTATGTCAAGACTAGGTCGCATGTATGAGTTTTTGGACTGACAATATAATTTTTACCATACTTTTTTATTGAATAGTGTGACCTTTGACTAGATGACCTTGCTATTCCCTTGTAAAAGTAAAAAAGAAATAAAAAAAGAAATTTCACATGAGACTCAAGTACAAAAGAGCCAATGGGCCAAATCAAAAGATAAAGGCAAAAACCATTCACTCGAAAGAGTTTTTATTTATGAGCTCATGATATTTATGGGGAAAATAACATAACATGCAACCAGTGTTGCTCATTTTCAGGTCCTAGCAGTGCTGAGTTTGAATATCTATTTTGTGGACTTGATTTGTTAAGAGATGGATTTCTTTGGCTGTGTCCAGCTCATAAAATAAGGTCTTAAGCCTTGATTTGTTGTGCACTTATTTTTCACGCAAGTGTTTGTTATGCCTTGGTGTTTATGTCATATGTATAAGTGTTGTATTTAGCCAAACTTAAAATGATGCATATTATTTCATGTCATAAACAGCTGAATACTGACTGGTATCATTGTACTGTTAGGTTTCTATTAAGTCCCAAGATCGATTTCAAGCATAAAACATATGTGAATACAACAATGAAATATGGCGGAATCATACTTACATTGATCGGTTATGCGATGCGAGGAACACAAAACTTTTGCTCCCTTGAAGAAGCTCTCGGCAATGGCAAGATTTTATGCTCCAAAAATTTGGCCTAGCCAAAAAATTGATGCTCCAAGCTCCAAGCTTTCGAATGGTGATTCCATGCTCACAAATAGGTTTCCATATCACCTTTGGATGACCCTTCATGTGCTAGCATAGGAAAAATTGCCACAAATTTTCCTTTTCACTACTTGTTATTTTCGGCCTAGCCAAAAAATGGAGAAAGAAGAAAACATGGCCCTTGGTCGTGAGAGAGAGAGAAGATGTGAGGAAGATGAGATTAGTTTTTTTTTATTTGGTTTTCCAAAAACCTAATACACAAATTCAAATTCCAAAAGTACAAGCAATAAAGCGATACAACCACTTACATCGATCAATGAATAGTGACTAGTTGTCAATCACTTAAAGTGACGAGACATCCATCACTTGAATGACGAGTGATGTGACACTTGATGTGATTTGTGGGCCGCACTTGAATTCAAAATGCTAGTGCGTCCGCAAACACTCCCGGGCTCGGGTTCGCTAATTCCGAATTAACGAATTTTTCGTTGCAACGTAATTAAATCAAATTTAATTAAATAAATATGTCTAGCAAAATTACTCTTCACGTCGCTAGCAAATTAATTCTAAACTAACTCATTCGCCCGAATTAAAATCTAATTTTAATCCCGCGTCGAAATCTAATTTAGTATAATATATCGAATATATTATTTTATCGATTAATTCCAAATTAATCGTTCTCTCTCTTTAATAGTATTTTATCCCAGATAAAATATCTCGGTAATTAATCCCAGATTAATTTTATCTCTCTACTAATTAATCCCGATTAATTATGTGCGAGTCATACGTCATCGGTGAATCTTCGGGAAGCGACCAATGAGATCCCCGAATATGTTGGCAGTAAATCCGGTCGTTGGACTATCCGAACACGTACGTACCTAGTACTACATTTTTACCGATTTACAAGACATGGTTGGCTTCTAGCAAAGCACCGTGCCTACCCAATTCTCCAAAATATTCTTACTGGAATATGTGATCTATATCAGGCGTAGTATACGCAGTATTGCGTATTACGATCCAGTATCGGATGTCACATGCAAGGCCTGGGGCTGGAATTATGTCTGCCCCGTACGAAGCACATATCAGATCTCTGGTAACTAGTCTCTATAATCGGATAATCATGACCTAGTCATATTATCCCGATGACTGCAGTACATAAGAGCACCAGTTTCGTATCCTACGTGATCATCATCTCTACTATGACTGGAGTGATACTTCCATCTTGACATCACACCCAATACACTACAATTCTCAATATACCCAGAAGAGGCGTACACAGAACCGGTTAAAGCCCTGGATGACCAAAACCAAATTATATTGATTGTCGCAAGTATTAGCGGTGCAAGTCTCAGGTTAAGACCAAATACACCTACCCTGATTCGGACTTCCATAGACACATAGTCATACTACCAATGGAATTCCGAGGGGTCTATCCAGAGCGAAGCTGTTTCCGTACCATCGGTAAACACAACCTCCTATTACATTTGCATGAGTATCATATACCCAAATATATGAGAACTATGCCGTTATGCTCCCACAACGCGCACAAGTGTAATACTAGTCTTTTACGCATTATCGATGTCCAATCTCGATAATACTCTGACTAGGGATTTAATGATTAAACCTTCGTGGATTGATACTGTCTCATATCATCTCAATCCGGAACTAATCATATGGACCTTCTATCATTTTTACATCTTGGTAATTTAATTACAAATGATAAAAGAGCAATTTCCTTTGTCACATAGTTAATTTGTACAAAAACACCATGATCTGTACAAATAGTGATGCTATGGGTCGTAATTGTCCAACAATCTCCCACTTGGCCTATAGTCAATCACTCAAGTGTCCTACACCAGAACTATGTACAGTTCGCTTCAAACTTCTGCTGAGGAAAGACGTTAGTCAGCGGATTTACAGTGTTATCATCTGATGCGATTTATTCGATCATCACATCGCCACGATGTATGATCTGAATGAATCAGATGAATATTTGAAGTATATATCTGGATCATTGATGAGACCATTAATTCTTTAGCCTGTACTGTAGCCTAGCTCAGCTGCTAACATAACTACTCCTAATCTGAATAGGATTATTATCGATCCAAAAGGCTTCTATTACTGCCTCAGCTGCAGCAATAATACACTTTTGTTGTTTTATTCAGTAACAGTATCTTGCTTGGAAGATTTCCAGCTCAATGTTCCTTTATTCAAACTTTATAGTACCCTTGTTACGACTTATAGTCGTTTTTATCAGTTAGGAAACTTGCAACGGTGAACTCAGTCACTTCAAGTTCTCCTTCTCCATAGCTTAAGACAGCATCCTTAGTTCATCTAAGATACTGAAGGATGTTCTTAACATCAATCCAGTGACTATCACTTGGATTGGCCCAATTGTGACTCCATATGCTCAAAGCGTATGAGACACCAGGTCGCGTACATTTATTTCAGTGTACGAGTTCTCGGAGAGTGCCAACAACCTTTAGATCTATTCCATTAATCATTATTCCTAGAATAAATGTTGTTTCTCCCAAGAATTCTACGGAGAATTTTCATGAAAGCCAAGCTTTCACCGATTGTATTATGGGAATATCATTTCCAAAAATGATATGTCATCATTACTTATAGGACATTCACTGTCAGTGCGCTCCACTAACCTCCTTATATACACAAGAATAATTTCTTTTTGAATTAAATCAAACACCATCATGATTACATCAAAATGATAGTTCCAAGAACTCAATGCTTGCTTCAATCCATAAATGGATCGAATTAACTTGCAAACCTTGTTTTCTTATTTTGGTACGACAAAATTGCCAGGATGTTGTAAACATCCTCCAAAAGGTTTCCATTTAAGGAAAGCGATTTTGACGTTCAGCTGCCATATTTCATAAATGAAACATGCAACATCAGCAAATATTATCCAAATGGATTTGACAATGGCAACGAGTAAAAGGTTTCGTCGTAATCGACACAATGTTGATAACGATACCTTTTTCGCTACAAGCCTAGCTTAGTACGTTGGTATGTTGCCATCCATGTATGTCTTCCTTGAAGACTTATATAGTACCAATAGGCACAATGCCTTGCGGTATATCAACTAGTATCCAAATTTAGTTGATATACATGGAATCCATTTCGGACTTCATGGCACTTTGCCATAATAGGGAGTCGATACCTTGTATCACTTCCTCATATGTAGTCAATTTGCATTACTCATAAGATTGACATCTTTATGAGGTGAGATCAGAAACCCATACCTCCCAGGTTGTTTTTTCTGACTCTCTCCGACTTACGCGGTTCTTGTGTATTCGAAGATTATTGGTATAGTTTCATCCTTGATGAACTATCTGTGTTCCATTAAGGACTCGGTGCCTAGAATAGTTTACTACTCTCGATTTCATCGAGTTTTACTTCCTCTCACTTACCACTGCATATTGGTATTCCTCTTAGGAAAACCGCATGGCGAGCAACAATTACATTGTTCTTTTGTGAGTTGTATAAGCACTATACTTTGGTTTCCCTAGGATAACCCATAACTTAGGCACTTATCCGATTTGGGTTCTAGTTTGGTATCATCCAAACATATGCCTAGCATTCCCAAATCTTCAGGAATGAGAAAACCCGGTTTCTTTTCTGTTCATATCTAATATGAAGTCTGTCTAACAGATTTTCATGGAACCTTATTCAAAATAAGTTTTGCACTGTTTTAAAGCTTATCCCTTGAAGGAAATAGTAGCTCATAGCGACTCATGAATAACCTTATCATGTCCAACAAAATTTGATTTCTCTATTCGGACACACCGTCAAATTGACGTGTTCCGGGAGGAGTCCTCATTAAAAGAATACTATACTCTTTCAAGTATTTGAGAACTTATTGCTTAAGTATTTTTCATCACGGTCCAACCATGACGTTAATACTTTAGCCGATTTGTTTGTCTATTTCGTGTCGAAACTCATTGAATTCATCAAAAGTTTCCGATCCGTGTTTCACAAGAAACACATAACCATAACGCGATGCCACATCCGTAAAGGTTACGAAATATTCATATCCACCTCTAGCCTAGCTAGATATGGGCCCACTTACTTCACTATGAACGAGGGCTAACAGATCGGTGGCACTTGTACTTTTACCAAGTAAAGGTGTTTTAGGCACTTTGCCCAATAAACTAGATTCGTAGACATTATTTGAATAGAATCAAATCTGTCCTAGTATCCACTCTTCGAAAGTGTGGATATACGAGTCTTGTTAATTGTGTCCCAGACAACAATGCCACAAATAAGTCTCAACTGATAAATTCAGTTTGAGCTATTTGTTTCATGTCATACATAGTTTGAGATTTCTTATATTCAAAATATAAATACGTTATTCACATCTAATGTGTTTATCTCAATATCATCTTTATAAAATAAAACACTTTAGTGTTCTAGAATATAAAGGTATACCCGCAACGGGTTAAACCCTGATATAGAGATAATGCTTATAGTCAAACTAGTTACATTGTAACAGTTTCCTAATTTAAGTACACACCCGAAGGGTAGTTCCTAAAATTAGGTTTCTACGGTTAAAATAGCGACTCTCGTCCCGTTTCCGATTCGCAGATCAATCTCATCTAAAGTCAGTATCCTGCTTGTCAGCAGATTCTGCACATCAGTACATATTTATGTACCACACTCAGTATCTAAAATCCAATTTTAATACTAGTAGCGAACATATTTATGACAAACATATTTGAAGTCGGAGCCTTGCCCGTCTTCAATTCCTTTGTCTGCCTTGTCCATACGTCAGTCATGCTTCCAGTGACCCCGTTTGCCACAATTTAGGCATACATTTTGGGATATGTCCTTTGTCTTCCCAGAAGATTATAATGATTTTGCTTTTGCCCATTTTCCACACTCCAGAAGCCATTGGCCAAGCCTTGGCCTTCTAGAATATCGAAGTAAGATGCGCCTTGCGCTTCTTGCCATATTGCAAACTCTGGCTTTGTCTCCTTGAGTATAGCCATTAACTCTCCAAGAGTTTTCTATTGAAATTTATATTTCTAAGATCTAAGTATAGATCTATGAAGATCCTTCAATTTCAATATCATACTATAAGGATCTAATCCTTAGTACTGACTAAGAAATTAAGGAGTCATTGTGGCAAGCATAACGGATTAAGCACTAAATTTATCATCACATGAATATTCCAAATATCTGTTCTATTATTTGCTCAACTCTGGGCTTAGGCTTGAGACGTCACTCTACCAAATAAAGTAACTTATCGGTTTTAGGGACTATCCTGAAGTTTTATTCCCAATTTGAAAATTAAAGTCGTTTAAATACATTTCACCCCAGGATTATGTTTTAAACACTAATCTTTCAATTATCTTGATTCCAATAGTAAAACTATCGAATCAACGATTTTAGGTACTATTGATTATAATGATTACTATAGTCTAACTATATAATCAACTATAATTTAATAGATTAAATTCAATTATATTGATTACTATAATCCAATTATAAAATCAACTATTATTGAAATAGTTTGAATACAGTCCAACTGTTTAATTAATACAACGATTAATATTAGTCCAACTAATAATTAATTTATTGACAAAAAATTGAAATGAGCGCGTAAAGGCAAGTAACTAAACGAATATTGCAAATTTTATACTTGCCTCCCACTATTTTTCGGCGAGTCTCTAACCCTTTGTTGAGTACTCGGGAAACCTTGTTTCCTAGTAGGCTAGGATCCTGTTAATAACACACAATCTTGACTTGGCCAACAAATTGTATGATAATTAACTAGGTAGATCTCTAAGATCAATTGGATCCTAGCCAATTCCTAGATCCAGTAGGTGGACATCCCAGTCCGAAACATATATCTTATATATGCCAATATATCCAATATATTGCCTAACCTTTTTCCTCTGAATCAACTAAGTCTTGGCTTTGGCACAACACAAACTTAGTGATCCCAGTTAAGCGGAACCCATTGACTATGGAAAGCTCGTAATCAATGTCGATGGACAAGAAGTGATCTTGACTTTGGCTAACAAATCAAAAATTGGACAAGACACCAATATGGAACAAAACCTTCATGATTCAAACACATCTGCGATGGACAAGGTCTTGACTTTGGCCAACAAACCAATGCCAGTCTTGGATCTTGAGTAAGAATCACTCATGGAAGGAAAAAACGCTTAATATATGTTGAGGGTTTTTCACGTAATTGGCAACCAATTAATTATCTTTGTTAAGGTCTCATCATCTCATACACCCTTAAACAGCATTCTAAACACATAATAAGGCGCGTAAGTAAATAAATACAATAATGATATGCGGATGGATACTTAACACATTATTCCTAGAAAAAATCTCTCACTTTCTCTCTCCCGCTAGCACAAGTATTGCTTCTACCCAATTACATAACACTTCTAAAGAAACCTCATTACATTGAGAGGAATGGGTGAGAGAGAGAAAATACACAGAGTCAAGAGGTAATAGGCTGGACACGCAGTCCAATTAATAAATTCTAAATTTATTACAACCAATTTCCAAAATTGCCCTCACCCATCTAATATCCATCCGATATATATTATTCATACATCGTATCCATGTATTACACAAGCATGTTATCAATCAATCTAATCCAATTAATTAATCTGATAATTAATGACCATCCAATGTTCAAACAACGATTTGATTTTGTGCGAGTCAAACTCGTTTTACGAATAAGTACTAAAGTACGAATTCTTGAATGAATTAAACTACAACATTAAATCCAATTTAATTTGCATTAATACTAATTCATTTATTTAATTCAAATTAAATATTAAACTTTATTAACGAACCTTTACGACTTAGATTCTAAATCTAATCTTTACGGGTCTCAAAGTTCGATTAACATCCAATGTTAATATAATTTAAAGTCCAATGGGCTTTTAATTAATTTCTTAAGGCATGGACTTTTGGTCAATATGGGTCAAACCCAAATACCAAAGCCCATTTAAGGAATCACCCTTATTTGCCAAGAAACCAATTTAGGCCCATTAGGCCCATTAAAGTTAAAGGTCCATTAAGTCATAATTGGACTTTATGGAAATGGTTTTGGGCCCAATTGGATCCAACCAATTAGCCTAAACCAAACTTGGCCCAACCAAGCCCATTAAGCCCAATTACAACTTTTACAAGCCCAATTCCAAATTTGGCCCAATTGATTTAATTTCAAAATTCCAAATTTCATAATTAAATTAACCAAAGTGTATGCCATAATTAATTACTCAAATTAATATTTCCAAAATGCTAATTTACACAATTAATTATGCTCATTATCATCAACACATGTCCAACACATTTGAATCAAAAAATCACATCATTTTACATGCTACACATTCACGGCATTTTGGGTTTATTTTTCCAATTCAAAATTCAATCCAATTAAATTTCAAATCAACATTACCCAATGTTTTCCAACTCATCCAATGATCAAAAACACAAAAATCACCATGAATTTAGGGCACTCATAGTTTCGGCCAAGCCTCAAATATTGGGGAAACATTGATCCAATCCATTTTTCACAAAATTGATCACAAATAACTCCAAGTCATTCATTTACAAGGATTCTCGAACAAGTAATTTCACTCAAACATGTTCAAATCCAATTTACCCAAATTTTACCCTAATCAAGTTTCATGGTCAAAATGGCTCAAGATACCATTGTTGGGTTTCTATTAAGTCCCAAGATCGATTTCAAGCATAAAACATGTGCGAATACAACAATGAAATATGGCAGAATCATACTTACATTGATCGGTTATGCGATGCGAGGAACACAAAACTTTTGCTCCATTGAAGAAGCTCTCGGCAATGGCTAGATTTTGTGCTCTAAAAATTCGGCCACCACCTCCATTGATGCTCCAAGTTCCAAGCTTTCGAATGGTGATTCCATGCTCACAAATAGGTTTCCCTATCACCTTTGGATGACCCGTCATGTGTTAGCATAGGAAAAATTGCCACAAATTTTCCTTTTGACTACTTGTTATTTTCGGCCTAGCCAAAAAATGGAGAAAGAAGAAAACATGGCCCTTGGCCGTGAGAGAGAGAGAAGATGTGAGGAAGATGAGATTAGTTTTTTTTTTATTTGGTTTTCCAAAAACCTAATACACAAATTCAAATTCCAAAAGTACAAGCAATAAAGCCATACAACCACTAACATCAATAAATGAATAGTGACCGATTATCAATCACTCAAAGTGAAGAGACATCCATCACTTGAATGACGAGTGATGTGACACTTGATGTGATTTATGGTCGCACTTGAATTCGAAATGCGAGTGCGTCCGCAAACACTCCCGGGCTCGGGTTCGCTAATTCTGACTTAAAGAAATTTTCCGTTGCGACGTAATTAAATCAAATTAATTAAATAATTGTGCCTAGCAAAATTACTATTCACGTCGCTAACAAATTAATTCTAAATTAACTCGTTCGCCAGAATTAAAATCTAATTTTAATTCCGTGTCGAAATCCAATTTCGTATAATATATCGAATATATTATTTTATATGATTAATTCCAAATTAATCGTTCTCTCTCTGTCATTAATATTTTATCCTAGATAAAATAACTCTGTAATTAATCCTAGATTAATTTTCTCTCTCTTTTAATTAATCCCGGATTAATAAAGTGCGAGTCATACGTCATCGGTGAATCTTTGGGAAGCGACCCATGAGATCCCCGGATATGTTGGCAGTAAATCTGGTCGTCGGACTATCCGAACACGTACGTACCTAGTACTACATTTTTACCTATTTACAAGACATGGTTGGCTTCTAGCAAAGCACCGTGCCTACCCAATTCTCCAGAAATATTCTTACTGGAATATGTGATATATATCAGGCGTAGTATACATAGTATTGAGTATTACGATCCAGTATCGGATGTCACGTGCAAGGCCTGAGGCTGGAATTGTGTCTGCCCCGTACGAAGCACATATCGGATCTCTGGTAACTAGTCTCTATAATTGGATAATCATGACCTAGTCATATTATCCCGATGACTACAGTACATAAGAGCACCAGTTCCGTATCCTACGTGATCATCATCTCCATTATGACTGGAGTGATACTTCCATCTTGACATCACACTCAATACACTATGATTCTCAATATACCCATAAGAGGCGTACACAGAACCGGTTAAAGCCCTGGATGACCAAAATCAAAGTATATTGATTGTCGCAAGTATTAGCGGTGCAAGTCTAGGTTAAGACCAAATACACCTACTCTGATTCGGACTTCCATAGACACATAGTCATACTACCAATGTAATTCTGAGGGGTCTATCCAGAGCGAAGCTGTTTCCATACCATCGGTAAACACAACCTCCTATTACACTTGCATTAGTATCATATACCCAAATATATGAGAACTATGACGTTATGCTCCCACAACGCGCACAAGTGTAATACTAGTCTTTTACGCATTATCGATGTCCAGTCTCGATAATAATCTGACTAGGGATATTTAATGATTAAACATTCATGGATTGATACTGTCTCATATCGTCTCAATCCGGAACTAATCATATGGACCTTCTATCATTTATACATCTTGGTAATCTAATTACAAATGATAAAAGAACAATTTCCTTTGTCACATAGTTAATTTGTACAACAACACCATGATCTGTACAAATAATGATGCTATGGGTCATAATTGTCCAACATGTACTTGCTTGAAGTGTTGGTTCAGTCAGTTTTTAATAAAAATTATTTTTACCTCATTGTGTGCTTGTGTATGGTCCTTGTCATGGCATACCTTTTGTTTTGCATACCTATGAGTGTTTACTTCCCGTATGATTTTAAACTAGTGGGCCTATTAATGAGAGGGAGTAAATTTTGTTTGCATATACTCTTACATGAGTTACCTCATGTTGTTTATCCTGGTACCTTCATCATTTGTCATTTCGTGACAAAAATAGGGAGAGTAGTTTAATGAGGAGTAGTAGCATAGATTATCCTTTTGATATCTCCATTTTAAAGAGAGTTAAAATTAAGGGGGATAAAGATATATACTTGTACATGCATGAGTGTTATACCTGCTTCATGTTATACTTGATAATTCCAATGCTTTTTCACGATATATTATTGTTTGTGGATGTTTCACGTAAGCAGGTTTTATTGCTGAGGTGGCATTGCTTTTGAGACTACTTGGTTAGGTGTTAGATCGAGTCATAATATAATAAGTCACTGTTTTGATGGTTGACAGTTGGCCATTTTCTTTTTGGGTATAATACTGTAGTCCTTATATTAGGTAGTGTTTTGTCACGGAATGCCAAAGTGGGAGATTGTTAGTTCCATTTTATTGGCAATGTCCATGAAAAAACAAGTTCAATTGAGTTGTAATTTATCTTGAAGAACTTCGATTAATTGGACTAGTTTTTGGCAGAGCTGGAGCATTTTCGTTAGTGCTGCGTTCGTTGAAACGTTTGAATGTGTGGCGTTAGTGGCACGTTCTCCATTGGGTTTGAATGAAACATTCTAGAGAGCAAGCGTTCGTGGTGCGTTCGAGTAGAGTTCAAATGAGTCTTTTTAGTGGGCAAGCATTCGTGGTTCGTTCGAGTAGTATTCAAATGAGTCTTTCCAGTAGGCACGCATTCGTGGTGGGTTCGAGTAATTGTTCACACGCGACTGCGATCTAAACTTCTTTTTGAGGTTTTTCACTTTGAAAAACCCTACATCTTCACCCTACCTATAAATAGAACATGTATCCACGATCCCCAAGTGTTGAAACACATATCACTTGAGCCAAAATCTCTCAAAGTTTTCAACCTTTCTTGATTCCACCATTGAAGACTTATTATATTCTTGTCTTCTTCATTAATGATTTGAAAACCCTCTTTGATAAACCTTCAACACAACATAACCCAAAATTCCTAATCCTTTAGAGTTCTTTTGAAGGAAGTTTGGTAGTCGGAGTTCCGGTGTTTATAAGTGCAAAGACAATATACTCAGAGACTTCAGAGGTTCTGAAGAATACCGTGGTATATGGGCTTGAGGTGTTCCTTGAGTTCTTACAGTCTAGAGGTACTTGAGTCAGTGAAATTACCACTATAGATCTTGACCATCGCTGTAAGGTTTTCTCTATATAGTGGATTGAGCTGGTAGTCGAGATACCCGAATTTATTTTTTACTCGCATGAGTTTTCCACTTCGTCACCAAAATTATTTTGTTGATTTTTTGTGATTGATTTATTTGTTTATTTTGTGGTTGCTTGTTGAAAATCCATAGGCACATTAATTATGACTTGTCTTGATTAATTATAATTAATTCCGCATAGGGTAGAATGTTAGGCTAATTAAGAACTTTCATTTCTAATACCTCATTACCTCTATCATCTTAAAAAATCAATATTACTTTATATGAATTATGTGCGATAAAAATGATGTTGAGAGAGAATAGATGTTATCTTCAATTTATTGGGTCTGATTGAAGTGCAATTAAATTTTGGGCTCTGCGTTTGTTCCTGCTCTACAATTTGGGCCTTCCCAAAAAGCCATATTTTGCAAGAATCATTTTTTGTGAGTATATTCTTAATTACAGTGTTCTGTACTTGTGCATTTGTTTTTATTTGTAACATTCGATCGTCCCGACGTGATCCTAATGATCATTTTCAACATGTGAGATGTTTTATGTAACATAAAATCACGCATAATTGAGATTGTATTCGCGAAATCTTTTTTCGAAAACCCGATGAATTATTTGTAGTTCCAAAATGTGATTATTTTTCTATCACATTCCATATAGCCTTTGATATTGTGGTCATAATTTGAGCTACCGATGTTCATTTACGGGATTTGGGTGCCTTTGAAAAGCTTAGAAGAATATCTACAATGTTTAAGTTGAGTATTTTTCCACATTCGAATTGAAACCTAGTCATAAACACATGTTTTTCTGATTACATAGTGTAGTGACGTGGACAACTCGTCATTTTTACATGTGCTAAATATAAAATGATATTTTATTCATTAAAATGTTATTTTGATATAAAACTAGCCCTTGTTCATCGTTTTTCATAGCCATTTCTCACGATTCCTCTAGAAATTTCACAAGCTTTTGCTTCTTTCTCCTCACACCAACTCAAGAGGGAAAAGTTTGGTGCTCTCACGCTCACCTCCAAGCATGTATGTTTCCTAATTCATTATCTTTTCCTTATTTTCGAATTTCATGGTTGTAATCTCATCTCCCAAATTTCGAACCCATGAGAAATTTAAGTTTTAATGGATTCATTTAGCATAAATTAGAGTAGTAAGGTGATTAGTGATGTATTTGGTTAAGCTATGACATGTCTGAGCCCTATAATATCCTAAGTTTTTCAAAACAATGCTGGAAGGTTTCCAAGTTAATGTTAAGGATTTAAAACGGGATGGTATTTGAAAATAAGAGTTTATGCATCGGAAAATAGGTCGGAACGTTTTAAAATGAAGCTTTGTCGTGTTCGAAAAATACGTGGTTTCGAGAATCGATTACGTTATTTCTATTTATATCATTATATGCATAAAAATTTATTATTTTGGCTATAAAAATAGCAAATGAACTCCGATTGCATCGATTCTTGAACCATTGGACTCATTTTTTCTAGACAAACAACTTTTATTTTGAACACTTTTTAAATTTGCATCAGAAGGGCTTCCAAAATATGAATTTTTAAGAAAGGCACATGGTATAGACCTAGAAGCAATTTTGCGGGGGTCAGAATGTAATTTTTGAAAAATTGTATAAATTTCTTGAAGTTTATTTTTATTGCGAAAAATGGCCTAACATTACAAACACTACGACTCGACGCCCTTATTCCTAAAATCATTTGGAGGTGAACCGATAGCACCGACGGCTTTTTGGCCAACGTCATCCTGCACGACATCTCAAAGGGGTGCGCCAGCAACCCTTATGTCTTTTAGTGGCCAGCGACAACCCTCAGATCACCGGCACCGGTGAAAAAGAGAGAGAAAATATGCAGTCATGGGTTTCGCAATCCTGGCTCATCGTTTCTTTTCACAGCTCGAGCCATCCGCCAAATCGAAGCTCTCGAATATTATTTTAGGCGGTGATAGATTTTTCATTCCGAGCATGGTTGCATGTAAAACGAGGAAGAAAGTGATGGTGAATAGTGACCCATGAATGAACAGTACCTCTGATCAAAATTACGTCAATTTCAACGCGTTCGTGAGATCGTTTGGAGTTTATATATGCCATCTCGGTAAAACCTCTCGATAAAAATTCGATAATTTCAAGTTTATCTTTAAAAGTTCGGATGTTTTTAGCAGCTTTGTAGAGTAGCATAATGGTACGAATTGAATTGTTTGAGTATGAGTATATTAAATATGTGTATTTGGTAGAATTTGGGTGAAAACATAATGAATTGGATCGATCCGATAGAATATGTAAGTTTCTGGTTAAAGTAAAATTTACGGGTATTGATGTGTTTTTGATTATAATGTAAATGTGAGATAGACATGTTGATACGATAATGTTTAGATAAATCCAGGCATGTTCGAAGGATTAAGGACCATTCCGTAGCGTTTGAGGAAACATTTTTAGAAGGTTTTCCAAAAATACGTAAATCGAGGATTTAAGTTAACTAATGGCTTGGATTAGTTGTAATGATGTTTTAAGATTGATGGAACTGAAAACATTGAAATCGAACTTGATTTGGTTTCCCGGAAAGAACTGAAATTTCTTTTTAGTTAAGTCGAGAATTCTATAAAACCATGATTCTAACGGTATTTTGCCATTTAATTTGGCAGACTTGACTAGGACTTTGAGTGCTCTCGAAGCCAGGTACGTAAACCATGCGATGAGTACTTGAATGTGATTCATGTTTAAATAAATAAATAAATAAATAAATAAATATATATATATATATATATATATATATATATATATATATATATATATATATATATATATATTAATAAATGGTTGAGGTGTTTAGGATAAAGTAAGGATAATAAGAGAAGATTTTGAGAACTGAGCTCAAGGTTATGTATAGTCAATTTAATCGACCACCACATGTATGGATCTTTGCTATTGATACAATATGAAGTGAGATATGAGACGAGCTTAATGTCTATGTGTATGTATAGATGTATGTAAGTGTATGAACATGTAATGGTATGTATACGTGTATGTAAATGAATATGTATAAGTATATAAACATGTATTTGTATAAGTATATGATGATAAAATATGTTTGAGTTGAATATAAAGAATCGAAAAAAGGGAACAATTCATGAATTCTGAATTGGTATTAGCATATGTATGTGTACGCTATGTAAATAAGTTGTTATTGTCTCATACATGCAATTTATTTATATGAAAGTTGAGTTGGTTAAGTGTGATAAGAAATGGGTATAAGATAAGTTATCTTAAACGTATATGTTTAATTGATAATTTAGGGAAATATATGAAGATTGTTAAAGATATAGTATTTGTATTAGTAGTAATTAGTATATTCATATGTATATATATGAGTGTTTGGATGATGACTTGGGGTGTTTGTCATGTTTGTGCTTGTGATGAGAAATCATGCGATGAGTTTGTGTTATGTGTATATGTGCATGTGTATGTTTAATTGGTTGATGATTTCATGGTGTAGTAGTCGAGCTGGTTAGGGAACCCGTTCGAACGAAATAGATAATGAGTCTCGTATGAGCATTGTATATGTAAGCCATCTCATATATATATGTTGTCTTGTTTGTTTCTGGATGCTTTGACTCTTATGTATGCTTCGTTGTCAGTTACATAATTGTATGTATATATGAATATATATGTGTACGGTAGATTTCGTGATATGTATGGACCATGTGTGTTTACGTGGAATGAATGAATGAAGGACTTAAAAACCGATGTGAATATAATATTTTATAAGTGTGTATGTTAAGTTTGTTATTGTATGTACGTATATTGTATAATATCACCCAAGTTGCAGTCACCCTCGAAAGTGTCCTGAGAAAAGTCTTAGAAGTTTAGGATTTATGGTTATTATGGTATTTGTCGTGCCGAGCACGCTGTTTTGTAATTACTAAGTAAAATGCATGTGATGATGTGGGCATGAAGCCCTTAAGTGTTGATTGATATTGTGGGCACAAATCCCTTAAGTGTTGATTTTGATTTTGATTTTGATGTGTTTTGTGTGGACCTGAGGTCATTTTGGATATTTGATGTTTATTACAGGTTCCGTTTGATGCTGGACTTCATTCCAGATTGTCCAGTTTTAGGATACATTATGTCCATTTTTCTATAAATTTGGAGGCTTATCGAGATGAGTTAATCTTATCTCCTACCAATAGCACATTACCTCTGGCGGGGTATTAAATTTGTGATATCAAAGCAAATGTTTAGATGTCGGTGACTACAACTACAAGGTATCCGATCGTCTGAGCAAGTTTTCTTTTGTGTGGAAACTATATAGGTCTTTGTAACTTGATTTAACTTCTAATATATGATATGATGTGCAATGATCTTGATTTGATATGAGTGGTTCGGATTATCGGTACCTATTTGTATGTTATGAATATATATATATATATATATATATATATATATATGAATATATGTATACTTAAGTTAAAAATATGTCTTTTATATAGGTATATGAATATGTAATGATGTGAATTCAGTGTGTTTTGAGGTATGAGTAATTCTGGTATATTGATAGTTTGAAATGTGAATGGATATCCATGTTTTCTGCTATATGATATTTTTATTTATGTTTGAGAACTTGGTATTTGATTCTTAGCATAAAAGTTTTGAAAATAAAAAAAAGAAAAGAAGAAAGAAAGAAAGATTTCAGATATTTTGATTTTGACTATATAGGATAAAGAAAATATTTATGTCACGACGCTTGATTCATATTTTCAGGTTTTTTGATTTATCGATATGTTTCCGTCGACGTGCTTGATGATATGTTTCCGTCTTAGCACTCAAAAATGATTTTGATGTTTTAAAAATCGTAAAACGTTGTTTTTCCTTCGAGACATTTGTAAATCTATTTCCTTCACGATGTTTGATAGTTTTATATTTTTGACCCTATGTGGTGCTTGTATATGTTTTGTTCCTGCTTGGCCGGGGTGCTTGTTATGGGGTCCAGACCATCAAAAAATTGCTTGCCCATTACTTTGTCGACATGGTCTTGTTTGTACATTATCCGGTCAGTTCGCGTGACTCAAACGGTTGACGCTTGATAAGTATTTTGAAAAGTTTGTATCAAATATTTAGTTTGATTTAAACATATTTGTGTTTTGAAGGGAAAAATAATTTCAAAAGAATTATGTTTTGATTATGATACTTTTCGATATCGTTTATGATATTATATGATATGATATATTTCCATTACGATGCTTGTATATTAATTTTTTTTGTGGTTTTATAATTTGATATAATATGTTTCCGCCGTGGTGTTTGTATAGGGCTCTGTCCAACTGCAGTGGGTCGACCCACTACCCTATGTGGACATGGGCTTGTTTCGTTCATTGTCCGATCTGTGCACGCGATTTGGACATTGGGCGCTCATTATATTTCATTCAGTTGAGTTTATACTGGACGCTTGATACAGATTTACGATGATGATGAATTTCGAAATTGATTTTTTTTTTACAGTAAAAGAGTTTTTCAAATGTGTTTTCGAGATGGTTTTTGAAAGAGATTGTTTTACGTTTTCCATTTTAATGATGAAAAAAATTAGCAGAATTCAGACTATCAACATCATAAGAGCACTATGATTATGTGTCACTTCTGACTGTGACGATTGATGTAAATGTTGGTATAAAATTTTACATTTATTATAGAAACACGTATGTATGTCTATAGTTTAGTCATGGATCTTTTGAGTATTGTGATAGTTATGTGTACTTTATTGTCAACCATACAATGTTGTATGTGCAATTGGATATATTTGTATGTAAACTTTGATATTGATAATCAGATGTGATATGAAATGACATAATGCGAAATGAATAAGTTTTGTTTCAGATTGTGGACGGAATGGATAAAATGAAATTCATATTATGTTTTCATTTTTGATACTGTATCTGATTACCTATAATGTGTTATGTTCCTCATTCCCGATGATGAATGTGATTAACAGTATAAAAATCATGTTCGGCTTCCTATTTCTATGATGGATGAATTTGAAACGGTTTGAGTAAGTTCCTATGAATGAGTGTGAATTGAAATGAAAAATTTGATGTGATTTGGTATGGAATGGTTGATTTGATCTATTATTGATTTAAAAGAACATGATTTATATTGATGTATGAAATACATAACCTTTGAAAATGTCTAAAGTAAGATGACTTATGGATACATATAAGATTTTCATATATGTGCGTTCGATTCCGAATGATTAGACATAAGAACGGGGAAATTTTGAGGATGAAATTTTTATAAGGAGGAGAAGATGTAATATCCCGATTTTTTCGGAACAATGTTGGAAGGTTTCCGAATTAATGTCAAGGATTTGGAATGAGATGGTATTCGAAAATAAGAGTTTATGTGTTAGAAAATAGGTCGGAATGTTTTAAAATGAATCTTCATCGCATTGCAAAAACGCGTGGTTTCGAGAACCGGTTATACTAATTCTATTTATATTGTTATACACGTAAAAGTTTATTGTTTCGGCTATAAAACTAGCAAACGAACTATGATTGGGCTGATTCTTTAACCATAAGACTAATTTTTCCGAGACGAACGACTTTCGTATTGAATACTTTTTGAAATTTACATCAGAAGGGATTCCAAAATGTAACTTTTTGAGAAAGACCATGGTAGGGACCTAGAAGCAGTTTTGCTGGGGTCATAATATAATTTTTGAAAAATTTTCTATGAATACCTTGAAGTTTATTGTTATTCGAAAATGGCATAACCTTACAAACACTACCACTTGACCCCCCATTCCCAAAATCGTTTGGAGGTGGACCGCTCGCGCCAGCGGCCTACTGGCCGGCGCGATAGCTCAGTAGGGTATGCCGGTCACCCTCTATCTTGTGGTGGTTGGTGGCAGCCTCTAGATCACCGGAACCAGTGATAAAGAGAGATAAAATATGCGATAGTGGGTTTCGCGATCCCGACTTGTCGCTTCGTTTCACGGCCTGAGCCACCCTCCAATCGAAGCTCTTGAAGAGTATTACAAGTTGGTGGTGACAAGTTTTTTATCCCATGGACGGTTGCACGCAAAAACGAGGAAGAAAGTGGTGATGAATAGTGACCCACGAATGAACAGTACATTTGATCGAAATTTCGTCGATTCTAGTGCGTTCGTGGGATCGTTTGGAGTCCACATTTACCCTCGAAATCTCGGTAAGACCCTCCAGTAAAAATTCACTAATTTAAAGTTTATCGTTAAAAGTTCAGATGTTTCTAGTAGCTTTTCAGAGTAGTGTAATGGTAGATTGATTTGTTTGAGCATGAGTATATTGAATATGTGTATTTGGTAAAATCCGGGTGAAAATGAAAATAATTGGATCGATCCGATAGAATATGTAAGTTTCCGGTTAAAGTGGATTTTACGAGTATTGATGCATTTTTTATTGTAATGATAAATATGGGATAAATATGATGATCACATAATTTTTAGATAAATCCGGACAAGTTCGGAGGGTTCGGGACCCTTATGTAGCTTTTACGGAAAATATTTTGGAAGTTTTTCCAAAAATGCATAAACTGAGGATTTAAGTTAACTAGTGGCTTGGATTAATCGTAATGAAAATTTAAGATTAATGGAACTGAAAACACTGAAATCGAACTTGATTTGGTTGTTTTGGAAAGAATCGTAATTTTATCTTAGTAAAGTCAAGAATTCTGTAAAGTCGCGATTCCAATGATATTTTGCCATTTGTTTTGGCAGACTTGACTAGGACTTGGAGTGCTTACGAAGCCAGGTAAGTAATCCAGATGAGTACTTGAATGTTTGTATATATAATAAATGGTTGAAGTATTTAGGATAAAGTGAGGATAGTAAGAGATGATTTTGAGAACGGAGCTCAAAGTTATGTATAGTTAAGTTAATTGACCACCACAGGTACGGATCTTTGCTTTTGATATGATATGAAGTGAGATATAAGATGAGCTTAATGTCTATGTATATATATGGATGTATGTAAATGTATGAACCGGTAATGGTACGTATACATTTGTGTAGATGAATATGTATATGTATAAGTATGTGAACATGTATTCATATATGTATATGATCATAAGATATGTATGAGTTGGATATACAGAATCGGAAAAAGGGAACAGGTCATGAATCTTGAATTGGTATTAGCTTATGTATGTGTACGCTATGTGAATAAGTTATTATTGTCTCATACATGTGATTTATCTGTATGAAGATTGGGTTGGCTAAGTGTGATAAGAAATAGGCATACAATAAGTTCTCATGAACAGATTTGTTTAATTGATAAATTTCCATATCAAATATTTTCGGAAAAAAACTTTGAAACCGAGTGTGTTCGATTGATAAGGTAAATATATAAATCTTTATATATATATATATGAGTGTTTGGATGATGACTTGTGGTGTCTGTCATGTATGTGCTTGTGTATGAGAAATCGTGCGATGAGTTTGTGTTATGTGTATATTCGCATGTGTGTATATTTAATTGTTTGATGATTTCGTGGTGTAGTAGCCGAGCTGGTTTGGAAACCCAGTCGGACGACATTCATCTCATACCTATTCTAAAATAAGTAATGAGTCTCGTACGAGCATTGTATGTGTAAGCTAGCTTAGATATACGTGTTGTCTTGGTTGTGTGTTTCTGGATGCTTTAACTGTTATTGTAACATCCCGCCTATGCCAAGTTGTTACCGGCAGGAGACAGGCTAATCCTGCCTCCATAAGCCTCTGATTCTAACGAAATTTCGGCATGATGTATGCAGAACATCATGCAACCTGGCTTATAGCCAGCACCAGGAAACAACCTGCTATGCAATTCAAATCATACGCAATCATCATCTAGATCTCAGGCCTGAACTCAATGAACAAAATGTAAATCACTTGGCCTCCGGCCAGAACTCAAAATAATACTATGCAACTACATATACAATACAAGTACAAATACAAAGGATCGTGAGGACCCATAACTTGACCCAGGAATCAATGACACTCTTGACTGCAATTGGGGCGATCCACTGTCTTCAAAGTCTTCACTGAAGTCCTGCTGGCACAGTATGTCTGCTACTGACCTGCAAAACTAACAAGCTGTTGTGGTGTGAGTCATAAGACTCAGTAAGTAATCATGCATTCATTCTAATAATAAAACTTCCAATATATATATAATCTTAACTTATATCATAGCTTAATCCCATTTGGAAAAGAAAACCTCAGTTTGATAAGTTAATTATCTTTCTTTACTTATAACTCGTATACAAAAACTCTATAATGAAATCTTACTAATGTCTGATCTCAACTTCCAATATGTATTTATTTATGCCCATTCTGTTATCTTTATTATCTTTACAAAGTCATTATTTACTAATCATAGTTTTGAAATTTCCTAACCTCTTTAACACTCACACAAACTTACCATTCGTTCACACTCCACATCTTCGTCATATAATTGTTTATAAACTAATCATAGCACAAAAACAAATTCAAATTTTTACCTTCCTTTAACTGTTACCTATGAACATCGCATAACTCGTACATATGCATTTCATCATACATGCAAAGCCATATATATGCTTCCGATACTACTTACCATGTGTCTGAACTCATGCATCGAAATCACATAATACATATATAATATAATCAAAATTTATTATGTACTTAATTCACTATTCATTTACATAAGCTACAAATATATTCTCATGCAACAACTTGAACATGTATCTCAACATCCATAATATACACATCAAGTTTCTATATTCTCATCAACTAGTCAAAACCCAATCATGCTTTCACTGCGCTACCCTGACATCAGTTTTCCTTTCTGATACATTCGATGCTAATCTAGATCAGGCAATTAATAAAACTTTCTTACTTTCACTTTCTTGAAATATCATCAAATTGGTATAATGCAATACCCTTTCTATCAACTCCAAATACACAATATTAACCATGCATACATAAATATAATCATATTATCAGACACTAGTGTTTTACCAATGTCCCTTCTGTGTAACTATTCGATACATACGATCATTAATCATATATATGCATCTAAATGTAACCATCCCATAATGCATTAACTTTAACTACATGCATCTCAGATGAATTACTAGAATGTATAATTTATATGCATGACTTGTAAACCATATTCTACTTTAACATACTATGCATTTATAAAATGCTTTTTGAAACTTTCTGAAGAATTCTTTTCTGAAAGCTTCTTTCTGGAAACTCTTTGCTGAAAACTTTAATTTTACTTTTTCTTTCTGGAAAATCTCTTTCTAAAAACTGTATCTGAAAACTGAAATATGTATCTGAAGACTAAAAACTGTATTTGAAAACTGAAATCTGTATCATAAGACTGAAAAATGTATCTGAAAAATCTACGCTCAAGAAAAGGACTCAACTGAGCGTGTCCGGGAATAACTCAACCGGGTCTCTGAAACTGTTGACGCCTAGGAAAATGACTCAACTGGGTGTCTCTGAAACTGGTGGTGCCTTACGCCCAGGAAAACGACTTAACTGAACGTAGAGCTCTATGTCCAGGAAAACGACTCAACTGGACATAGCCACCACTAGAGTCCAGGTACACGAACCTAAGCCGTCATCTTGACTCTCTACATGTGCATATGTCCTATGTATTCGTCAATTCCAACTGAATCTCAAGTTACATATGTTGGGTTTCTAAAGTGTCCCAAGATCATTTAAGCAATGAAACATATGAATACTCAAAGAAGAATTTCCAGAATAATACTCACTTTGATCGGATTTTGGAGGTGTTGATCACAAAACTTTTTGTCTTTGAGAAGTCTCCAAGCTTCCTCTTTGAATTTAAAATCCAAGCTCCAAGCTTTGAGTTGTGAGATTCCAAGTTCAAAGGTTGGTTTCCCTATCACCTTGAATGATCCATTGTGTGTGCTAGCACTTAGAAAAATTGAAACAATTTTCTTCTTTGTTCTTGCTAGTTTCGGCCAAGCCAAAATGCAAGAGAGGGAGAGTATTTTGTTTTGCTAAAATCGTGAATCATGAGAGAGATGAAGTAAAGTGATTTTTGTTAACTTGTATTTCAATTTCAAAAATTAAAATAATGATATACCAAAGTTGGTATATAGTCAATCATCTTATCACTTTGTGTCTTGAACAAGTCTTCACCAACCCACTAAAACCCATCACCTTAAAGTTAACTAAAGTGACAAGTGATGTGACTTGTGATGTGACATGTGGGCCCCACTTGATTCAAAATCCGAGTGGGCCCGCAACACATCCCGAGCTCGAGTTCGCTAATTTCGAATTAATGAATTTTTCGTTGCGACGTAATTAAATCAAATTTAATTAAATAATTATGCCTAACAAAATTACTATTCATGTCGCTCGCGAATTAATTCTAAATTAATTCGTACGCCCGAATTAAAATCCTATTTTAATTCCGTTATGAAATCTAATTTCATTTAATATATCAAATATATAATTTTATCGATTAATTCCAAATTAATCGTTCTCTCTCTTCAAATAGTATTTTATCCTAGATAAAATCTCTCCGTAATTAATCCTAGATTAATTATGTTCGAATCATACGTCATCGGTAAATCTTCGGGAAGCGACCCATGAGATCCCTGGATATGTTGGCAGTAAATCCGGTCGTCGGACTATCCGAACACGTACGAACCTAGTACTACATTTTTACCGATTTACGAGACATGGTTGGCTTCTAGCAAAGCACCGTGCCTACCCAATTATCCAGAAATATTCTTAAAGGAATATATAATCTATATCAGGCGTAGTATACGTAATATTGAGTATTTCGATCTAGTATCAGATGTCACATGCAAGGCCTGGGGCTGAAATAGTGTATGCCTCGTACGAAGCATATATCAGATTACAAGCAACTAGTCTCTTTAATCGGATAATCATGACCTTGTCATATTATCCCGATGGTTGCAACCAATTAGAGTACCAGTTCTGTATCCCTGCGTGATCATCATCTCCATATGACTGAAGTGATACTTCTGTCTTGACATCATACCCAATACACTACGATTCTCAATAAACCCAGAAGAGGCGTACACAGAACCTGTTAAAGTCCTGGACGACCAAAACCAAAGCGTATTGATTGTCGCAAGTACTAGCGATGTAAGTCTCAGGTTAAGACCCAATACACCTACCCTGATGCAGATTCCCATAGACACATAGTCATACTACCAATGGGATTCCGCGGGGTCTATCCAGAGCGAAGCTGTTTCCGTACCATCGGTAAACACAACCTCCTATTACACTTGCATAAGTATCCAATACTTAAATATATGAGAACTATGTCGTTACACTTCCATAACACGCACAAGTGCAATACTAGTCCATTCCGCATTATCGATGTTCAATCTCGATAATACTACGACTAGGGATATTTAATGATTAAACCGTTATGGATTGATACTGTCTCATATCTTATAATCCGGAACTAATCATAAGGACTTTTATCATTTATATATTTAAGTAATCAAATTACAAAATGATAAAATGCAATTTCCATTGCTACATAGTTAATTTGTACAAAAACCACAATGTCTTTTACAAATAGTGACGCTATGGGTCATAATTGTCCAACAACATATTGGGGTGAGGTTTTACCTCATGCCCCGAAAATCATGTAAAAATTGCTGATAAACTTTTAAAACTTGAATCAAATCTCAAAACTGTAAGAAATATTTTCTGAAATACTTTTCTTTCAAAAACATTTGAAACTATCTTTGTAACACTTGGAATCTCAAAAACATTCTTAACTTTAACTCAACTTCTGAAAATCACAACATCTAAATTTGCATATGCATTTCTTATACTATCATACATGTACATGCATTCATTCTTTCATATTTATGATACACTGAGACTATTCATATACATGCATACTCTATGCTCACACAAAACTTATCTTGATGTAGTCATATTTATTTATATACTTACATACATATAAATCAACATGCTCAAAGGTCTTTCACATATATTCATATGCACATATACTTTATGATCATTTAAACATGCATCAAGATACTTGTACACAAAACACATACTTACTATATACAAGCTTACTTATTTCTCCGTGCATATTTACCCACTTTTTGTACTTATATGCTTATTTCCTTACAATTTATCATTCTTTAACTTTAATCTCATTCCCTAGGGTGTAGTTTCTGCAACTCCAAATCCCAAGTATCCTTATATTATACCTATAAGTATCTGCTCACATTTCATATATACACACATATACTTTATTATTCTTATGCTTTCAATCTAAGGTTTGCTAGTATCTTACTGCTTATATACGTATATATATATTTTCTGTTTTATTGTTACACATATATTTATAAAATTTCTTTATTATCTAAATTCAAGCAAACACGTCTCAAGTATTCATCGCATAGATTACTTACCTGGCTAGGCGGACACTCAAGATCCTGGTCCGATCTATCAAAATAATAACAAAACATGGTCAGAACCGCTATTTGTGGAACTTTCTACTTATCTATAATAAACAGTCGAGCCTTCCCGGAATACACGAACCCTCTCTGATTCTACGGTTTAAACTCCATTACTCTAATATATATATTTCTATACTATTTCAACTAGCTAGATGACTTAGATTCTCATTTTAAGCGTTTGCGGAAAATATTGGGAAACGTTTCCGCAAAAGCTGCGGAATGATCTTGGACCTTCCAAACTTATCAGAATTACTCAATTACTCTCGCAATACCATATTTATGTTGTATCCATAGTTACAGTCATCAACGCTCAGTCGAGCGAGAAATCTGGTTTCACAGGAAACCCGCTTTATCTACTGGATCGATCAAATCTAATCTGTTCTCACTCTAATTCTACGACAAACACATATCCAACATACTAAAGCTCAAACAACTTAATTTATACCACTACGCTACTCTACGAAGCTTCTGGAAACATTCGACTATTTAGCGGAAAACTTGAAATTAACAATTTTTTACCGAGAGCTCTTACCAAAATTTCAAGGCCATATACGGACTTCAAACGATCCCACGAACGCGTTGGAATCGACGGAATTCCGATCGGAGCTACTGTTCACCGAAAATTACCAAAATGCCCCAACTTGAAAGGGTATTTTCGGAAATCAGCGATTTTGAAGCCCTTCTGGCATGATTTTCGAAAAGTGTTAAACACAAAAGTTGTTCATCTTAGAAAAAAGAGTCTGATGGTTCAAGAATAAATTCAATCGGAGTTCGTTTACTATTTCCGTGACCAAAACTATAAACTTTACACGTATAATAAAAATCGAGTGACTGATTTTCGACACGACACATCTTTTAATGCGACAAATCTTCACTTTATATTATTCTAATCCATATATCCTCGCTTTAACTCTTATTCTTCATCATCATCCTATTCCGAGACTATAACTTCAGTCCGGGAACCTTCTAGAATTGTCTTGAAAATCTTGGATGTTATATTCACCCCTCCTTATAAAAATTTCGTCCTCGAAATTTATACGCCCTTATAAATACTGATTCGAACATGGTCGCATGTGCAGAAACTATCTTATTCTAAACTCCACCGATATAACTTCTCTGTTCCAACTATGAACTAATCACTATCTAAAAGCTAGAATCCTTAACAGCTCATTTACGGCTTTAAACTGACTATATTGGTCTGGTTCTCATCTCTGATTATACTGATCTGGTTCTCATCTCTAGTCATCTAGCCTCACAAGGGCCCTATACTGATACTATCTAATTCTTACGAGTTCTCTGATCTAAAAGGACCATAAAAGTATTAACTTAAATTAATCTCCTCTCATACGGAGATAGCTAATCTATGCACATCAATGGAGTCACCCTTGGAATCATATTCAAGCAAGCAAGGCACAGAACAATAAAATCATAACATATCAAACTATCATTGAAAGTACATACAAAGACCTACGTGGTCTTTACAATACTGAAGACAATCTCTGACAGCCGGATCCCCGCAGTTGCAGTCACTGAATTCTAGACCATGCTACTGACTCTGACTCGTAAACCATGCTCTGATACCAACTTTGTAACATCCCGCCTAAGCCAAGATGTTACCGGCAGGAGACAGGCTAATCCTGTCTCCATAAGCCTCTGATTCTGACGAAATTTCGGCATGATGTATACAGAACATCATGCAACCTGGCTTATAGCCAGCACCAGGAAACAACCTGCTATGCAATTCAAATCCTACGCAATCATCATCTATGACTCAGGCTTAAACTCAATGAACAATATGTAACTCACTTGGCCTCTGGCCAGAACTCAAAATAATACTATGCAACAACATATACAATACAAGTATAAATACAAAGGATCGTGAGGACCCATAACTTGACCCAAGACTCAACGACACTCTTGACTGTAATTGGGGCGATCCAGTGTCTTCAAAGTCTTCACTGAAATCCTGCTGGCACAGTATGTCTGCTACTGACCTGCAAAACTAACAAGCTGTTGTGGTGTGAGTCATAAGACTCAGTAAGTAATCATGCATTCATTCTAATAATAAAACTTCCAATATATATGTAAAATCTTAACTTATATCATAGCTTTAATCCCATTTTGAAAAGAAAACCTCAGTTTGATAAGTTAATTATCTTTCTTTACTTATAACTCGTATACAAAAACTATATCATGAAATCTTACTAATGTCTGATCTCAACTTCCAATATGTATTTATTTATGCACATTCTGTGATCTTTATTATCTTTACAAAGTCCTTATTTACTAATCTTAGTTTTGAAATTTCTTAACCTCTTTAACACTCACACTAACTTACCATTCGTTCACACTCCACATCTTCGTCATATAATTGTTTATAAACTAATCATAGCACAAAAACAAATTCAAATTTTTACCTTCCTTTAACTGTTACCTATGAACATCGCATATCTCGTACATACGCATTCCATCATACATGCAAAGCCATATGTATGCTTCCGATACTACTTACCCTGTGTCTGAACTCATGCATCACAATCACATAATACATATATAATATAATCAAAATTTATTATATACTTAATTCACTATTCATTTACATATGCTACAAATAATATATTCTCATGCAACAACTTGAACATGTATCTCAACATCCGTAATATACACATCAAGTTTCTATATTCTCATCCATTATTCAAAACCCAATCATGCTTTCACTGCGCTACCCTGACATCATTTTTCCTTTCTGATACATTCGATGCTAATCTAGATCAGGCAATTAATAAAACTTTCATACTTTCACTTTCTTGAAATATCATCAAATCGGTATAATACAATACCCTTTCTATCAACTCCTAATACACAATATTAACCATGCATACATATATATAATCATATTATCAGGTACTAGTGTTTTACCAATGTTCCTTTTGTGTAACCATTCGATACATACGATCATTAATCATATATATGCATCTAAATGTAACCATGCCATAATGCATTAACTTTAACTACATGCAGCTTAGATGAATTACTAGAATGTATGATTTATATGCATGACTTGTAAACCATACTCTACTTTAACATACTATGCATTTAGAAAATGTTTTTTGAAAACTTTCTGAAGAATTCTTTTCTAAAAGCTTCTTTCTGGAAACTTTTTGCTTAAAACATTAATTTTAATTTTTCTTTCTGGAAAAGCTCTTTCTAAAAACTGTATCTGAAAACTGAAATCTGTATCTGAAGACTAAAAACCGTATCTGAAAACTGAAATCTGTATATGAAGACTGAAAAATGTATCTGAAAACTGAAATCTGTATCTGAAGTCTGAAAACTATATTTGAAAACTGAAATATGTATCTGAAGTGTGAAAAGTGTATCTGAAAAATCTACGCTCAGGAAAATGACTCAACTGAGCGTGTCCAGGAATAACTCAACCGGGTCTTTGAAACTGTTGATGCACATGAAAACGACTCAATTGGGCATCTCTGAAACTGGTGGTGCCCTACGCCCAGGAAAATGACTCAACTGAAATAGAGCTCTATGCCCAGGAAAACGACTCAACTGGACATAGCCACCACTAGAGTCAAGGTACACGAACCTAAGCCGTCATCTTGACTCTCTACATGTGCACATGTCCTATGTATCCGTCAATTCCAACTGAATCTCAAGTTACATAATAGGGTGAGGTTTTACCTCATGCCCCGAAAATCATGTAAAAATTACTGATAAACTTTTAAAACTTGAATCAAATCTCAAAACTGTAAGAAACATTTTCTGAAATACTTTTTTCAAAAACATTTGAAACTATCTTTGTAACACTTGGAATCTCAAAAACATTCTTGAATTTAACTCAACTTCTGAAAATCACAACATATAAATTTGCATATGCATTTCTTATTCTATCATACATGTACCTGCATTCGTTCTTTCATATGTATGATACACTGAGACTATTCATATACATGCATACTCTATGCTCACACAAAACTTATCTTGATGTAGTCATATTTATTTATATACTTACATACATATAAATCAACATGCTCAAAGGTCTTTCACATATATTCATATGCACATATACTTTATGTTCATTTAAACATGCATCAAGATACTTGTACACAAAACACATACTTACTATAGACAAGCTTACTTATTTCTCCGTGCATACTTACCCACTTTTTGTACTTATATGCTTATTCCCTAGGGTGTAGTTTCCACAACTCCTAATCCCAAGTATCCTTATATTATACCTATAAGTATCTGCTCACATTTCATATATACATACATATACTTTATTATTCTTATGCTTTCAATCTAAGGTTTGCTAGTATCTTACTGCTTATATACGTATATATATATTTTCTGTTTTATGGTTACACATATATTTATAAAATTTATTTATTATCTAAATTCAAGCAAACACGTCTCAAGTATTCATCGCATAGATTACTTACCTGGCTAGGCGGACACTCAAGATCCTGGTCCGATCTGTCAAAATAATAACAAAACATGGTCAGAACCGCTATTTGTGGAACTTTCTATTTATCTATATTAAACTGTCGGGCCTTCCCGGAATACATGAACCCTCTCCGATTCTACGGTTTAAACTCCATTACTCTAATATATATCTTTCTATACTATTTCAACTCGCTAGATGACTTAGATTCTCATTTTACGCGTTTGTGGCAAATCTTGCGGAAACATTTCCGCAAATGCTGCGGAAGGATCTTGGACCTTCCAAACTTATCCAGAATTACTCAATTACTCTCGCAATATCATATTTATGTTGTATCCATAGTTACGGTCATCAATGCTCAGTCGAGAGAGAAACCCGGTTTCACCGAAAACCCACTTTATCTACTGGATCGATCAAATCTAATCCGTTCTCACTCGAATTCTACGACAAACACATATCCAACATACTAAAGCTCAAACAACTCAATTTATACCACTACGATACTCTACGAAGCTCTGGAAACATTCGACTATTTAGCGAAAAACTTGAAATTAACGACTTTTTACCGAGAGCTCTTACCAAAATTTCGAGGCCATATATGGGCTCCAAACGATCCCACAAACGTGCTGGAATCGACAGAATTCCGGTCGGAGCTACTGTTCACCATGGGTCACTATTCATCCGAATCTTCCTTCCTTGTTTTACGTGCCACCGAGCACGGATCGGGAAAACCATCATCACCATCTCGTAGTACTCGTCGAGGGCTTTGATTTGGAGGGTGGCTTGGGCCATGAAACAAAGCGACGAGCCGGAACCATGAAACCCATTCACGTGCATCTTCACCCCTGATTCTCACCATTGCCGGCGTTCCCTGCGACGGCGCCGGCCACCGGCAGATGCGCCATGGCCGGACGCCGGTGGTCTGCCAGCGTGATGCCGGTCAGAGGCTGCCGGCATTGCTTCTTTCCTTTCTCTCTCCTGCATGTCTTCCTCTCTGTCTTCTTCTTCTATTTTCATTTTTTTGCATTTTTTTTGAATTAAAAATGGTAAAACAAATATCTCCAACCGAAAATTACCAAAATGCCCTCACTTGAAAGGGTAGTTTCGGAAATCAGTGATTTTGAAGCCCTTTTGGCGTGATTTTTGAAAAGTGTTCAACACGAAAGTTGTTCATCTCGGAAAAAAGAGTCTGATGGTTCAAGAATCAATTCAAGCAGAGTTCGTTTTCTATTCCCGTGACCAAAACTGTAAACTTTACACGTATAATAAAAATCGCGTAACTGATTTTCAAGAAGACACGTCTTTTAATGCGACAAATCTTCACTTTATATTATTCTAATCCATATATCCTCGCTTGAACTCTTATTCTTCATCATCATCCTATTCCGAGACTATAACTTCAGTTTGGGAACCTTCTAGAACTGTCCCAAAAATCTGGGATGTTACAGTTATGTATGCTTTGTCGTTAGTTACATGATGATTGTTTGTATATCTGAATATATATGCGTGTATGATAGACTTCGTGATATGTATGGACTATGTGTGTTTACGCGGTATGAATGAATGACTTGAAAACGGATGTGAATATAAGATGTTATAAATGTGTATGTTAAGTTTATTATTGTAGGTACGTATATTGTAAAAGAGGTTGAATGTGTTTGTAAGCTTCTAGTGTTAGACATGTCTCCATATAGGAATTTTCAAATTGAATTTGTATGAATATAAGATAAGTGAAATATAATTTCTACACTGATATGCGTGAATATATATGAGTCATAAACGTTAAGATATCGTAAGGCTATCGAAATTGAAGAAAGGTTTGTATCGATTCGAAGAAATATTATTTGGATTACCGATTTGATGATATTTCAAAGATGTTTATTCGTGATAAATTATAAATATGTGGCTGCATGTTTCACAAGTTGTCTTAACTCATAAATAAGCATGCGAATATAAGGATTTGACATGTGTAAATAACAAAGGATAATAGAAAGTTGAGAAATCTGATCTTGTCTTGGTAATTCTGAAAAAGCTGCTGATACATTTGACTTGTATGTTTTGTTTGTAGTATGAGTGTGGTTACTTATTGAGTTTATAACTCACACCAAACCAGTTTGCTAGTTTTGTAGGTTGGCTATCAGATGGGTCAACCACTTCGGCTTTGGAAGCTATGCTCGAGACGCAGATCACCCAAATTGCAGTCACCCTAACAAGTGTCCTGGGAAAAGTCTTAGAAGTTTAGGATTTATGGTTATTATGTTATTTGTTGTGCTGAGCACACTGTTTTGTATTTACTAAGTAAAAGTTTTGATTGCATATGATAATGTGGGCACAAAGCCCTTAAATGTTGATTGATGTTGTGGGGCACATAGCATTTAAGTGTTGATTTTGATTTTGATATGTTTTGTGTGGACCTGAGGTCCTTTTGGATATTTGATGTTTATTATAGATACCGTTTGATGCTGGAATTCGTTCTAAGTTGTCCAGTTTTAGGATACATCATATCCGTTTTTCTGTAAATTTGGAGACTTATTGAAATGGGTTAATCATGTCTCCTGCCAGTAGCACCTTGCCTATGATTGGGTATTACAAGCCCTAATTTGACAAAACACACAAAATTGAAAATGGGTAGCAATTTGACAGAATCTTATAGAGCTTGGAAAATTGGATTTTGGATGATGGTGTCACGACCTAGTTTCCCAGGACGCGACCGGTAGGAGACATGAATAACCATATCCATTAGCCCTTGACATGACTAAACTTGAAAGTTATATTAAAAATTCAGCATGATGTATTTTAAATATCATATAACCTGGAACAATATCCAGCACCATAACAAACCTATTCATACAATTCGTATATTACAACACAACCTAACTTGAAAAATGACATCATATCGATAATAAAATCTAATTATATATGCATTATTACACATGGACTGCTCAATATAAAATCATTCTACTAACATTACATTATGCCTGTATAATATCGACTCATATATCTGAAGAAAATCAAGTTATAATGATTCATAAAAGCATAAGGTTTTACTAAATAACTTATTTTGACTGTGATTACAACACTGTTAAATTCAAATAACTTAGTTTAATATTATTACTATATGTGTGAACCCTAATAATTTTTTTTCCTCCTAATGACTAAAACAGCTGATGTCCACCGTCCCCAAGCTCATCCATCGCATGCGTGAGTGAATTTCCTGCAAGAACTAAAACTAAGAAAAATAAGTCGTATGAACATGTAAGCATGACCTGCAACTATAACCTATCATACAAGCATGAAAATGTGACCTGAAGTTATAATATGAACTGTTACATGAATGCATAGTGTGAGAATGTAACATGATTGTCTAACTTAAGCTACTTTAATGCCCTACTACTTATAAATTTACTTATAACGTGACATGCCTAGACTTATTAAAAGACATTGGGGATATGGTTTTAGTTGAATATTCATTCTACAATGTAAAACTTATTCCCCGTTATACCAAGCCACCTATACATGTGGCTGTAGCCGACCCGAACCCTTGGTGGCTTGGATATAATCTAACATATTCATGAATCATGTCATCATCTACCTATCTAAGCATGATTTTTAGGCTATCATGTATGGACTTGAAATTATGACATGAACGTAAAGTGAAAGATAGGCTAAAAACATGAACAGAATACTTGAGCTGAAATTGTAAACTTGTAAACTTAACCTTAATCATAACATAAATCGTTTATACTAATAGTAAACTAAGATTCATCAACTCTTTCCTTGCCCTCAGAAGCTGAATCTTCACGAGGTTTAAGAATGGATCTTTGAATGACTTTACCACTACGAAACCTAATAATATATTTGACTTGGTTTATATGTTGACTATCAGAACTACCCTCGTGAGGGTTTTGATGACTCTTTGGTTTGGCTGTTGTAGGCACTGTATTTTTGCATATAAGTCCCTATGATGAGTCTCATTTGGAGGCACTGCCTTTTAAGTCACGGAAGTCACGAGAAACGGACGTCGGAAGGGGAAATTCAGAATAAACAAGGTTCACTGTTTTCGTTCGTGCTGCGTTCGTTAATTCGTTCGAACGTCAAACAGATTGTGGGCGTTCGTGCCGCGTTTGAGGAGGCGTTCGAACGGTGTCGGTAATTCTGGTTTTGCTGCTAGCCTCACACCCAAGCCCAATTAACCCACCAAAGCCCATAAAACACATTTAAAACACATGGTGAAATCAAAACAAATCTAAAAATCACATACCAAATTAAAAAAGATGCCATGCCTAATTAAAATCAATCAACCAATTATATTCTCAATCAAATATATATTATTCCTAACTTAAAATATTATATTCCTAAACCAAGCCAATCAAATATTCAACCTTCTTAATCTAAACCAAATCAAATCCCTTGCTTTCCTTGTCCAACACCAAATCAAATCCTCTCTTTAATGCCAAATCCCATTCCTTGTGAGGCAAGGTGAAACCCTAACCCTTCCCTATATAAACAACATTAAACCAAAGCCATTACTCTCTCTCTCTCACGCCCACACACACGGCTGTAGACAACAGGAGCTGGGCGACGCCGTCCTAGGCTCGCGGCCTAGCTGAGAAGTATGAAATAACATGGAGTCGCCACCCGGTGTGAACCGGGACAAAGATTTAAGGCCGCACTCACTCCTCGCAGGAGAAGACCTCAAACCGTTGGGTTCGGAATGGTCTCTTACTTTATGATATCTTGTAATGCTTGTGATTTGTGTAATATTAACCAAGTCTACTTAGCATACATGCTCAAGGGTACTTAGATCTAACATGCTTTCATCCAAATAATTCCACGCAATATAGCACGACGAGTACATTGAATCATTACATTAACATGTATAAATCATTACCCAAACGTATCATAAACTAATAACATGCATAAAGGACAACCTAAATATGTTTTAACAAATAAATAACAAACTAAACTAAATCATGCTTAAAGTAAAACAACGTTCTAATGGTCTAATCATGCTCAAATACAAATTCGGATGAGACGAGATATGTGTATCTTAAGTGGTACGTGGCATTGTATCCCGAGTGCAGACCGCACTACCGTCCATTCGGAGTCGGCTACGGAATTTACGTCCGGGTTTCCATCCGATATACCACAAGCAAGAACACATATTCCATTCATCCGAAATCACATCACATACTAAGTCATTATTTCATGCGAACAAATTACATGCCTCTTAATTCACTAATCCATACAAATAAAACAAATTACATGCTTTCTAATTCATTAATTCATGCGAGTAAAAATAACAAATTAACTAAGAAATAAATGATGATAAATAAAATAGGAGCCCTCAGGTCTTACCTTTTAGTCGCTGTCCGGGAGTGCGTTCCACGGTACCGGAAGGGTTATCATCCCACTGTTCTCACTTATCCGTTGTTTCTGCTGTTTTGTCCGGGTTCGCCGTTTTCACTGTTTCCACAAGTTCACTATTTCTGCTGTTTTGTCCGTTTTCAATGGATCCGCTGTTTCTGTCGTTTTTGCTATTTTCACTGTTTTCACCCGCGGTTACAGTTTACCACTTTTTCTGTTTTCTCACTATTTCGACTCGCCATTTTCGCCGTTTCACTCGTTATTTTCACTCGTCATTTTTCTGCATTTTTCTTCTATTTTCACTCATGTTTTCTCTCTGTTTTCAATTCAAATTCTCATCTCTCTCTCTTGGGTAATTTGGCCGCTGTTTTGGGAGATTATTTACGTACGCATGTGTGTGCGTGTGGGTGCTTTGGCGTGAAGGTTTCACGGGGTTATTTAGGCTCAGTTTTGGCTGGTTTATTGAGTTGTTTTCGGTCAGTTTGTTGGGAAGGCTGAGTGCAGTTCATGTGCACATGACTTGTGGCTGGCTGTCATGCGTGAATTGGCTTAGGGAGCTGTTGTGGTGCGGTGAGTGTGGCAGGTGTGTTGAAGGGCAATTTGGTGCGCGAGAAGGGGCAGGTTTGCTGGGGTATTTCTGCTCGGTATAGTGTGTTGAACGTGAGGCAGTGTGCAAGGTTCAAGGGCTCAGCTGGTCCATGGTGGCATGAGGTGAGGGCTCGGCTTGGGCTTCACACACTGCATGGAGAAGGGCTGCTTGTTGGTCTGTGAGGAGTGCGAGTTGTGTGTTCTTTCACGTGGAGCCGTGAGATGCTTGGCTGTGAGTTGTTTAGTGTGTTCGGTGAGTGTTTAAGCGTGAAGAGGGTTTGGGCTGTGTTGCGTGCAAAGGCTTTTGGTGCGTGAAGGGTTAGGGTTGCAGTGGCCTTGGAAGGGTTAGGGTTGCAGTGGCCTTGGTGGACGTGGGCTGCTGTGAAGGGTGATGTATGCGAGAGTGAGGCCCTGGTTTTATGGCTTAGGGGCTGTTTGCGTGTGTGAAGGCAGACTCAAGGGCTTGTGAGGGGCGCAGGCAGGGATGATAGTGGAAGCTTATTAGGATCAGGTGCCATGTGGTTCTTAGGGCAAAGGCTGAGCATATCAGTGGGGTATTATTTGCATGGTGGCGTTGAAGGGTGATGAGGGTAGTTGTTTGTATTGAAGGTTATCAAGTCAGCTGGGGTTTGAGAGTTGTTGGCGTGAAGGGCTGTGTGAAGTGAGCTGGCCGTAGGGGGGCTGAAGGTTGGTCTGCTGCGACGTGAGGTTCCTGAGCTGTGAAGATGATGATGGTGTATGCAGTGGAGTGAGGTTCAGGCGTGAATAATGTTGATGAAAGGAGGGGCAGCACGTGCAGTGGCTGTGAAGGAGAGGGCAGTGAGCTGAAGGGCGTGATCCAGAAGGGGCAGTTGTGTCTTCTTGGTGGGGGCTGTTTTTCGAGAGATGGTTGACGATCAAGAATGGCGTCAGCTAAGTGAGCAAAGGCCAGGGGGTGTTTGTTGGCAGGCTAGTGAGCAGGTGGAGTGGTCGAGAGGTTCCAAGAGAGGTGGAAGGCTGATACGTGAGGGGTTAGGCGTGAGGAATCTTTGTCCCGGTTCACACCGGGTGGCGACTCCATGTTATTTCATATTTCTCAGCTAGGCCGCGAGCCTAGGACGGCGTCGCCCAGTTTCTGTTGTCTACAGTCTGGCGACTCCACTGGTCTGCGAAACCAGAATGAGGGTTGTATGGGCGTGACTTGTAAGGGAAGTGAGGGGGCTGTTTTGATCTCCAAATGCTTAAGTGTTTGATCAATGTATGCTTGTTATCTCTTGATATGTGTTTAATAATGCTAGCATGAATAGTTAATTTAACATGTTAATTAATTTAGGTTACATAAATTAATAAGGTAGGATTGCATGTAATTTGTTTTTTCTGTCGCATGAATGTCATTAATTAGTACGTGATGTGGTTTTGAGTGAATGGAATATGTATTCTTTTTGTGGTATATTGGATGGAAACCCGGACATAAATTCCATAGCCGAATCCGAATGGACGGTAGTATGGTTTGCACTCGGGATACAACGCCCCGTACCACTTAAAAGACTCACATGTTTCATTTCACTCAAATTTGTATTTGAAGCATGATTAGATTGTTGTAATGTTGTTTTTACTTTCAAAGCATGTGAACTTAGATTTAGGCATGTATGTTGAGTAGACTTGGTTAAAATTATACAAATCCATTCATTACAAGTGACATAAGTAAGAGACCATTCTGAACCCAACGGTTTGAGGTCTTCCCTTGCGAGGGGTGAGTGCGGCCTTAAATCTTTGTCCCGTTCACACCGGGTGGCGACTCCATGTTATTTCATATTTCTCAGCTAGGCCGCGAGCCTAGGACGGCGTCGCCCAGTTTCTGTTGTCTACAACGGCAAAGACCAAAAAATAAACCCTAACCTTCATAAGCACTCAACACATCCCACATTCACCACACAACCCGATGAACCTTCGCCTATCACCTTCGAACATCACCCAAACAATAAAAAACGTAAACAGATCAGCCCCCTCACACTCACAAACTCACGGCACCATCAACAGCCCCTTTAGGCCACCTCACGCTTCAGCCAAGACCCCACGCCCTTCGCCACTTTAACCTAGCTCACCTTCATGCATTAATTAACAACCGCTCAGACCACTCACATAAGCGCCCACTGCCATAAGCCACAAACTACCCAAAACAGTCACTGAAAACCTTAAAAACATAAAAAACAGCAACCCAAACCCCCCTAAAAAAATGCAAAAAACAGTCCACTAATAGACCTAAAATAGAGACCAAATAGCAGGAAAACAGGAGCAAATCGGAGTCAAAAGCAGCAGCAAAAGACGGAGAACGACGACTTCAAACAGTGAGACAACGAACGAGAGCAGTGAACCAGTGAACCGGAAGAGTTGCGGAGCATCCACCATTCCGACGATCGTGTGTCGTACATCCGAGAGGTGATTTAAAAGGTTAGACCTGAGGGTACTTTTCACACTCATCTTTATTCGATTTTTGTTATTTATCTTGATTGTATTTTACTTATTTGTTGAATCTTGTTTGTGTATGATGTGTGTTGTGTAGTATTGGATGAATGGAAAAGTGTCGTCTCTTGTGGTATATAGGATGGAAACCCGGACATAAATTTCATAGCCGATTCCGAATGGACGGTAGTATGATCTGTACTCGGGATACAACTCCACGTACCACTTAAGTAAACGACACATTCTTTTGCTTTATGTTGCTTCGGTTTATTTATTTTTTTCGTTATTTGAATTCTGCATGTTGCTTATTTATGCATGATTCAATCGAGCGCATGGGCTTAGTAAGTGCAATGAAAGATCCCTTATTGGGAGGGGTTAAAGCCCTTTACCACGATGCTTTGCCGTGCCTGTTGATGTGTGTTCGGTTGAATGCAAGATACGTTCAATCGAGCATACTAAGTTTGATATTATTGTTTCTAGTTCTTTGTAGGCATGATTCAATCGAGCGCATGGGCTTAGTAAGTGCAATGAAAGACCACTTATTGGGAGAGGTTAAAGCCCTTTACCACGATGCTTTGCCGCGCCGGTTGATGTGTGTTCGGTTGAATGCAAGATACGTTCAATCGAGCATACTAAGCTTGACCTTATTGTCTTTATTCTTTGTGTTGCATACATCAGGTCTGTTTCCGTTCGAACGCGTTCTCGAACGCTATACGAACGCGAACCTTCTGTTTCCCGTTCGAACGTGTTTTACAAACGCTACGCGAATGCACACGCACTTTCTTGGTCTTATCATGCATCAGGTATGGTTCCGTTCGAACGCGTTATCGAACGCTATACGAACGCGAACCTTTTGTTTACCGTTCGAACGCGTTTTACGAACGCTACTCGAACGCACATGCATTTTGTATCATCAGGTCTGGTACCGTTCGAACGCGTTATCAAACGCCACACGAACGCGAACCTTCTGTTTATCGTTCAAACGCGTTTACGAACGCTACACGAATGCGCACACACTGAACTGAGTCTGTCTTATCATATTCATGCATAATTGCCTCTTGGTTGATCTCCCTTGCATTATGTAGCCAATCATATTACTTGTATTCCTGCATTTATCCATTCGATGTATTCATAAGATAGTACTCAAGCATGATTAGGTTGTTCTTAGTTTTCCATATCATATGACTGAAATATGTTCATGAGATTGCCATGTGATGTTGCATGTTGTGATGAACTTGTTGATGTATGCATGTGAATTTAGAAGCATGATACTCTTGGAAATAAGTGTTACTTAGACTTGATTAAATTATTACATAAATCCTTTCATTACAAGTGACATAAGTAAGGGACCATTCCGAACCCAACGGTTTGAGGTCTTCCCTTGCGAGGGGTGAGTGCGGCCTTAAATCACATTTTCCCGATTCACACCGGGTGGCGACTCTATTATTCTCCGGTTTAGTCCCCCGTGGCTACTCCGTACTCCGGACTCTATTATTTGCTGCTAGCCTCACACCCAAGCCCAATTAACCCACCAAAGCCCATAAAACACATTTAAAACACATGGTGAAATCAAAACAAATCTAAAAATCACATACCAAATTAAAAAAGATGCCATGCCTAATTAAAATCAATCAACCAATTATATTCTCAATCAAATATATATTATTCCTAACTTAAAATATTATATTCCTAAACCAAGCCAATCAAATATTCAACCTTCCTAATCTAAACCAAATCAAATCCCTTGCTTTCCTTGTCCAACACCAAATCAAATCCTCTCTTTAATGCCAAATCCCATTCCTTGTGAGGCAAGGTGAAACCCTAACCCTTCCCTATATAAACAACACTAAACCAAAGCCATTCCTCTCTTCTCTCTCACGACCCCACACACGGCAAAGACCAAAAAATAAACCCTAACCTTCAGAAGCACTCAACACATCCCACCTTCACCACACAACCCGGTGAACCTTCGCCTATCACCTTCGAACATCACCCAAACAATCAAAAACGTAAACAGATCAGCCCTCTCACACTCACAAACTCACGGCACCATCAACAGCCCCTTTAGGCCACCTCACGCTTCAGCCAAGACCCCACGCCCTTCGCCTCTTCAACCTAGCTCACCTTCATGCATTAATTAACAACCGCTCAGACCACTCACATAAGCGCCCACTGCCATAAGCCACAAACTACCCAAAACAGTCACTGAAAACCTTAAAAAGCAGTAACATAAAAAACAACAACCCAAACCCCCCTAAAAAAACGCAAAAAATAGTCCACTAAAAGACCTGAAACGGAGACCAAATAGCAGGAAAACAGGAGCAAATCGGAGTCAAAAGCAGCAGTAAAAGACGGAGAACGACGACTCCAAACAGTGAGACAACGAACGAGAGCAGTGAACCAGTGAACCGGAAGAGTTGCGGAGCATCCACCATTCCGACGATCGTGTGCCGTACATCCGAGAGGTGATTTTAAAGGTTATACCTGAGGGTACTTTTCACACTCATCTTTATTTGATTTTTGTTATTTATCTTGATTGTATTTTACTTATTTGTTGAATCTTGTTTGTGTATGATATGTGTTGTGGGTATTGGATGAATGGAAAAGTGTCGTCTCTTGTGGTATATAGGATGGAAACCCGGATATAAATTTCATAGCCGATTCCAAATGGACGGTAGTATGATCTTAATGGAGAAAGCTTGTGACTAGTGTAGTTATAAGTATTCTTTTATGGTTTTGGAAACCTTGTTGCCATTCTAGAGTTGTTGACCCACTCTTAAATGACCTAGAATTGTTCTATAGTTGTTTCATTGTGTTGAGACTTGATTTGGATGGAAGAAACATGATTGAAGTATTAGATTTAACCATTTGGTCTAATTGTCCAATTTGATGAAATTGAAAAATTAGGGTTCATGACCAATTCCAAATTTGGGGCTTTTCATATATGTTGTGCATTTGGATGTGTATATGATGCATATAAGTTTCATGTCCATTGGATTACATCTTGATGTGTTTTGATGCATGAAATGATAAGGTCTTGGCCGAAATTTAGCAAATAAATAAAGGAAAAAATATTTTAATTTTAACAATTTAAAATAAATATCCAAGGAAGTCAAATTCAATTTGACAACCTTTTCCTTAATGTAAAGTCAAACATTTACACTTATAATCATTTCCTAGCTTTATCATTGGTGAGATATTTATATTTTAATTATATTAATCATTTAACAATTAAATAATTAAATAATTAATTAAATACAAATATATCAAATATATGTATTATATTTACTTTAAATATCTCAAATACATATATTGATGATATATGTCAAATACCTTTATTTGACTATTTATTAATGTGTATTTAATAATATCATATATTAAATACAAATACACATTAATTAGGAAATGACGGTTCGGCCCGTTCGCATGTATTTTTCGTTTAACGTTTAAACGATTTATAAATAATCATCATTATTCATAAAAGTTGCCCTAGTGCTCTACGAGTATGTTTCATTATTGAGACTCTCTAGATTCAGGTATATCCGTCACGAAATCCAATTTCGTGTCCATAATCTATCCACCCGTAGATTATGACGATCACAGATAATCTCGCTGAATCATACAGGTCGAGGTCATTGCATACGTATAATCTCTCCGTCACAGGTATCCGGATAATCCCAGAGATATAGATGTAAACGTCAAATCTCTATAGGTATTATCTCGTCGACGTATCTATTAGCAATCTCTAAATAACACTCGGAACTTACTTCCGATGTATACTGTGGCCACAGATTTAACAGACTGCTAATAATATATGGACTACCTATGCTCTGTACACAGACTGACGGATCCTATCTTGACACACACAGGATATCCTGAGGATCGATCCACACCCAACGAATAGGCGGAGGTCTGATCTAAATAGATCGGTGACGTGACTGCCATCTAAGTGTGGAGGATGTCTCATACATCCACAGTGGTATCTCAAGTCGAAGGACCACTATGCTACTCAACCCGAGAAGATTCTTATTGACGTTGGCGTACCATCCATTAAGAATCTTCGGTGAGCCGTTCAGTGTTTATCCACTATAAACACCTACACGTCTATACGAGTCTCCTTAGACTCATGGTTCATTAGGATAAACCATCGGACCAAGTCTCGATATACGACATGTACTGGTCTCAACGGATTTGACTAACCGACCCGTGTTAGCAAATCTTGACCAGGAACTATGTTTGATAATATACATATAGCAGTGACACTTCCCAATGTCAATTACAAACTAACTTTGTAACTGTGTACTGCATTATATATTATCGGGCCTTTGTCTAATATATACATATCACTAAACCACATTTAGTTTCAATCTAACCGTAATCAGATCGAATACGTATATAAGAACAAGAGGTGCAACCATAAATAAGTAATATTATGGAATAAGGGGATGTTCGTATTCATGAATCAGACATAAATACGGCCCGGATTGGCGCTCTGAGCACCAACCCTAACAGATCTGTACTCGGGATACAACTCCACGTACCACTTGAGTAAACGACATATTCTTTTACTTTATGTTGCTTCGGTTTATTTATTTTTTTCGTTATTTGAATTCTGCATGTTGCTTATTTATGCATGATTCAATCGAGCGCATGGGCTTAGTAAGTGCAATGAAAGATCCCTTATTGGGAGGGGTTAAAGCCCTTTACCACGATGCTTTGCCGCGCCGGTTGATGTGTGTTCGGTTGAATGCAAGATACGTTCAATCGAGCATACTAAGTTTGATATTATTGTTTCTAGTTCTTTGTATGCATGATTCAATCGAGCGCATGGGCTTAGTAAGTGCAATGAAAGATCCCTTATTGGGATAGGTTAAAGCCCTTTACCATGATGCTTTGCCGCGCCGGTTGATGTGTGTTCGGTTGAATGCAAGATACGTTCAAACGAGCATACTAAGCTTGACGTTATTGTCTTTATTCTTTGTGTTGCATGCACCAGGTCTGTTTCCGTTCGAACGCGTTCTCGAACGATATACGAACGCGAACCTTCTTTTTCCCATTCGAACGCGTTTTACAAACGCTACGCGAATTCACACGCACTTTCTTGGTCTTATCATGCATCAGGTCTGATTCCGTTCGAACGCGTTATCGAACACTATACGAACACGAACCTTCTATTTACCGTTCGACGCGTTTTACGAACACTACTCGAACGCGCATGCATTTTGTATCATCAGGTCTGGTACCGTTCGAACGCGTTATCAAACGCCACACGAACGCGAACCTTCTGTTTACCGTTCGAACGCGTTTACGAACGCTACACGAACGCGCACACACTGAACTGAGTCTGTCTTATCATATTCATGCATAATTGCCTCTTAGTTGATCTCCTTTGCATTATGTAGCCAATCATATTACTTGTATTCCTGCATTTATCCATTCGATGTATTCATAAGATAGTACTCAAGCATGATTAGGTTGTTCTTAGTTTTCCATATCATATGACTGAAATATGTTCATGAGATTGCCATGTGATGTTGCATGTTGTGATGAACTTGTTGATGTATGCATGTGAATTTAGAAGCATGATACTCTTGGAAATAAGTGTTACTTAGACTTGATTAAATTATTACATAAATCCTTTCATTACAAGTGACATAAGTAAGGGACCATTCCGAACCAACGGTTTGAGGTCTTCCCTTGTGAGGGGTGAGTGCGGCCTTAAATCACATTTTCCCGGTTCACACCGGGTGGCGACTCCATTATTCTCCGGTTTAGTCCTCCGTGGCTACTCCGTACTCCCGACCGGGCCGCGAGCCCGGGACAGCATGCGTCGCCCCAGATTCCCGTGTTCCCATAGCTGTGGTTGTACAGGGAACTTTCCTTTCTCATTAATGGTTAATGTAGAAGTGATTTTGGAAAAAATATTTTTCAAATCAATCAATGTTTGCACAATTTGTTTATTGATGGCTTCCTGTTCCTTAATGAATGCATGCAAGGTATCTTTAAGGGTTTACTAGGCAGTGGGACATATTATGCATAATTATGGGAATTTTGGAAATTCTGATGTATCTAGGGAGGTTGTTGTGATGGTTTGCTTGGTTATCATTTCTCTAATTGAAATTTGGATGGTTTCTCCAACCAGAATTGTAGATTTGGGAGAATGGGTTTGGATTTGGTCCATGAAGGTTTTTATGGAACTGACTTGGTCATGGAGACATTCTTGTAGGGTTGGCAAGATTGGGCAAATTTATGTGACATGTTCATTTGAATTACAGATATGACAAGCGACTTCTTGAATTGACTTGACATGATCACTCTTCCTTATTTCTAACACCTCAAATTTTTTTTACTAGAGATGTATATTTAGCATAAAGGTCACGGTCTTCCCTAAGGTTAAACATGCCTCTACCATATGACTGTGGTTTTATAGACGACTCATAAGTGCCAACTGTGTGCCAATGTTGTGCATTTCTGCTATATGTTCTAGGTAATCTAATGCTTCTTCTAGACATTTTTCCTAAACTCACCATTACATATCATTTTCACTACTTGTCTACTTTTGGGTTTTAAACAATTGTAGAAGTAAGAAACCAGCCTCCATGTTTCAAACCCGTGATATGGACAAATATTTAAATTTCTTTAAATATCTCCCAACATTGGTAAAGTGTTTCCCTCGACTATTGTTTGAAAGTTGTGATTATCCTCTTAGAGGAGTTTGTCCTGTGAGGGGGAAATAATATTTTTAAGAAATTGCTCTTGTAAATCATCCCATATTCTGATGGATCCTGACCTAAGGTTTTGCAGTCAAATTTTAACTTTATCCTTTAAAGAAAAGGGAAAAAACTTGAGTCGAATTATATTCATGGTGGAATTTTGGTATGTGCAAGTATTACATACCTCTTCGAATTTCCTTAAGTGCTTGTAAAGATTTTTAGATTCTAGACCATTGAATGTGGGTAAGAGTTGGGTGACATCTGATTTAAAATTGATACGTGATGCATATAGGGGGAAACAATACATGATGGTGATCCTGTCTTAGTGAGATTAATGAATTCTCTGAGTGTCATATGATGATTAAGATCGCCATGCATCAACTGGATTTTCATCTCGGTTAGGTGGGTTTTCATTTTGGTTTCAGCCATTTTATCTGACGGTGAAAGTGATGGAGACTTTCTATTTAATGTATCGTTGGATGATCGAAACCAATGTCTCATGTAACCTAAATGGAGATTATATGCTAAAATTTAAATATACAAATGTAATACTTATAAAAAGAAAAAATAAAATAAAAAAGTGAAAAAAAGTTAAAATAAATGATAAAATTGAAGAAATACAAATGTAGTGATTAAAACAAAAAGTGAGATGAAAAAAATAAACGAAAAAAAAGAAAAAAATACAAGGATGTTAAATTATTATTATATCTACTAAATTGTATTCCCCGATAATGGTCAAAAACTTGACACACTCACAAAGTGGTTATTTACTCCCAAGTAAAAAATTATCGAAGTAATAAAATAACCCGGTAAGTCCGGGGTCGATCTACAAGGAATAGATTTAATAAAATAAAATAATAATCCAAGTGAAAAAATAAAAAGACTGAATTATTTGAAGTGATTGACAATTTTAAATTGAACCGCAACAATAAAATAAAATTTTGGGGATAAAGGATCCACTCTTGATATTTTAGAGAACTCTTACTTTTTATAATATATAAATTATCATTATTACCTAGTTAATTTACTTCAGGAATTAATTATGCCAAAATATATAAAATCATTCATAAAGGCGATGATAACATTTGTTTATAACAAGTCCAGTTAGTTACTCAATTATTCCAAATATTTTAAAACCAGCCATATAGGCGGTAACAAAGTTTGTCAATAATTAGTCCATATTTAATTAAATATTATTCTTTAGATTGGAATTCATATATTATAATATAAGTAAGATTAATCTATATTTTCATATTAAGAGCTTCACGCTTTACCCCAACAAGAAAAAATTAGCTACTCATGTTTTTAATAAAAATACACATAATTTTATTATTGAAAGAGAACAAAAGAAATTATAATAAAGCTTGAAAAATAAAACACACAATAACTAAAACTCCATAAATTCTCAAAGAGAAGTATATTGAGGAAAGCTAATTTTCTAAGGTGTTGTATACCTCTATTTATAGCATGTCCTTAAGGGGTGTGGCTTGGTGGTGTAGGGTCCAGGATCTCACCTTGAGGTTCTGGGTTCGAATCCAGGGGGTGCACTTCTTGTAAGAGCCTGGGACAGCCGGTGGTTTTACCTGCACCGCGGCCCAGAATGGGTGATTTGGTGGCGGGGTTTCCAACGTTTCCACAAAAAAAAAAAAAAAAATGTCTATGATTTCGACCATACTATAAATTCTCTCTCATTAAGATATTTCTCAAACAATACTAATACCTACATCATCATAACTTACATACAACATGAATTCACACCCAAATCAATAAATAAAAAGAAAATAAAATTCAGCCTCTTTCTCCTTAAAATCGGCCATGAAGACTAAATTTAGGGGTTTGAAGATTCAATTCAATCAAAGCTCATAATTTTTTTCCATCGTCAAATCCCGAAATCTCAGTCTAGAATCATTATTCATGCCAAATGGAATCAAATGAGTCATATTCTTTCATGGATCTAAAACTAAAAATGAAGAACACTCAAGCTTAAATTCGAACTTAAAAGGGAAAGAGTGGCCAGTAGCTTACTTACTTGAGTTAGGATGAAAGGGCTTCAATTATATGCTTTTCTTATTGGTCATAAGATGAAAGGAAGAAGAAAATATTCCTCACGTTTTTTTTTGGAAGAAAAAGAAATAAAAAATCGCGCGGTGAAGTTTTTGAAGAAAGAGAATGAGTGAATAGCATTTATATAGCAAGGAAGTAGATTTTTTTTAATAAAATAAGGATATTCACACATATATAAATTCTAGACGAATACCGAAATTTACTATTCATCCTAAAAAATTTATATTTTTGACCTCTTTCTGGTTAAAATTTGGAAAAAAATATTTAACAAAAAAGTTGTAGATCCCGGCTTGAGTTTCTATTACAACTTATTTGGTTACTGTGTTCTTACAATGGACTTTGAACAAACAGTAAGCTGAACAAAAATGATACAATTAACGAAAGTGATACAATAAACATAATAGCAACATGACAAGTACAGACAGAGAACGAGAAATAAGTAAAACAGTCGACAGTAAAACACCAGCACGAAAGCAGCGCGAACCGAGAGAATTCCGAGGCTTGTTGATGCGGCAACAATCTCCTTAAAACAAATTCTTCCCCTACCGATTGGTGCAGTAGAACGTGAGACGTCTGTTTCCCATGATGCAATGGAAAATAGACGAAAATTGGGCACCACCAAATGCGACTGCAACGAACAACTGAAGTGTTTGAACTCTCCTAACAAGAACTTGTTTTCTGTATTCAACTAAAAAAAACGAAAATACACTTCCATTATTTTAAAGAAATTAACATGCCAAATAATCACATGAGTGAGAGACCTCCTATTGCTTGTAACCACCAAGTTGATTAATGTCATTAATTCAACTGTTATGGAACTTTAAAAGGCTTTGAAAAATTAAAGAGACATGCAAAAATTGGCTGGGCCAGGCCCGCACAATTTGGTCCGGCATTTGTGTACGCAGGACACGCGGGTGCACACGAGCCAAGCTTGATTCGGATTTGATTTGCACCCCCCCTCCGCTCACGTAGAGAGAGCCTCTATCCTTATAACTCTTACCCATCTACATATGAGCAATCATATATAAGCACGATTTTCCCTCTATAGCTTTCCCATATGGGATAAGCTAACTTCTCTTGTTTTTCCAACACCAATGGGTGAACTTTGAGCAACAATTTCTCATTCACCCAAGCACCATTTTAAGCGTGAATATACCATTTCGAAGTACTCACGGATGAGTATCCGAATCATTCAATAACAACCACTAACACGAAGTGGACTATGCTTAAATTGAGCCTAAAAATGCTTACTTATAAGCATTTTTCCAAAAAAATCCCCCACATGAATGAAATTGGCGAAAAACGTCAAATAAAATTATTTTATAAAACATTTTATTTTGACCTAGAAGAGTTCAACGGTTCAACACCTGCATAGGATAGGTAGGCCTCAGCCTTTGAACCTTCCCTTGTGAAAATATATCTCATTTACTGGCTGACAGTGGACGCGATGTCATTGAACTGTACTGCCAGTCATGTAAATGGAGAACATATATCACACAGATGTTTTTACCTAACACATCTGAGTTCTCATTGTTATGCTCATTTTGGCCATGAACATCAACCTGGTTCTGCAAGAGTTTTAAGAATTGTGCCCCGTACAATTCCCTTTGAAGCGGCCTCACTTCTCTCTCACATAGGTGATTTCTTATTTAAGAGCATCTCGTAATACTCTGCTCAGATTCCCGACGCATAAGAATCATTAAAAGCCTTTGCTTAACCTCAATCCATACGAACATCACTATTTCATTTCACCATAGGAATGGACTAGTGGGTAAACCCCCACAGTGAACCAATTATGTCTTTTACGAGTAGGTTGTCCCATTGAACCTAGATCTTGGGATCTCCAGTCAACAAGGTTGGGTTTTCCTTCGTAATAAACATTTATCTAATGGGCTTTAGTCCCATTCCCCTCGATGATTTCACAACCGACTCTCTATTTAACCCTTTGGTTAGCGGATCCGCAATGTTATCCTTTGACTTTACATAGTCAATCGAAATAACTCCAGTAGAGAGTAATTGTCTAACGGTATTGTGTCTACGACGAATATGTCTAGACTTACCATTATACATATTGTTATGTGCCCTTCCAATTGCAGATTGACTATCGCAATGAATACAAATTACTGACACTAGCTTAGGCCAACTTGGAATATCCTCTAGAAAAATTCGAAGCCATTCTGCTTCTTCAGCACACTTGTCTAATGCAATGAATTCTGATTCCATTGTAGATCTGGCTATCACATTCTGTTTGGAGGATTTCCACGATATAGCTGCACCTGCTAGTGTAAACATATAGCCACTGGTAGACTTTGAGTCTTTCATATCAGATATCCAATTAGCATCACTGTATCCTTCGACTACAGCTGGATATCTATGATAGTGCAACCCATAATTACGAGTAAAACGTAAGTACCTAAGTACTCTCACTATTGCTTTCCAGTGATCAACCCCTGGATTACTCGTATATCTGATGAGCTTGTTTACTGTACAGGCTATATCAGGCCTTATACAACTCGATAGGTAAATCAAACTCCCGATAACTCTAGAGTATTCTACTTGAGATATACCATCTCCCCTATTCTTTGATAGGTGTAGACTCACATCTAAAGGAGTTCTAGCCACAGCAGAATCATCATTGTTGAATTTACCAAGAATCTTGTCCACATAGTGTGACTGATCAAGAATAAGTCCATCTGAACTTCTCGAGATCTTTATTCCCAGAATGACATCTGCTAGACCCATGTCTTTCATGTCAAACTTAGATTTTAGCATATTCTTGGTAGATTTCACCATTTTAATATTACTCCCGACAATCAATATGTCATCAACGTAGAGACATAAAATGACATAGCCAACTTCTGTCTCTCTGACATAAATGCATATCACATTCATTGATTTTGAAACCATTTGCCAACATGGTGTCATCAAACTTTTTATGCCACTGTTTCGGAGCTTGTTTCCATCCATACAAGGATTTAACTAACTTACAGACTTTCTTTCCTTGTCCTGGAGCTATAAAGCCTTCAGGTTGTTCCATGTAGATTTCTTCATCTAAATCTCCATTCAGAAAGGATGTTTTCACATCCATCTGATGTACCTCAAGATTGCGCAAAGCTGTAATCGCTAGTATCATCCTTATGGAATTTATTCTCGTTACAAGAGAATAAGTATCAAAGTAATCAAGACCTTCACGTTGTCTGTAACCTTTAATTACAAGTCTTGCTTTGTAATTGTCAACTGATCCATCTGCCTTCATTTTCTTTTTGAAAATCCACTTGGACCCTAACGGTTTACATCCTGAAGGAAGATCCACTGACTCCCATGTGTGATTTTGTAAGATGGATTCAATTTCACTATTGATGGCATCTTTCCACAAAGCACCATCAACTGACCTTACAGCTTCGTTATAGCTTTGATGATCATTTTCTAGCAAAAATGTCAAAAAATCTGGACCAAATGATTTTTCCGTTCTAGCTCTTTTGCTACGTCTTGGTTCAAGTTCAACAACTTGTTGATCCTCCGGAACATTTATTTGTTCTCGGTCCTGACTATCTTCAATGATAGTCTCATGTACCCGTTTGTGCACATTTGAATTCGAATTAGTTTTACAAGGAAAAACGTATTCGAAAAAGGATGCATTCCTCGACTCCATTATCATATTCTTGTGAATATCTGGTATATTAGACTCATGCACAAGAAATCGATAATCATTACTGTTATGTGCATATCCTATAAAAATGCAATCACAGTTTTTGGTCATATCTTCACCTTCTTAGGTGGAGGAATGACTACCTTGGCAAGACACCCCCACACTCGAAGAAATTTATAGGAAGGTACTATTCCTTTCCACATTTCATAAGGAGTTTTTCCTGCTTCTTTCCGTGGTACCTTATTTAAAAGGTAATTAGCTGATAAAACAGCTTCTCCCCACATATTCTGAGGTAAGCCAGAGCTAATTAACATAGCGTTCATCATCTCTTTCAAGGTACGATTATTACGTTCTGCAATCCCATTGGATTGAGGTGAATAAGAAGCTGTGGTTTGATGTATGATTCCATTTTGTTCACAAAGTGATACAAAAGGAAAAACATACTCACCACCATGATCACTTCTTAACTCCTTAATTCTTTTATTCAGTTGGTTCTCAACTTCATTCTTATAAAGAATAAATTTCTCTATAGCTTTGTCCTTGCTTTTCATCAAATACACATAGCAAAATCTCGTGCAATCATCAATAAAGGTAATAAAATATTTATTACCACCTCTTGATTGTATTGAATTAAAATCACATACATCGGTATGTATTAGATCAAGTGGTTCAGAGTTTCTTTCAATACTATTAAAAAAGATGATCTAGTTAGTTTTGCCTCAACACAAGTATCACACTTATGTTTGTTATCAATTTTAAAATTGGGAATGTGGTTCATGTTAATTAATTTCCGTAATGAATTAAAATTAACATGTCATAATCTACCATGCCATATATTAGAGTACTCAACAATATAAGCAGAAGAACTAGCTTTATTGATATTCTTAGGTTTAACAACCATTACATTGAGCTTAAAGAGCCCATCAATTACATACCCTTTTCCTACATACATCCCATTTTTAGTTAAAACTACTTTATCAGACTCGAACACCATCCGGAATCCGTGCTTGTTCAAAGTGATCCAGACACAAGATTTTCCGTATTTCTGGTACATACAGAACGTTGTTCAAAGTCAACTCTTTCCCAGAGGTCATCTTCAGAATCACCATGCCTTGACCTTCAATCTCAGATGTTGCTGAATTGCCCATGTATAATTTTTCCCCATTACCAGTAGGCTCAAATGAAGAAAACATGCTCTTGTCCGAGCACACATGTCGAGTGGCACCAGTGTCAATCCACCACTCTCTTGGGTTAGAACCCACCAGATTCACCTCAGAAACCACAACTGAAAGGTTAATGTCTGAAACATCTTGAGTCATGTTTTCCATCACATTAGCCTCTTGATTCTTTTTCTTCTTCGGCAGTCTGCACTCAGAAGACTTGTGACCCATTTTTTCATAGTTGAAGCATCTTCCTTGAAATTTGGATTTCTTGGAAACTCCTCCTTTAGGGCCCATCTTTGACCCTTTGTTTTTAGGGTTCTTGTTCTTATGGCCATGTTCAACAACATTTGCTTTGGCCTCATGAGTTATTCTTCTCTTGTCAGATACTCTGTAATCTTCCTCAATTCTAAGCTTAAGAACCAAGTCTTCAATGCTCATTTCTTTTCGCTTATGCTTTAGATAATTCTTAAAATCTTTCCAACCAGGTGGTAGTTTTTCAATTATCGAGGCTACTTGGAAGGTTTCACTTAAAACCATCCCCTCAGCATGAATTTCTACTAGAATAATCTGCAATTCTTGTACTTGACTTAACACAGTTTTGGAATCAACCATCTTAAAATCTAGGAAACGGCCTACGACAAATTTCTTAGTACCGGCATCCTCAGTTTTATATTTTCGGTCTAAAGATTCCCAAAGCCCTTTTGCTGTTTTCATTCCGGCATACACACTGTACAAGAATCACTCAACCCATTCAGCACATAATTTCTACATAGGAATTCAGAATGCTTCCAAGCATCTATGGCACTTATCACTTGAATATCATTCTCACCCTCTTTGGGTATATGAGCATCTTCCTTTAGAAACCTAGCAAGGTTCAACGTGGTCAAGTAGAAAAATATTTTTTGTTGCCACCGTTTGAAATTCTGACCACTGAATTTTTCAGGTTTTTCCGCAGCAGGATTGACATGGCTCACATGTCCAACAGGTTGTCTAGCCACAGAGGCAGCAACACCTTGGCCAGTCACATCGGCTGCCATATTAAGCCCAGAGGCTGAAGTAAGTTGGCCAGCCGAAGAGGCTGCCACTGCACTTTGGTCAGCCACGGGGGCTGCCACTACATTCTGCCCAGCCAAAGAGGCTGCCACATTAGGATCTACTGTGTTTGGACTGTTTTCCATATCCACAGAGTTGAATTTGTTTTAAGACTATTACAACTTATTTGGTTACTGTGTTCTTACAATGGACTTTGAATAAACAGTAAGCTGAACAGAAATGATACAATTAACGAAAGTGATACGATAAACAGAATAGCAACAGGACAAGTACAGACAGAGAACGAGAAATAAGTAAAACAGTCGACAGTAAAACACCAGCACGAAAGCAACGCGAACCGAGAGAATTCTGAGGCTTGTTGATGCGGCAACAATCTCCTTAAAACAAATTCTTCCCCTACCGATTGGTGCAGTAGAACGCTGAGACGTCTGTTTCCCATGATGCAATGGAAAATAGACGAAAATTGGGCACCACCAAATTCGACTGCAACGAACAACTGAAGTGTTTGAACCTCCCTAACAAGAACTTGTTTTCTGTATTCAATTAAAAAAAACGAAAATACACTTCCACTATTTTAAAGAAATTAACATGCTAATTAATCACATGAGTGGGAGACCTTCTATTGCTTGTAACCACCAAGTTGATTAATGTCATTAATTCAACTGTTATGGAACTTTAAAAGGCTTTGAAAAATTAAAGAGACATGCAAAAATTGGCTGGGCCAGGCTCGCACAATTTGGTCCGGCATTTGTGTACGCAGGACACGCGGGTGCACACGAGCCAAGCTTGATTCGGATTTGATTTGCACCCCCCCTCCGCGCACGTAGAGAGAGCCTCTATCTTTATAACTCTTACCCATCTACATATGAGCAATCATATATAAGCACAATTTTCCCTCTATAGCTTTCCCATATGGGACAAGCTAACTTCTCTTGTTTTTCCAACACCAATGGGTGAACTTTGAGCAACAATTTCTCATTCACCCAAGCACCATTTTAAGCGTGAATATACCATTTCGAAGTACTCACGGATGAGTATCCGAATCATTCAATAACAACCACTAACACGAAGTGGACTATGCTTAAAATTGAGCCTAAAAATGCTTACTTATAAGCATTTTTCCAAAAATCCCCCACATGAATGAAATTGGCGAAAAACGTCAAATAAAATTATTTTATAAAACATTTTATTTTGACCTAGAAGAGTTCAACGGTTCAACACCTGCATAGGATAGGTAGGCCTCAGCCTTTGAACCTTCCCTTGTGAAAATATATCTCATTTACTGGCTGACAGTGGACGCGATGTCATTGAACTGTACTGCCATTCATGTAAATGGAGAACATATATCACACAGATGTTTTACCTAACACATATGAGTTCTCATTGTTATGCTCATTTTGGCCATGAACATCAACCTGGTTCTGCAAGAGTTTTTAAGAATTGTGCTCCGTACAATTCCCTTTGAAGCGGCCTCACTTCTCTCTCACATAGGTGATTTCTTATTTAAGAGCATCTCGTAATACTCTGCTCAGATTCCCGACGCATAAGAATCATTAAAAGCCTTTCCTTAACCTCAATCCATACGAACATCACTATTTCATTTCACCATAGGAATGGACTAGTGGGTAAACCCCCCACAGTGAACCAATTATGTCTTTTACGAGTAGGTTGTCCCATTGAACCTAGATCTTGGGATCTCCAGTCAACAAGGTTGGGTTTTCCTTCGTAATAAACATTTATCTAATGGGCTTTAGTCCCATTCCCCTCGATGATTTCACAACCAACTCTCATTCACCCAAGCACCATTTTAAGCATATGAATATACCATTTCGAAGTACTCACGGAGGAGTATCCGAATCATTCAATAACAACCACTAACACGAAGTGGACCATGCTTAAAATTGAGCCTCAAAATGCTTACTTATAAGCATTTTTCCAACAGTTTCGACGGTATAAAGATCACCAAAATCGAACATCGATAGCTCAAGTTAGGGCCAAAACACTAAACTTTACCTGTGACTCAGTTAAACTAGAAAGAAAGTGTTGGAGCTGAAAATTCATCCCGACTCTCAGGGCGGGATTTCTAAGGTTTCTAACTCACTAACACATGATTATATACATAAAAATATATCATGCGTGATGAATTAACCGTACTAACATGTCATAAATAACCGGGGTGTTATAGATGGGTTGTATGGTAACCATTGTATGAGATACTATGATATGGGATTGTTGCTGGATAATTTGATTTGTTGAATTTTAGAAATGAGTTTCTTTTCTTAGCCATGGCTTTCACTTAAGCTTTACTGTTCTTTTGATTTCAGAAACCCTAAGTTTACAACCTTTTCTTTCTTCCTTCGTAAAAAAGCTTCAAACTTTTTTGATTAAAAAAATAATTGCACTTGGGTTTCAAACGAAACATTTGGAGGAGGTATTCAACCAACTAAACCTCCATGATACGATGGAGGTTGAAGAGTACATCAGGGATCTCTATAACCTTTAGGATATCATGGAGAATAAGATTTTGTTGTTTAAGCAACAAGTTCAATACCTGACCTTTCTCATTCATCCATTAATTTAAGAGTCCCTGTCGGTGATGAATGCATCTCCCTTACAAATGAATCCGTCCATATTGCTAGGTTTACAAGCTCTAGGTGTTAAAGTCAGCAAATGAAAAACAAATGAAAGGACAGGCGCCGAAAGTGGAGTTGAAGAGTTTGGCTGCCAGCATGCAATTTGCTTGCATGATCCAGAGTGCAACGCGTGAAGCAAAACGTGTTGCAACAGTGCACACGTTTTGCTTCACTATAAATTGAGTCCTAAACCATTGCATTTATCATCCCTGAAAATCCCAAATCGTGAGGAAAGATAGAGAGTAAAGTGTTTGAGAGTTTTTTGTAAAGCTTGGGTTGTAAGCTTTGTAATTCTTTTGTGGGTATATATAAAAGAAAGAGTTTTCTCTCAAATTATCCTCTATTATTGTGTGTTTATTCACAACAAGTGGTATCAGAGCTACGGTTCCACGGAGGGATCCCGAAATTCAGAAACGAAGTTTCGGTTCGGAAAGTCGATTCCGACGAAAGTTGTCGAAAATCGATTTTGAGCATATCATCGGACTTTTCACGGAGAGACGAGCACGGTGATATTTTCCGGCGATCGAACGGAGGTCCCAGTCAGCCGCACGCGCCGCACGCGCCAACCAGAGACTGCCCCACGCTCGCCGACGCGCGCCACGCGCTTCACGCGCAGACTAAGGAAGAAGACGAGACACGTAGGCGCCACGTCAGCGCACAGTCAGCGCACAGTCAGCAGCCCAGTCATCCGCCACGTCAGCGACCAGTCAGCGCCACGTCAGCGCACAGTCAGCAGCCCAGTCATCTGCCACGTCAGCGGTGCCTGGTAAATGTCAGATAGGTCCCTGAATTTTCTGGAAATTACAATTTAGCCCCAATACTTTCAGATATTTATAATTTAGTCCCTGAACTTTTTGTAAATTGCAATATAGTCCCTGAACTTTTCCTTAATTGCATTTTGGCCCCTGAACTTTCGGAAATTACACTTTGACCCCTGTAATTTCTGGAATTTGCTATTTGGTCCCTGTCTCGGATTTTGACAAACGAAGTGTCATTTCCACCATTTTCGACCATTCCGGACGCAACGGTGAGGTCCGTTTTTTGAAATTCTGCTTAGAATTTTTATGATGGAGGGGAGCAACGGAAAAATGATTTTGTTAACCAGTACAAACTATTTCACATGGAGAGGAAGGATGAAAGACCTTCTGTATGTGAAGGACTATGATGGACCGGTATTTCTGGAGAGAAACCAGAAGGAATACCGATGAGAAGTGGGCTAATCTTCACCAGAAAACATGCAGTACTATTCGTCAGTGGATCGACGATAGTATCGTCAACCATGTCAGTGAAGATGTAAATGCACGTACCTTATGGGGAAAGCTGGAGGAGCTTTTCCGAGCAAAGACTGGCAACAACAAGCTGTACTACATCAAGAAGATGATGGGTTTGAAATACCAGGAGGGTACAGCTGTGGCGGATCATATCAATGACTTCCTCGGAACCATGAAGGAATTGTCTGGATTGGGCATAGACTTCGGAGATGAGGTAAATGGCTTAATACTTCTTAATACGTTACCAGAATCTTGGGAAACGTTCAGATCTACGGTGATCAATTCAGCCGCAGATGGGAAAGTCACTATGGAGATGGCAAAGACCAGGATCTTCGAGGAAGAAAAGAGGACGAGAATGCAGGAGTCAGCATCAGCCTCAACCTCAGAAGCTCTAGTGACAGAAAAGAACACCAGAAGGGGGAGGAGTAAAAGCCGAGGCCCAGGGAGATCAGACAAGAACCGAGGGAAATCAAGAACGAGGGATATTGAGTGCTATCACTGTAAGAAGAAAGGCCATATGAAGCGGGATTGCTACAAACTGAAGAACGAGCAGTCCATGAGAGATGGTGACTCTAATCAAGAAAGAGTTGCTACTACCACCGAGAAAACCTCCAAAGACTTCTGCATAATGTATGAAGAAATGTTGTGAATCTTGCCAGCCACGAGACCAGTTGGGTGATAGATAGTGGCGCATCCATACACGCCACATCTCGCAGAGACTTCTTTTCATCTTACACACCAGGGGACTACGGTGCTGTAAGGATGGGGAATGACGGACAGTCCAAAGCCGTCGGTATTGGAGACATCTGCCTTGAAACAGAGAACGGGACAAGGCTAGTGTTGAAGGGAGTCAAGCACATCCCAGATATCCGGTTAAACCTGATCTCAACAGGCAAGCTGGATGATGAAGGTTTCTGCAGCACCTTTAGTGACGGATGCTGGAAGCTCACTAAAGGTCAATGGTCGTGGCACGAGGTAAGAAAGACTCAACCATGTATTTGATGCATGCTAAGCTTTCCAATAGTAGCATAAATACAGTCAACAGCAATGAGGCAGCCGAGTGGCATAAAAAGCTCGGTCACATGAGCCAAACAGGGATGGAGATACTACGCAGGCGGAATGTTCTTCCGGAATTGAAGAACTCACACTTACGGAAGTGTGAACACTGCATGGCTGGAAAGCAGAACAGAGTATCCTTCCAGAGCTCCCCGCCTCAACGGAAACCGGAGGTACTAGATCTCATACATTCAGATGTATGTGGTCCGATGCAGATACGAACACTCGGAGGGTCACTGTATTTTGTGACATTTATTGATGATCATTCAAGGAAGATCTGGGCATACACCTTGAAGAGAAAAGATCAAGTGCTGGGAGTGTTCAAGGAGTTTCATGCTTTGGTGGAGAGAGAAACCGGCAAGAAACTGAAGTGCATCAGAACAGACAACGGTGGAGAATACAGAGGTCCGTTTGATCAGTACTGCAAGACGCAAGGAATCAGACATCAAACGACACCTCCGAAGACACCTCAGCTGAATGGCCTAGCTGAGAGGATGAACAGAACCTTGTGCGAGAGGATCAGAAGCTTGCTGTCACAAGCCAAGCTGCCGAAGACATTCTGGGGGGAGGCACTCATCACAGCAGTTCATGTTTTGAACATGTCCCCAGCGGTCGCACTGAAAGGTAATGTTCCTAACCAAGCTTGGACAGGTAAAGAAGTGTCTTACGAACACTTGCATGTCTTTGGGTGCAAAGCTTATGTACACATCCCAAAGGACGAGAGATCCAAGCTTGATGCAAAGACGCGACAGTGTGTCTTTATTGGCTATGGTCAGGATGATTTCGGCTACAAACTCTATGATCCTGTGGAGAAGAAGATTGTCAGAAGCCGAGATGTTGTCTTTGTTGAAGACCAGACCATAGAAGATATCCGAAAGGAATATGAAGACAATGCCCCAAGCAATACAGAAATGTGAATCCAGAACCTCATACACCGGTGCCAGTTCGAGTTGAAGATGAGGTTCCCAGACATGAGGGTACAGGTGATGAAGCTCCCAGAGATGATGATCATGATCAACCACCAGTACCAGAAGTACCAACAGTTCCACAGAGAAGGTCTGACAGAGAGAGGCGACCTTCAAACAAATACTCTGCATATGAGTATGTGCTGCTTACTGACGGGGGAGAACCCGAGAGCTACCAGGAGGCTGTGGAAACAGAAGACAGAGAAAAGTGGGAGGAAGCCATGCAAGATGAGATGAAATCTTTGCATGACAATCACACTTTTGAGTTGGTGAAATTGCCAAGAGGCAAACGGGCTTTGAAGAACAAATGGGTGTACAGGGTGAAGCAACAGGAGCATACTTCACAACCCCGGTACAAAGCCAGACTAGTCGTCAAGGGATTCAATCAGAGGAAAGGCATTGACTTCGATGAAATCTTCTCTCCAGTTGTGAAGATGTCATCCATCAGAGTGGTACTCAGCTTAGCAGCAAGCCTCGACCTGGAAGTTGAGCAGATGGATGTCAAGACCGCATTTCTTCACGGGGATCTGGAAGAAGAAATTTATATGGAGCAACCAGAAGGCTTCAGAGTCAGCGGGAAAGAGGACTATGTGTGCAGACTCAGGAAAAGCCTCTACGGTTTGAAACAGGCACCGAGACAGTGGTACGTGAAGTTTGAGTCAGTTATGGGGGAGCAGGGATACAAGAAGACTACTTCAGACCATTGTGTTTTCGTTCAGAAGTTTTCTGACGATGATTTTATCATCTTACTGTTATATGTAGATGATATGTTGATAGTTGGCAGGAATCAATCGAGGATTGATAATTTGAAGCAGCAACTGAGTAAGTCTTTTGAGATGAAAGACTTGGGGCCAGCTAAACAGATTCTTGGCATCAGGATCGGCCGTGATCGGAAAGCCAGGAATTATACTTGTCACAGGAGGAGTACATCGAGAAGGTACTTCAGAGATTCCAGATGGACAAGGCTAAAGCGGTTAGCACTCCTCTTGCTACCCACTTTAGATTGAGTACACAACAGAGTCCCTCTACTGAGTCAGAGAAGGAGGAAATGAAACAGGTTCCATACACCTCAGCAGTGGGAAGTCTTATGTATGCCATGGTGTGCACGAGGCCAGACTTAGCACACGCAGTTGGATTGGTCAGCCGGTTTATGTCAAACCCAGGACGGGAACACTGGAATGCTGTCAAATGGATTATGCGGTATCTTCGAGGCACTTCCAAGATGAGGTTATGTTTTGGAAGCAGCGACAAGCCAGTGTTGATGGGCTACACCGATTCGATATATGGCAGGAGATGTGGATACCCGAAAGTCTACTTCGGGGTATCTGATTACTCTCTCAGGAGGAGCTGTGGCATGGCAGTCGAGGTTGCAGAGGTGTGTTGCACTTTCTACAACAGAGGCAGAATTCATTGCAGCTACAGAAGCTTGCAAGGAATGCTGTGGATGAAGACATTCGTCCAGGAATTGGGTTTCAAGCAGGAGAAGTACATTTTGTACTGCGATAGCCAGAGTGCTATCTATCTCGGTAAAAATTCCACATTTCATTCGAGGTCAAAACATATCGATGTGAGGTATCACTGGATACGGGACGTCCTGAGCTCAAGGCTGTTAGAACTCAGGAAAATTCACAACCGACGACAACGGTGCCGATATGTTCACGAAGGTTTTACCGAAGGAGAAGCTTGAAATCTGTCGTGCCATAGCCGGGATGACAAAACTCTCCACATAGTCAGAGTGGGGAGATTCAGAGAACTACGATTGGCTTGATCCCAACTCAGGGTACGTAGGCAGTCATACAGATGCAGCCAGGGGAGGATCCTTTGGAGGATCCGGTTTGGATGATTGATGGTCGGCTCAGATTTTGGGGAAATCTTCACCGAGGGGGAGATTTGTTAAAGTCAGCAAATGAAAAACAAATGAAGGACAAGGCGCCGAAAGTGGAGTTGAAGAGTTTGGCTGCCAGCATGCAATTTGCTTGCATGATCCAGAGTGCAACGCGTGAAGCAAAACGTGTTGCAACAGTGCACACGTTTTGCTTCACTATAATTGAGTCCTAAACATTGCATTTATCATCCCTGAAAATCCCAAATCGTGAGGAAAGATAGAGAGTAAAGTGTTTGAGAGTTTTTTGTAAAGCTTGGGTTGTAAGCTTTGTAATTCTTTTGTGGGTATATATAAAAGAAGAGTTTTCTCTCAAATTATCCTCTATTATTGTGTGTTTATTCACAACACTAGGGGCCTCAATATATTGTTGACAAATGGAGATATTTTTACCATTTTTGACTTCCTCTCCCTTTACAACCTGAAATCCGGGGTCAAGAGATCTCATATTATCTAGGGTACAAAGGGGAAACGTTTCATCACTCTATTCCATAAGGCCTTTACGCCAAGATGCAGTTTAGAGAATGAAGGCTTGCTCCTCCCTTGAGGGATACTGGTGCTTAGAGGAGGCCAGAGCACCAGTCATATCAAATTTCACACATTTTTAGCAAAGACATACGCAAATGTTTCGATTGTTTTTCCTTTGGTTTTGTGTTTGAAATTGATTCTGATTTGTGCTTGTGCGCAATTGTAGCTGAAGTTGTGTTGAGACCTGTTTCCTCTTATCTGATGGTTAAATACTATGAGAACATGCATTTTGACAAGAATTTTCCAGACTCGAAGTGCCTATATGGAAAAGCCCTTCAAGAGGTGATTGGGAAAATGGCTGTAGTGGGGCACTTCGACTCCGAGGAGAAGGCGTACTTGTTGTATTTTCTGAAATGTATTCATAATCTACTGAATACTTGGATAGATGAAGGGTCAGACATCAACTGAGAGATAATCAAAAGGTATTCAACAGAAATTCACCATTCCTCTGGGTTTAATGGACGAGAGCCTATATGAGTTTTTTAGAGCAGTCTCAGCCATCCAGCCTTTATCTTAGGGTCTGTTTGGTTCAACGGAGGGGAGGGGAGGGGAGGGATTTTAATGGAGGGTAGGGGGGAGGGGAGGATTTTTAATTAAATATATGTTTGGTTCAAGAAGGGAGGGGAGTGATTTTTAAAACTAATTACTATTTTATCCTATAGCCTGTTATAAATAAAATTAAAACAATATAGGCTTATATTATATTTGAATTAAACAAATAATAAAATTAAAATTAAAAGCTCTACATTATAATACATGTTATTAAAAATAAAATTAAAATAAGCATCAAACCAGTAGCTAGGTTTTGACATAGATGAATAGATAAAGAAACACTGCAAAATATCCAAGTTTATAACATAAATTACTAAAATGATTAAGTTCAGATAATACGCAAAATGTTAATAAGGTTTCAGCAAAATAACAACCATTAAGCTCAAGTATTTAATCAAATGCATCATCTATCTTAAGAGTCAAAGACCATTTGCATGATCACTGCCTTACGTGCTTCCGCTGGACATTGAAGAATTATTCTAAGTTTGTCAGCATCTTTCATTAAAGAGCAATAGATCTTAGGCAATGAGTTTGTATCACATCCACAATCCTTGATTAAATTCCAAGCTTCTTCCCCAGAAATTGGAGGCAGCTCATAGTTATGGCGTTCTCTCAATATTTCATTTCCTTCTCTTATTGCTGCATTCCCTTCTCTCAAAGCCTCTGCAACCACATGCATTGTCTCTGTAATTTCAACAAATTCATTATTTTTGTATTTGTTGGCCACTCTAGATTTCTTCTTTTTACTGCCATCATTTGATGGGGGGTGAAAGATCTTGTGATTGCATTCCATCATCAAAATAAGTATCAAAGCTCTATAAATGCACTTCATTCCGAGAGATACTATTATCAATGTCATCAATAGATTCAATGAAGTCTTGCTCTGTGGTAGAATGCCTTTGTTTCCTTGTCTCCTTTCCAGTCCCACTTTCATCTCCATTAGCTTTATTATACCCGTACAGTTTCACCATCTTCTCATAATTTGGAATTGAGACATTTTTCCAATATGCTGCCTTTGGTTTTGACTGAAAAATATAAATTTTACATAAGTTAATCAAGTATTGATTAGTGACATATTATAAATGACAAAATCTAAGAATTTTACCTCAATTAGAGCATCCCAACTTCTGGCTCAGCATCCCACAAATGAGTATATGGATTCCAAGCAAACCCACTCATACCATTTTTAAAAATATCATAAACATCAGTAAAGTTTTTTTTTACAGTTTTCCAGCGATTTTTTACCCTCTCCTTGTCAACTTTCTTCCCAAATAATGCACTCAACTCAGCCACAATGTTTTCATATGCAGTTGTAGTGAAGGTACCATTGACTTTGTTACCTTTTTCATATTCGTGCATGAAAGCATCAATAAGAGCATCGTCCATGGCTCTAGACCAATTCAAGTTCTCCTTACCATTGTTTGTTGGTAATTGCCTTTTGGGTGCCATGCTACTACATTTATAAATTATAACATAACAAAATTAATAAAATGAGATAATAAACATGTTTCATTTCAAAAACATCAATATTGCAAACTCAAATCCAACATACATCAATGTAAAATAAACATTCATGTAATAAATACAAATGCAAAACATTTAGGCCAAACTATCATTTTGATAATTTATCCACATTTGATTTGCTAGACTGTCTCTTATAAGCTCACCCCGAGTGACCTCCTCACCGTCACTTCTCGAAGCTTGATTATTTTCGTGAGATACATTTTGATTTGCAAGTTCAGCATCTACTTCAGCTATAAGATCTTCATCCGGGTCTACGCTCATTAAATAATTGTGAAGAATGCAACATGCAAAAATGATCAGTTTTTGAGCTTTGACTCCATAAGTGGGCTTTGTTGAATTAGATAAAATCACAAATCTTTTTTTTTAACACCCCAAAGGCTCTTTCAATTGCATTGCGCAATGACGCATGTCGAAGATTAAATAATTCTTTAGAATTTGTGGGTGGATTTCTTGCCGAGTACTCTTTCAGATGATATCGAACTCCTCTAAGGTGGTGTAATAAGCCCACTTGTCAACATGAAGCCAGCATCAACAAGGTAATATTTTCCTATAATCAATGTAAATAATCAATGTGATAGATTGAAAAATGAGAAAATGAAGAATTTTAATATATTATGAGTTCTTAATTACCTTGAGGAATTTTAAGTCTATCTTCTTGTGTTAATGCATTCTTTATAATTCTTGAGTCAGAGGCAGTGCCTTCCCATCCAGCGAGCACATAAGTAAACTTTAAATCAAATGTGCACGCTGCTAAACATATTTGTGTTGGGTAGTCTTTCCTACCACGATACCGAGGAGCATCCCTTGAAGATACTTTGACACGTATATGTGTCCCATCTATGGCACCAATACAATCCTGACACAATGTATTTATATTAATATAATCTAAGTAGATCATGCTAACGTTTGAGTGTAGGGTGACTTAATGATAAAAAATTTACCTTAAAATATGGGTAGAATCTACTACTCCTATGAATTTCAAGAGGGACTGTTGAGCCATCAGGTTGTACAAGGAATTTTTCTTCCAATTCAAGAATAGCTCAACACTTTATGAAGATGACGACTAATTGTCTCACCAGAACGACGAAACCAAAAGTTGACTTCAAGATTTTTAGCATTATGTGTCAATATGTAAATTGATTTCGCAACTTGTTCTTCCACACTTGACCATCGTGTTGGTTGTAAGCCACCCTCTCTTTCTAGCATATCACATAATGTTAAGAAAGCTTCCGGACCCATTCTTAATATATTTCTACTAGTTTCACTATTTCTAATTCGATCCATTATTTCTTCACGCACTCTTTCTCTTTCGGAGCTCATATTATAACTCAATTTTCTCTTACGAGACATCCGAATAATAAAGCAAGAAACAATAGCACAAATGAGTTGAGTTATAGCTCTTCGGCGTAAATCAAACCATCTATTGACGATAATTTTCCAATCTTGATGATCCATCTAAAATAAAAAAATTTATAAAATTAAAATAGAATTTTTGTATGGTTTAAAAAATAAAAATTATAAATTAAAATAATTTATCTACAGCTAGTAAACATGTTTCATGAGACAACATAATGATCAGAGAAATTTAATTGTGCTAATTCTGTTTAAAAAGAAGAAATAGAACATTGGGATTTTTGCTCAAACACTTATGTGCACAGTACACTTCATTTGATGCAATTGAGACATATATGATGCAAGTCTGGCCACCATAACCCATTACAAAGAGCAAAAAGAATGAATAAAAGAAGACATACCTGAGTGATAGATTGAAGAAGCACGTAACAAAGAAACTAGGTAACTGCAAAAAAGAAGAAGCAAATACTAGGGTTTAAATGGTGAAGCAATTTAGGATTTTTAATTAGGACAATTTAGGAATTTTAAAATATAAGTAGGGATAATTTAGTCATTACATTTAAAATTTTAATTCTCACTTTGTCTCCCCTCCAAAACCCACCACTTTTGGAGGGGAGCTAAAATTGACTTAGGAGGGATTTTGCTCCCCTCCCCTCCCCTCCAAAAAATTGAATCAAACAAACAAAATTTAAAATAATCCCTCCCCTCCCATCCCCTCCCCTCCAAAACCCCCCAACCAAACACACCCTTAGGGAATATTTTCTTGAGAAGCCACTGATCACCATCGGAGTATGAGAGAAAAAGCATTGGGGAGAGAATAGTCCATTCTCTGATCGGATTCAGAGCATTCCAGAGCTAGGTGGCCGATTCAAAGATCATTTCCTCTCTAATTGGGGAGAGATTGGTCCATTCTTTGCTCCAATTCATAGATACCTCATCTTTTCTTTGCTCCGATTCAGAGCATTTCAGAGCTCAAAGCTGACTTTCCTAGGTCGGGTCTGTTGGAAATGGTGATCGAGCACCATTCACTTTTTGTAAGAATATTTATTATTTATGCAATGTAATATTTTCTTTATCATGATTATTTATTTATTTGTATGGTAATTTCTTACTTTTATTTATATATTGTAAATCTAAGTGTTAGATTACTCTAAGAGTTAGAGATTTCGAGTTTCACTCGGAACCTTATATGAAATTAGTAAAGACCCGAAAGTTACAACATATGGTGATATAGTTGCAAATGGTGTTGAGAAATATCTCGCATTCTCTCGAATATAAATTATTCCTGGTCTAGATATATTGACATGGGTCGGTCATTATATTGGTAAGACTAGTGCATTATCTATATATGTAATGGACATATGGTTTGTCTCAACAGACTATGAGCTTAGCGGAAGTTCGTATAGAAATGCGGATATTCATTAGTGGAATGAATATCGAACAAACTCATAAAAGATGACTAATAGATCTTCCATAAAATTGTCAATAGTTGTCTTTTCGAGTTGAGTAGTTATTGTGGTCCTTTGACTTGAGACACCACGGTGGTCTTGTGAGTGATCCTCTGTGCCTGATACCATGCATGTCAGAGACCTTTTATGGTATGACATCTGGATGACTGTTAAGTATAGACCGATGCTCACGAAGATCGGTGTATGTTAATATGAGGATTCGTTAGTCCATATGATTGGATTTTGTTTCCAGAAATTTTCAGAATATATTCCGGAAATCTTTTGGCCGAAAGGTCGTTGAAGAAATTGTTTCTTTAACATTATAAATAATATTGAACAAGAATTTTGCATATATTATTTATTAATGGAATATAATTATGAAAATTTATTTTATATTGAGTAGATAAGGTTTTGACAGTAAATCTATAACCTTACTCAATTGGAGACGGTAATGACGAAGGGATTATACATTAACGTTTTAACCTCGACTTGTATGGTTCGACGTGTCGTGTTGTTTTTAGTCATGATTTGTAGGTGGGCAAGCCTTCATGAATATATGTACGAATATATGAGATATATATGTATATATATAAGTAACAACCGAACGTGAGCCTAGAGAGTTCCATTATATTAAGTTTACTCGTTGGGCACTAGGGCGACTTTTCGTCAAATGTTGACAAAGTATTTTTTGGGTATTAAGGATTAAATTGTTTGATCCGATAATTCATGAGATGAATTGAATTAATTAATTTTATATCAAGAGTTGATATAAGTTTATTGTATAATAGATATAAATTTGATTTACATTAAATTAGTAATTAATTAGGGAATTAATTTAATTGTTAAATTAATATACGAAAGTAATTACTTGGTTTATACAAATAAAGCTTTTAATTAATTAAAGTAACTTTAGTTAATGCAATTGAATATTTTAGTTAAAGTAACTAAATCGTTTAATTGTAACTAAGTTGACTAAGTTGGTGAGATTAATTTTTAACTATGGTTAAGTTAGCTTTTTGAAACATGTGGTGTAGGGAAAAGATTCCCTTATACCATGATTTATTTTAATGGCTTGTTTTGGTTTTCTTAATTTTATTAAAAAAATCAAAAGAATAAAAAGCAAAAAATCACTTTCCCTTTTTCTTAAGCATACTGCCGAAACCAGTAAACAAGTGAAATGAATTAAAACCTTTTTTTGCTTCTCTCGCCCTCTGCCGACAGAACAAAGAAAAGTTTTGTTTTTTTTTGCTTTTTAAATCCAACCCTAAATCTCACCAAATATTACCCTAGAAATTATCAAGTCCATAAAATTAATCCCAAAGGGTTGAGGGTTAATTTGTGTTCATGAAGCTTGGTTTTTTCCTGGGGTTTAAGAGTTAAATTTTGGGGAAAATCTTGTTGCCATTCTTGAGTGATCAAACCACCTTTCGATCACTAAGATTTGTTCATTGAGGAGCTTGATTTTGTGGAGTTTGAAGAAGTTCAAAGTACTTGGAGGAATTGGAAAAGCTTGGATGCAACCCTTCTCAAATTGGCAAGGCTTGAAAGCAATTGTTGGTAAAATTTAATTTGTAAATCTATTATTCATTTTGTTAAAAAAAAAAAATTGTTGTGGAAGTGTTGGATAAATTAGAAGCATGTATGTGAGGAATTGAAGCATTCAAGTATATAAAAAAAATTAGTATATAATTGATATATTAATTTTGTAAGCTTGGATTAATTTTTCAAGAGTTTTAAAATTATTTTGTATGCTTGGATTATTTTTCAAGTGTTGAAAATAATGTGGATGCTTATTTTTAATTTGTCAAGAGTTGGTAAATTAATTAAAGTGTGTTTATAATTTTAATTGGGCTTATGGGAATTGTTTTTTATGCAATGGAATAAATTAAGCAAATGAAAAAATTTTAACTCACTGTTTTTCTGGACTGCCGAAAAAAAAAAATTTTTTTTTACTCACTCGGGATTTGATCTCGGGTGGATTCCGCTGCGCTCGGCTTATCCATTCATCACTCAACAGGTCTCCTTCGAGTACTTCGGCAGATGACATCCTTGGAAGAACTCTGGTCCCTGTTCAAATGACCTTAACTTCTCAAGATCGACCATATCAACAGTCCAAGGATATTCCTGGAACAAGTCATGCACTAGAGATGGAAACACCCCGGGCTATTGATGGAGCTGCTGGAAGCATTTCTGAGGTTGCTGAGACATTTTCTAAAGCAGCCTTTCACACCTCAAATTCGCCTGCTTCATCTACGGAGGTGATCTCTTCCAGAGCAGTTCTAATGCCGCAGCCAGAAACATCAACCTTCCATGTATCTAAGTCTTCAGTTGGACTTCCAACTCTCCAAAAAAGAATGATAAAAAAAAGGTTACTCGAACTCCAGGGAAGGAAAGAGCTTCGAAGATTGAAAATGTGTTTGAATCCGCTCCCATTCCGATAATGCAAACATGTATACTTTTAACTTAAGTTTTCCTTCTTGTGTTTTTACCTTAAATTTTTTTTTAAAACTTTGTTTTTACTTTTGCAGGTGGAGATGGTTGACTTGTTGTTGAAATTCTATATTTCACCGATGCTGAAGAAGAAGAGGTTTCAACATCTATTAATGTCAGCGGAGAGCCACTAGCTCCAACCAATGTTGGGGAAGCCTTTTGTTCCCGCCTCCTCTCCAAAAATTTCTATTCAAAGGGTTAGTACAACTGAAGTGGGGAAGAGGACTTCAAGAGGTCCTGGAGATGACTTTGATGAAGGTGAGCCACCTTTAATGTTTTTCTGTCCTCTCACCATGCAAGATGGAGATTCCGGAATCTGGAGGCCGACCTTTAATGAAATCAGACCAGACTTTTGTAAGAGGGAGTGAGACACTCTGTAATGATCCAGCTTCTTTTTTCGAAGTGCTTCATAGCCCCTACATTTCAGGGGATGAACCTACCTCCGAGGAGTGCACAGAGATGAATTAGATCAGTCTTTCGCCCATGCCATGATGATGGTAAGTAGTTTGTTTATTTTCTCCTTGAGTGTTTTAGTGAAATAATTTCCCAAGTCCATTTGACTTGTGCTGTGCAGGCCATCCAAAACGTAATGCTGATTCTTTCTAATCGAGACAAGAAGATTATTACCCTGAAGAAGGATATGAATATATTGAGGTAATTATCTATTCAAAAGCAAGAGTCCGTTCTGGTGAGTCAGAAAAAGTGGCTAAGCTCCAAGAGTTTTGAATGTCTGTGACTTGGAGCTAGCAGAATCGTTGAGCTCAATGAACTTACTTGAAGAGAAGTTAACTTCTGCCAAAGCCAAATCAGACTAATTGTAGACAGACTCGATCCTACCTAAGCCAAATTAGCCGAGTCAGAGAAGCAGAAGCAGAAATCTGATGATGCTGCTGACTGGTTATCAACCGGGTTCAAGAGCTTGCTTCTCTCCGATCTTCACTAGCCTCTGAAGTAAATACGAGGATAGCATTAGCAGAGAATTATTTCGAGCAGATTGCAAAGCATCTGATGGATTTTGTCAAGTCTGGTTGGGCTTATTCCGTTGTTGCTTATAGCAATGGGTTCTTTTCCCCAAGAACATGATAAGGCGTGTTACTATCCTCAAGGGTGGTCTAAGGTTAATATTGAAGACAACTTGTCATCCCCAACAACTTTGGACGATCAGTTTGGGATCCTTTCTAACCAGAACTCGGATATGGGCGGAGAAAGTCATCAATCCTTTTCTGATGAAGAAGAAGTTCAAGGAGCCCTCCACATATTTTGTAATTTTTGATTCCCTTATTTTTATGTATTTGGTCCGGTAGTGGCCCTAGTGAAAATAGACAATTTTATTGTGATTTTTATTTAGGTGAAATAATATTTTGAATGCATAATTAGAAAAAATGGACGTGACATTTGAATTTTAAAGGCCAGAAACCTAAAAGGGCGTTATAATAATATACAATTTCGGAAATTCAAACTTTGCGTAATTTTCATATTTCGGCCAAAATTGTTTAATCCGATATCGAATTGAGGCAATTTCAGTTCCAAATGAAAGAAGACTCGGATATCTACATTTTTTCTCTTTACAAGAGTTTCTACTTATGTGGTTTTCAAGATAAAATATTACTTTAGATGTTCAACGAAAAAAATGGATATGAAAATTTACCCTTTGTGTTTGTAAATGGTAATTTGGCCTTTGTAAATTGGCCATTCGTTTTGACAAAGGGTTGGAGATGCTTAGCTTCCTCCATAGAATTCTCTGAGATTTTGTGAAGGGTCCTAACTATTGTGTGTTTTATTTTCAAATATTTCTTGTAATTTTTTTCTTTCAGTAGTAAAATTATGTGTGTTTTTATTCAATTATGAGTAGCTAATTTCGTCCTGCTGGGGTAAAAGGTGAAGCTTTTAATATGAAAATATAGATTAATCTCACTTATAGTATAATATATAAATTATAATCTAATGATTAATATTTAATTTAAATATGGATTAATTATTGACAAACTTTGTTATCGCCTATATGACTAATTTTATTTATTTGGCATAATTGAGTACCTAATTGGACTTATTATAGACAAATGTTATCATCTCTGTTATGACTGGTTTTATATGTTGGCATAATCAATTCCTGAAATAAATTAATTGGATAATAATGACAATTAACATATTATAAAAAGTGAGATTTCTAAATTTGAAATATTAAAAGTAGATCCCTTAATACCTAATATTTTTTATTGTTGCAGTCTAATTTAAAAATTTCCTATCACTTCAAATAATTCAATCTTTTTCTTTTTACTCAAATTATTATTTTATCCTATGTAATCAATTCTCCGTGGATCAACCCCGGAGTTACCAGGTTATTTTATTACTTCGACACTCTTATACTTGGGAGTAAAGAACCACTTTGTGAGTGTGTTAAGTTTTTGGCGTCGTTGTCAGGGAATAAATTCAGTACATAGAATAATCCTTGTATTTTTTTGTATTTTTTTCTTTTAATATTTTCTGCATCTCATTTTCTTTTTTCTTTACATTTGTGTAGATCCAAAATGTCTTGATTAATCCTACATGAATTATAAATCCAGACATCTCACATACAAACAAACCTTGTACTTAATTCTTCAAGATTATAGGAGACAGAAAAATCAATTAAAATGGAGCTTGTATTTTGCCAAAGAATTTCTTGTAAGATCTAATCACTACATTTGTATTTTTTTTTTCTTTGTATTTTCTTTTCTTTTGTTATTTGTTTTTTTTTTATTATTATTTTTTCCCTTCTTTTTGTAAGTATTGCATTTGCATATTTAAACTTTAGCATATACTCTACATTTAGGTTGCATGAGACATTGGTCTTGATCATCTAACGGTAGATTAATTAGGAAGTCTCCATCACCTTCATTGTCAGTCAAAATGGCCGAGAACCAAAATGAAAATCCATCTGCCCAAGTTGAAAATCCAGTAGATCGGGAAAAAAATGAGTCTCAGCACGACGATCTTAATCATCCTAGGACACTTAGACAATTCATAAATCCCACTAGGACAGTATCACCATTTTGCATTATTTTCCCCTAGATGCATCACGTTTAAATTTTAAACCAGGTGTCATCCAACTTTTACCCACAATTCCATGGTCTAGAATCAGAAAATCCTTATCAGCACTTAAGGAAATTTGAAAAGGTATGTATCACTTGCACATACCAAAATTACAGCATTAATATAATTCGACTCAAGTTTTTTTTCCATTTTCTTTAAAGGATAAAGTCAAAATTTGGCTGCAAAACCTTAGGTCGGGATCCATCAGAACATGTGATGATTTACAAGAGTAATTTTTGAAAAATTTATTTCCCCCTCAGAGGACAAACTCCTTTAAGAGGAGAATCACAACTTTCACTCAAGAGTGGGGGAAACACTTTACCAATGTTGGGAGAGATTTAAAAAGATATTAAATGTTTGTCCACATCACTAGTTTGAAACACGGAGGCTAGTTTACTACTTCTACGAGGGTTTAACACTCCAAGGTAGACAAGTAGTTGAAATGATATGTAATTATGAAATTAGGGGCAAAAATCCCGAAGATGCACTAGATTACCTAGAACATATAGTAGAGAATGCACAACAATGGGACACTGTTGGCATTTATAAGTCCTCTGTAAAACAATAGTCATCTGGTAGAGGTATGTTTAACCTTATGGAAGACCATGACATTTCTGCTAAATATGCATCTCTAGCTAAAAAAGTTGAGGCATTGGAAGTGAGGAAAAAATGATTATGTTAAGTCAATTCAAGAAGTCACATGTCAAATCTGTAATTCAAATGAACATGTCACATAAGTTTTCCCAACCTTGTCAGCCCTGTAAGAATGTCTCCACGACCAAGTCAATTCCATAAACACCTTTAAGAGACCAAATCCAAACCCATACTCCCAAATCTATAATTCTGGTTGGAGAAACCATCCAAACATCAATTGGAAGAATGATAACCAAACACAACAACTGTTGGGTTTCTAAGGTCTAACCAAGATCATTTCACGCATAAAATAAAGTGAATACAGAAAGAAGTATAACACAAATATACTTACAATGAATGGTTGGATGGATGTGTTGATAGCAAAATTTTGCTTCCTTTGAAAGTCTCCAAGCTTTCTTTGAATGACGTTGAGCTCCAAGCTTCAGTGATTTGAGATTCCAAGCTCAATGGGAAAGTTTCCCTAACACCTTAGTATGAATCTTTGATGTGTGCTAGCACTTAAAAATTGCAACAATTTTTCACCTTGTTCTTGAAAGTTTCGGCCAAGCCAAAATTGGGAGAGAAAATATTCACTTGGGCGTGAATGAGAGAGATGAGATGAGAGTGAAAATGTTGACTTGTTAATTTGAATTTCCAAAAAACAAAATGATATACCAAAAGTTTAATGTTTGGTAAATGTCTTTCATCTCACCAACTTGTGTGTTAAACAAGTTATCAACCACCCACCAAATTCCATCAACAAAAAGTTGATTAAAGTGACTAGGTGATGTGACTAATGATGTGACTTGTAGGCCCCACTTGATTCAAAATTCGAGTGGGCCCGCAAACACATTTCAGGCTCGGGTTCGTTAATTCTGAATTAATGAATTTTCCGTTGCGACATAATTAAATCAAATTTAATTAAATAATTATGCCTAACAAAATTACTATTAAAGTCGCTCGCGAATTAATTCCAAATTAATTCGTTTGCCCGAATTAAAATCTAATTTTAATTTCGTTATGAAATCTAATTTCATATAATATATCAAATATATTATTTAATCGATTAATTCCGAATTAATCGTTCTCTCTCTTCTAATAGAATTTTATCCCAGAAAAAATATCTCTGCAATTAATCCTAGATTAATTATGTTCGAGTCATACGTCATCGGTGAATCTTCGGGAAACGACCCATGAGATCCCTGGATATATTGGCAGTAAATCCGGTCGTCGGACTATCCGAATACGTGCGTACCTTGTACCACGTTCTTACCGATTTACGAGACATGGTTGGCTTCTAGTAAAGCGTCATGCCTACCCAATTCTCAAGAAATATTCTTTAAGGAATATATAATCTTTGTCAGACGTAGTATACGTAGTATTGCGTATTACGATCCAGTATCGGATGTCACATGTAAGGCCTGAGGCTGGAATAGTGTCTGCCCCGTACGAAGCATATATCGGATCACTAGCAACTAGTCTCTTTAATCGGATAATCGTGACCTTGTCATATTATCCCGATGGTTGCAACACATTAGAGTACCAGTTCTGTATCCCTGCGTGATCATCATCTCCATATGACTGAAGTGATACTTCCTTCTTGACATCACACCCAATACACTATGATTCTCAATAAACCCAAAAGAGACGTACACAGAGCCTGGTAAAGTCCTGGACGACCAAAACCAAAGCGTATTGATTGTCGCAAGTACTAGTGATGCAAGTCTCAGGTTAAGACCAAATACACCTACCCTAATTCGGATTCCCATAGACACATAGTCATACTACCAATAGGATTCCGATGGGTCTATCCAGAGCGAAGCTGTTTCCGTACCATCGGTAAACACAACCTCATATCACACTTGCATAAGTATCCAATACTTAAATATATGAGAACTATGATGTTACGCTTCCGTAACACGCACAAGTGCAATACTAGTCTATTCTGCATTATCGATGTCCAGTCTCGATAATACTACGACTAGGGATATTTAATGATTAAACCTTTGTGGATTGATATTGTCTCATATCTTATAATCCGAAACTAATTATTAGGACTTTTATCATTTATATATTCAAGTAATCTAATTACAAAATGATAAAATGCAATTTCCATTGTCACATAGTTAATTTGTACAAAAACAACAATGTCTTTTACAAATAGTGACGTTATGGGTCATAATTGTCCAACAATCTCCCACTTGGCCTATAGCCAGTCACTCAAGCATCTAACACCTGAACTATGTACATGTCGCTCAAACTTTTGCTGATGAATAACTTTCGTCAGCGGATCCGTAATGTTGTCCTCTGATGCGACCTTCCCGATCTTCACATCACCACGATGTATGATCTCACAAATCAGATGGAAACATCGAAGAACATGCTTGGATCATTGATGAGACCGCGGTTCCTTAGCCTGCGCTATAGCCCCGTTATTGTCACAATACGATAGAATGGGCTCAGCTGCTAACGGAACTACTCCTAATCCAATTAGGAATTTACGGATCCAAACTGCCTCTTTTGTTGCTTCAACTGCAGCAATGTATTCCGCTTCTGTTGTTGAATCAGCAACAGTCTCTTGCTTGGAAGATTTCCAGCTTACTGCTCCGTTGTTCAAAGTTTTCCATCTCCATAGATTAAGAAAGCATCCTCCGTTCGTCTAAGATACTTAAGGATATTCTTAACCGCCATCCAGTGACCATCACCTGGATCGGCCTGATAGCGACTACACATGCTCAAAGCATAGGAGACATCAGGTCGCGTACATATCATGGCATACATGATCGATCTGACTACCGAGGCGAACGGTATCCGACTCATGTTGTCTCTCTCATCTTGAGTTTTAGGACAAATGTCCTTAGATAGAGTGACGTCATGTGACACTGGCAACAGTCCCAACTTGGACTGATCCATGTTGAATCTCTTCAACACTTTGTCAATGTACGTGCTCTGGGAGAGTCCAAGTAGCTTTATAGATCTATCCCGGTAGATCTTTATTCCTAGAATAAAGGCTGCTTCTCCCAGATCCTTCATGGAGAATTTTAATGAAAGCCAAGCTTTCACCAATTGTAGCATGGGAATGTCATTGCCAATAAGCAATACATCATCAATGTAAAGGATAATGAATGTCAGTGCGCTCCCACTAACCTTCTTATATACATAAGGATCATCCTCGTTTTGAACGAAATCATATTCTTTTATGATCTCATCAAAATGTTGGTTCCAAGAATGCGATGCTTGCTTCAATCCATAAATGGATCGATTTAACTTACAAAACTTGTTTGCAAGTCTTGGTACAACAAAACCGTCAGGCTGTTGCATATGAACATCCTCCAAAAGGTTTCCGTTAAGAAAAGCGGTTTTGACGTCCATCTGCCATATCTCGTAATCGAAATATGCAGCAATAGCAAGCACAATCTGAATGGATTTAATCATGGCAACAGGTGAAAAAGTTTCGTCATAATCGACACCATGTCGTTGACGATACCCTTTCGCTACAAGCCTAACTTTGTATGTTTGTATGTTTCCATCCATGTTGGTCTTCTTCTTGAAGATCCATTTGCAACCAATAGGCTTTACGCCTTCTGGTGCATCAACCAGTGTCCAAACTTGGTTGGTGTACATGGAATCCATTTCAGACTTCATGGCTTCTTGCCATAAAGTGGAGTCGATATCTTGTATCGCTTCCTTATACGTAGTCGGCTCGTTATCCTCAATAAGATTGATATCCACATGAGGTGAGATCAGAAACCCATACCTCTCAGGTTGTTTTTTGACTTTCTCCGACCTACGTGGTTTCTGTGTATTCGAAGATTGTGGTACAGTCTCATCTCTGATGAACTGTTCATGTTCCGTTAATGATTCTGTGCCAGGAACAGTATCACTCTGATTTTCATCAAGTTCTACTTTCCTCCCACTAACCACTGCATTTAGGAATTCCTTCTCAAGGAAAACCGCATGTAGAGCAACAAATACTTTGTTCTCTTGTGGGTGATAGAAGTAATATCCTTTGGTTTCCCTAGGATATCCTACAAATAGGCATTTATCCGATTTGGGTTCTAGTTTGGTACCTTCCAAACGTTTGACGTATGCCGAGCAACCCCAAATCTTCAGGAATGAGAAACCCGGTTTCTTTCCTGTCCATATCTCATACGGAGTCTATTGAACAGACTTTGACGGAACCTTATTCAAAATAAGTATTGCACTGTTCAATGCATATCCTCAGAAGGAAATAGGTAGCTCTGTGCGACTCATCATAGACCTTACCATGTCTAACAAAGTTCGGTTTCTCCGTTCGGACACACCGTTCAATTGAGGTGTTCCAGGAGGAGTCCACTGTGAAAGAATACCATTTTCTTTCAAGTAATCAAGAAACTCATTGCTTAAGTATTCGCCACCACGGTCCAACCGTAATGTCTTAATACTTTTGCCGGTCTGTTTTTCTACTTCGTGTCGAAACTCTTCGAATTTCTCAAAGGTTTCCAACTTGTGTCTCATAAGATACACATAACCATAACGCGATGCATCATCCGTAAAGGTTACGAAGTATTCATATCCACCTCTAGCCTGGCTAGACATTGGCCCACAAATGTCACTATGAACAAGGGCTAACAGTTCGGTGGCACGTGCACCCTTTCCGTTAAAAGGTGTTTTAGGCATTTTGCCTAATAAACAAGATTCGCAGACGTCATATGAATTTGGATCAAATCCTTCCAAGTACCCACTCTTCGAAAGTGTGGATATGCGAGTCTTGTTGATGTGTCCCAGACGACAATGCCACATATAAGTTTCATCTTTGTTACTTAGTTTAAGCCTTTTGTTTGTTATATTATATGTTTGAGATTGATTTATATTCAAAATATAAAGACCATTATTTACATCAGCACTGCAAATCTCCATATCATTTTTATACATAAAACACCCAGTGTTTCTAAATATAAAAGTATACCCACATTGGGCTAATGAAGATACAGAAATAATATTCCTAGTCAAACTAGGTACAAAATAACAGTCTGAAAGTCTAAGTATATGCCCTGAGGGCAATTCCAAAACATAAGTCCCAACTGCTAAAACGGCGACTCGAGTCCCATTTCCAATGTGGAGGTCAATCTCTCCTGAAGCCAGTCTCCTGCTAATCTCTAGATCCTGCACATCAGTACATATATGAGTACCACAACCAAAATAAAAAATCCAATTTTTAAAACTAGAAGTAGACATGTTTATTTCTATCACAAACATACCTGAAGCCGGTGCCTTGCCCGCTTTAATTTCCTTCATATGCGCCTTGTACTCACGGCAGTCACGCTTCCAGTGACCCCGCTTTCCACACTGCAGGCATACATCTTGGGATTTGTCTTTCGCCTTCCCAGAAGACTTTGACGATTTGCCTTGCCATTCTTCTTCTTCTTCTTCTTTACACCTCCAGTCGCCTTAGGCCAAGCCCTCGAAGACTGAGATGTTGAAGCGAAGTGCGCCTCGCGCTTCTTGCCCTTTAGGAGCTCTTTCTCTGCTTCGCACAGTATCGACATTAACTCTCCAAGAGTATTGTCTTGGTTCATCATATTATAGTTCATGATGAATCCACTCCAGCTGTCGGGAAGAGACTGTAAGATCAAATCTATAGAAGTCTCAGCCTCGAAGACTATGCCCAGCTGTCCCAGCTGTTCGATGTCAGCAATCATCTGTGACATATGGTGCTCGACAGATGTACCCTCTGACATACGAGCGCGAAAGAGCTTCTTCTGTAACTCATACCTCTGTGATATAAAATTAGATCGATGAAGATCATGCAACTTCGCCATCATTTCATAGGGATCCAATCCCTTGTTCTGACGATGTAATTATGGAGTCATAGCAGCAAGCATTACGGATTGAGCAGTTGAGTTGTCATCGCTCAATCAGCTGCTCATTTACGGGCTTAGGCCCAAGAGGTCTCTCTATAGTGTAGAGTAACTTCTCGGATCCCATGACAATCTTGTGATTCATGTCCCAGTCTGGAAAGTTCACGCCATTAAAGATATTGTCGCCCATGATTATGTCTCTAATGCTCAATTTTCCTGTCATCTTAATTGCAATAGTCAAACTATTCAATTAACGATGTATGGGTACAGTCCAACTGTTATAAAAAAAATAATAAAATATTAGTCCAACAAATAAATATAATTGATGAAATAATTTGAAAGCGCGTAAAGCCATGTATTTGAACGAAATTGCAAATTCAATACTGGCCTCCCACTATTTTTCGGCGAGCCTCTAACCCTCTGTTGAGTACTCGGTAAACCTAGTTTCCTAGTGGGCTAGGATCCCGTTAAATAACAAACAATCTTGACTTTGGCCAACAAGCTGTATGATATTTAACTAGGTAGATCTCTAAGATCAATTGGATCTCATCCAATTCCTAGATTTGGTATGTGGACCTCCAAGTCCGAAACATATATACAATATATATGCCAATATATTTTCCTAACATTTTCCTCTGAATCAACTAAGCCTTGGCTTTGGCACAACAAGCTTAATGATTCCAGTTAAGCGGGACCCATTGACTTTGGAAAGCTTCGTAATCGATGTCGATGAACAAGAAGTGATCTTAACATTGGCCAACAAATCATAACTTGGCCAAGACATACGATATGGAACAAAGCCTTCATGATCCAAACACATCTGCGATGGACAAAGGTCTTGACTTTGGCCAACAAACCAATGCCAATCTTGGATCTTGAGAATGAATCACTCAATGGAAGGAAAACACTTAATATTTTTTGAGGATTTTTCGCGTAATTGGCAACCAATTAATTATCTTTGATTAGGTCTCATCATACACCCTTAAGCATGCATTCTAAAAGCATAATAAGGCGCAGTAAATAAATTAATAATGATATGCAGATGAATATCTCACAAATTGTTCCTAGAAGAAATCACTCCCTTTCCTCTCCCCGACTAGCACTATTTTAACTTCTACCCAATTACATAATACATTAAAGAAACCTCATTAACATTGAGGGGAATTGGTGAGAAGAGAATTACAAAGAATCGAGAGATAAAGGCTGGACACGTAGGTCCAATTTAATAAATTCTAAATTTATTACAACAATTTCCAAAATTGCCATCACCCATCTAATATCCATATGATATACATTATTCATACAACACTTCCATGTATTCACACAAAACATGTTATTCAATCAATCTAATCCAATTAATTAATCTTTGAATTAAGTGATAATCCAATGTTCAAACAATGATTTGATTTGCGCGAGTCCAACTCGTTTAAGAATAAGTACTCAAAGTACGAATTCTTGAATTATATTGAACTACAATTTTAAATCCAATTTAATTTGTATTCAATACTAATTCTATATTTAATTCCAAATTAAATAATTACACTTTTAATGCGCCTTTACGACTTAGATTCTAAATCTAATCTTAATGGGTCTCAAAGCCCAATTAACATCCAATGTCCATTTAATTAAAGTCCAATGGGCTTTCAATTAATTTCTTAAGGCATGGGCTTTGGTCAATATGGGTCAAACCCAAATGCCAAGGCCCAATTAAGGAATCACCCTATTTGCCATAAAATCAATTTTGCCCATTAGGCCCAATTAAATATTTAAGGGCCCATTTATTATATTTGGACTTAATTGAATGGTTTAGGCCCAATTTGGATCCAATCCAATTGTCCTAAACCAACTTGGCCCAACCAAGCCCATTAGGCCCAAATACAACAATTTTAGCCAAATTCCAAATTAAGCCTAACTAATTAAATTTTAATATTCCAAATATCATGATTTAATTAATTAAAGTGTATAACCATAATTAATTATTTAAATTAACATTTCCAAAGTACCAATTTACATACTTAATCATGCTTTATTATATTCAATTCATGTCCAACACAATTGAAACAAAATCAAGTCATTAACATGCTCATTTGGTCACGGCAATGGATGGATTTTTATATTAATTTTGATTTCAATCCAATTAAATCACAAACTAATATATCCAAGCATTTTAAACACATCAAATGACTTAAAAAACAAAAAAAATCACCATGGCCTAGGGTTCAAGTACATTCGGCCAAGCTAATGTATTTAGGGAAAATTAATCCAATTAATTTTTTTTATCAAATTGATCATGCATAACTCTAAGTTAACATAATCTAAACATACTCAAACAAACAATTTGATCAAGTCATGCTCAAATCAAAAATATCCAAATTTTAGATTAAGAACCCTAATTTCATTTCATGCTCAAAATAGGCTCATGATATCATTGTTGGGTTTCTAAGGTCAAACCAAGATCATTTCAAGCATAAAATGGAGTGAATACGGAAAGAAGTATAGCAGAAATATACTTGCAATGAACGGTTGGATGGATGTGTTGATAACAAAATTTTGCTTCCTTTGAAAGTCTCCAAGCTTTCTTTGAATGAGGTTGAGCTCCAAGCTTGAGTGATTTGAGATTCCAAGCTCAATGGGAAAGTTTACCTAACACCTTAGTATGAATCTTTGATGTGTGCTAGCGGTTAAAAATTGCAACAATTTTTCACCTTGTTCTTTGAAAGTTTCGGCCATGCCAAAATTGGAAGATAAAATATTCACTTGGGCGTGAATGAGAGAGATGAGATGAGAGTGAAAATGTTGACTTGTTATTTTGAATTTCCAAAAAACAAAATGATATACCAAAATTCTAATGTTTGGTAAATGTCTTTCATCTCACCAACTTGTGTGTTAAACAAGTTATCAACCACCCACCAAATTCCATCAACAAAAAGTTGATTAAAGTGATTAGGTGATGTGACTTATGGGCCCCACTTGATTCAAAATCCGAGTGGGCCCGCAAACACATTCCAGGCTCGGGTTCGTTAATTCCGAATTAACGAATTTTCCGTTGCGACGTAATTAAATCAAATTTAATTAAATAATTATGCCTAGCAAAATTACTATTAAAGTCGCTCGTGAATTAATTCCAAATTAATTCGTTTGCCCGAATTAAAATCTATTTTTAATTTCGTTATGAAATCTAATTTCATATAATATATCAAATATATTATTTAATCGATTAATTCCGAATTAATCGTTCTCTCTCTTCTAATAGAATTTTATCCCAGAAAAAATATCTCTGCAATTAATCCTAGATTAATTATGTTCGAGTCATACGTCATCGGTGAATCTTCGGGAAACGACCCATGAGATCCTTGGATATATTGGCAGTAAATCCGGTCGTCGGACTATCCGAATACGTGCGTACCTCGTACCACGTTCTTACCGATTTACGAGACATGGTTGGCTTCTAGTAAAGCGTCGTGCCTACCCAATTCTCCAGAAATATTCTTTAAGGAATATATAATCTTTGTCAGACGTAGTATACGTAGTATTGCGTATTACGATCCAGTATCGGATATCACATGTAAGGCCTGAGGCTGGAATAGTGTCTGCCCCGTACGAAGCATATATCGAATCACTAGCAACTAGTCTCTTTAATCGGATAATCGTAACCTTGTCATATTATCCCGATGGTTGCAACACATTAGAGTATCAGTTCTGTATCCCTGCGTGATCATCATCTCCATATGACTGAAGTGATACTTCCTTCTTGACATCACACCCAATACACTATGATTCTCAATAAACCCAAAAGAGACGTACACAGAGCCTGGTAAAGTCCTGGACGACCAAAACCAAAGCGTATTGATTGTCGCAAGTACTAGCGATGCAAGTCTCAGGTTAAGACCAAATACACCTACCCTGATTCGGATTCCCATAGACACATAGTCATACTACCAATGAGATTCTGAGGGGTCTATCCAGAGCGAAGCTATTTCCGTACCACCGGTAAACACAACCTCATATCACACTTGCATAAGTATCCAATACTTAAATATATGAGAACTATGCTGTTACGCTTCCGTAACACGCACAAGTGCAATACTAGTCTATTCTGCATTATCGATGTCCAGTCTCGATAATACTACGACTAGGGATATTTAATAATTAAACCTTTGTGGATTGATATTGTCTCATATCTTATAATCCGGAACTAATCATAATGCAATTTACATTGTCACATAGTTAATTTGTACAAAAACCATAATGTCTTTTACAAATAGTGACGCTATGGGTCATAATTGTCCAACAACAACCTCAATAGGTACACCAGAATTTCCAAAATAGCCAGAGTTATACACCATATGTCCCACCTGTTGGAAAATTATGACCCATAGCATCACTAATTGTACAGATCATGGTGTTGTTGTACAAATTAACTATGTGACAAAGGAAATTGCCCTTTTATCATTTGTAATTGGATTACCTAGATGTATAAATGATAAAAGGTCCATATGATTAGTTCCAGATTGAGATGATATGAAAAAGTATCAATCCACAAAGGTTTAATTATTAAACATCCCTAGTCAGAGTATTATCGAGATTGGACATCGATAATACGTAAAAGACTAGTATTACACTTGTGCGCGTTGTGGGAGCATAACGTCATAGTTCTCATATATTTGGGTATAGGATACTCATGCAAGTGTAATAGGATGTTGTGTTTACCGATGGTACGGAAATAGCTTCGCTCTGGATAGACCCCTCGGAATTCCATTGGTAGTATGACTATGTGTCTATGGAAGTCCGAATCATGGTAGGTGTATTTGGTCTTAACCTGAGACTTGCACCGCTAATACTTGCGACAATCAATATACTTTGGTTTTGGTCGTCTAGGGCTTTAACAGGTTCTGTGTACGCCTTTTCTGGGTATATTGAGAATCGTAGTGTATTGGGTATGATTTCAAGATGGAAGTATCACTCAAGTCACAGTGGAGATGATAATCACGTAGGATACAGAACCGGTGCTCTTTTATGCTGCAGCTATCGAGATATTATGAATAGGTCATGTTTATCCGATTATAGAGACTAGTTACCAGAGATCCGATATGTGCTTCATACGGGGCAGACACAATTCCAACCCCATGCCTTGCACGTGACATCCGATACTGGATCGTAATACGCAATACTACGTATACTACGCCTGATATAGATCACATATTCCTATAAGAATATTTCTGGAGAATTGGGTAGGCACGGTGCTTTGTTAGAAACCAACCATGTCTTATAAATCGGTAAAAACGTAGTACTAGGTACGTACGTGTTCAGATAGTCCGACGACCAGATTTACTGCCAACATATCCGGGGATCTCATGGGTCGCTTCCCGAAGATTCACCGATGACGTATGACTCACACTTTATTAATCTGGAATTAATTATAAGAGAGAAAATTAATCTGGGATTAATTACAGAGATATTTTATCTGGGATAAAATATTATTTAACGAGAGAGAACGATTAATTTGGAATTAATCGATAAAATAATATATTTGATATATTATACGAAATTGGATTTCGACGCGGAATTAAAATTAGATTTTAATTCGGGCGAAAGAGTTAATTTAGAATTAATTCGCTAGCGACGTGAATAGTAATTTTACTAGGCATAATTATTTAATTAAATTTGATTTAATTACGTCGCAACGGAAAATTCGTTAATTCGGAATTAGCGAACCCGAGCCCGGGAGTGTTTACGGGCGCACTCGCATTTCGAATTCAAGTGCGGCCCACAAGTCACATCACGCGTCACATCACTCGTCATTCAAGTGATGGATGTCTTGTCACTTTGAGTGATTGACAACCAGTCACTATTCATTGATTGATGGAGGTGGTTGAAGACTTTAAGTCTTGTACCTTTTTTGGATAATTGGTAATTGTTTTGGTATTTTGATTTTTGGAAAATTAAAACCATATACACAACACAATTTCTCTCTCTCTCTCACAATCACTCACACGATTTTGGAGCCAAAATTTCCCTTCTCTCTCATTCGGCTTTTGAAGCCATTTTTCTTCTTATTTCTTGGTTGGCCGAGACATAGAAGAAGAACAAGGAAAGATTGTGGTAATTTTTCCAATGCTAGCACATGAAGGGTCATCTGAAGGTGATAGGGAAATCAAATTGTGAGCATGAAATCACCATTTGCAAAGCTTGGAGCTTGGAGCATCCATGGAAGTGATGACATAAAATGGAGGAGGACAAAACTGTCCATTGTCGAGAGCTCGAGGAAGGGAGAAAAAGTTTTTTCGTTCCTCGCATCGCATAACCGATCAATGTAAGTATGATTCCGCCATACTTATTTTGAGTATTCACACTTGATTCATTGCTTGAAATCGATCTTGGGACTAACCTAGAAACCCAACAATGGTATCAGAGCCATTTTGAGTATGAAATTTGATTAGGGTAAAATTTAGGTAAATTGAATTTGAGCATGTTTGAGTGAAATTACTTGTTTGAGCATGCTTGTATATGGATGACTTGGAGTTGTTTGTGATCAATTTTATGAAAATTGGATTGGATCAAATTTTCCCCAATATTAAGGATTGGCCGAAAGTATACAATGCCCTAATGTCATGGTATTTTTTGATTTTGATCATGGATGAGTTGAAATCATTTGGGAAATGTTGATTTGAGATTTAATTGGATTGAATTTTGAATTGGACAAAAATTCCCCAATTGCCGTGAATGATGTAGCATGTAAAATGAGTTGATTTTTTGATTCAAATGTGTTGGACATGTTTTGATGATAATTAGCATAATTAATTGAGTAAATTGATGTTTTGGAAATATTAATTTGGGTAATTAATTATGGCATACACTTTAGATTAATTAATTGTGAAATTTGGAATTTTGTAAGTTAATTAATTGGGCCAAATTTGGAATTGGGCTTGTGAAGTTGAAATTGGGCTTAATGGGCTTGGTTGGGCCAAGTTTGGTTTAGGCTAATTGGTTGGATCCAATTGGGCCCAAAACCATATCCATAAAGTCCAATTATGACTTAATGGACCTTTAATTTTAATTGGGCCTAATGGGCCTAAATTGGTTTCTTGCAAATAAGGGTGATTCCTTAAATGGGCTTTGGTATTTGGGTTTGACCCATATTGACCAAAAGTCCATGCCTTAGAAATTAATTAAAAGCCCATTGGACTTTAATTAAATTGACATTAGATGTTAATTGGGCTTTGAGACCCGTAATGATTAGATTCAGAATCTAAGTCGTAAAGGCACATTAAAAAGTGTAATTATTTAATTTAGAATTAAATATAGAATTAGTATTAAATACAAATTAAATTGGATTTAATGTTGTAGTTTAATATAATTCAAGAATTTGTACTTTGAGTACTTATTCGTAAAACGAGTCGGACTCGCGTAAAATCAAATCGTTGTTTGAACATTGGATGGTCATTAATTTTATATTAATTAATTGGATTAGATTGATTGATAACATGCTTGTGTCAATACATGGATGCGATGTATGAATAATGTATATCAGATGGATATTATATGGGTGAGGGTAATTTTGGAAATTGTTGTAATAAATTTAGAATTTATTAAATTGGACCTGCGTGTCCAGCCTATTACCTCTTGACTCTTTGTATTTCTTGTTGGAGTTCTACGGTCCCGAGGATCGAATAATAAAGCATAAAACATGTATGAATACATCAAAGAAAGTTACGGAATACTTACATCGATCGGTTGAGCGATGCGGTGGACAACAAAAATTTATTTTCTGCCCTCTGTCTAGCTCGACAAACTCACTGGTTTGGGCTCCTCCAATTCGGCTTTGGTCCTCCATGAAAGCTCCAAGCTTTGTGATAAAATCCCATGCTCATGAGTGGGTTTCCCTATCACCTTTGTATGTCTCCTATTGTGTGCTAGCACCTTTGATTTTGCCACAAAATCATTAATTTCTTCTCCAAGTCTCACGGTTTTGCTGAAACCAGTGAAGAGAAAACAGAAGGCCTCCAAGGCCGAGAGAGAAAGAAGAAATGAGGGAGAAAGAGAGTTGGTTGTTACCAAATGTGTATATATTATTTGTTTTTCAAAAAATAAATAAACATATACAATTTTTCTTTTCTAAAAAGTCAAGCCATTAAGGCTCCAACCACTCACATCACTTCCCATCAATCAATCAGTGAATAGTAACTGGTGTCAATCACTCAAAGTGAAAGACATCTATCACTTGATTGATGAATGATGTGACGCTAGATGCGACTAGCGATTTATCGCTTGATTTGACTTGCGTGCCGCACTTGAATTCGAAATGCGAATGCGCTCGCAAACAATCCCGGGCTCGGGTTCGCTAATTCCAAATTAAAAAATTTTCCGTTGCGACGTAATTAAATGATTATGCCTAGCGAAATCACTATTCACGTCGCTAACGAATTAATTCTAAATTAATTCGTTCGCCCGAATTAAAATCTAATTTTAATTTCGCATCGAAATCCAATTTCGTTTAATATATCGAATATATTAATTTATCGATTAATTCCAAATTAATCGTTTTCTCTCTTTAAATGATATTTTATCCCAGATAAAATATCGGCGCAATTAATCCCAGATTAATTTTCTCTATCTTCTAATTAATCCCAGATTAATTAGAGTGCGAGTCATACGTCATCAGTGAATCTTCGGGAAGCGACCCATGAGATCCCCGGATATGTTGGCAGTAAATGCGGTCGTCGCACTATCCGAACACGTAAGTACATTGTACTATGTTTTTACCGATTTACAAGACAAGGTTGGCTTCTAGCAAAGCGCCATGCCTACCCAATTCTCCAGAAACATGCTTACATGAATAAGCGATCTATATAAGGCGTAGTATACGTAGTATTGCGTATTTCGATCCAGTATCGGATGATCACATGCAAGGCCTGGGGCTGGTACAATGTCTGCCACGTACGAAGCATATATCAGATTACTAGCAACTAGTCTCTTTATTATCGGATAATCATGACCAAGTCATATTATCCCGATGGTTGCAACCCTTTAGAGAACTAGTTCTGTATCCCTGCGCGATCATCATCTCCTTATGACTGGAGTGATACATCCGTCTTGACATCACACCCAACACACTACGATTCTCAATATACCCAGTAGAGGCGTACACAGAACCTGTTAAAGCCCTGGACGACCAAAACCAAAGTATATTGATTGTCACAAGTATTAGCGGTCCAAGTATCAGGTTTAGACCAAATACACCTACCCTAATTTCGGACTTCCATAGACACATATTCATACTACCAATGGAATTCCGAGGGGGTCTATCCAGAGTGAAGCTGTTTCCCGTACCATCGGTAAACACAACCTCCTATTACACTTGCAAGAGTATCCTATACCCAAATATATGAGAACTATGTCGTCGTGCCCTCACAACGCGCACAAGTGTAATACTAGTCTTTTACACATTATCGATGTCCAATCTCGATAATACCCTGACTAGGGATATTTAATGATTTATCCTTCGTGGATTGATACTGTCTCATATCTTCTCAATCCATGAACAAATCATAGGGACCCCCTATCATTTATATATCTTGGTGATCTAATCACAAATGATAAGAGAGCAATCTCCTTTGTCACATAGTTAATTTGTACAACAACACCATGATCTGTACAAATAGTGACGTTATGGGTCATAATTGTCCAACAATCTCCCACTTGGCCTATAGCTAGTCACTCGAGTGTCTGACACCCGAACTATGTACGGTTGGCTCAAACTACTGAGAAAAGACTTTCGTCAGCGGATTTGCATGATTATCATCTGATGCGATTTATACGATCATCACATCGTCATGATGTATAATCCGAACGAATCAGGTGAATATCGGAGTATATATCTGGATCGTTGATGAGACCATTAATTCTTTAGCCTGTGCTGACGCTTATCTCAGCTGCTAACAGAACTATATCTAATCTAATTAGATTTATTATCGACCCAAATGGCTTCTATTGCTGCCTCAGCTGCAGCAATAACCCGTATTTTTTGTTTATTCGGTAACAATATCTTGCTTGGAAGATTTCCAGCTCACTATTCCGTTATTCAAACTTTATAGTACCGTTATTGCGACTTATAGTCGTTTTATCGGTTTGGAAACTTGCAGTAGTGAACCCAATTACTTCAAGTTCTCTTTCTTCATAGTTTAAGACAGCATCCTTAGTTCTCTAAGATACTAAAGGATGTTGTTAATTTCAATCCAGTGACCATCACTAGGATTGGCCCGATTGTGACTTCACATGCTCAAAGTGTATGAGACACCACGTCACGTACATTTTTCAATGTACGAGTTCTCGGAGAGTGATAACAACTTTAAATCTATCCCAGTAGATCTTTATTCCTAGAATAAAGGTTGTTTCTCCCAAGAATTCTACGGAGAATTTTCATGAAAGCCAAGCTTTCACCGATTGTAATATGGGAATATCATTTCCAAGAAATTATATATTATCATTATTTATAGGAATTTTACTGTCAGTGCGCTCCCACTAACCTCCTTATATACACAAGAATCATTTTCGTTTTGAATTAAATCATAAACCATTATGATTACATCAAAACGATAATTCCAAGAACCTAATGCTTGCTTCAATCCAAACATGAATCGAATAACCTGCAAACCTTGTTTGCTAGTTTTGGTACGACAAAACCGTCAGGATGTTGTAAACATCCTCCAAAAGGTTTCCTTTTCAGGAAAGTGATTTTCCCGTTCAGCTGACATATTTCATAAATGAAACATGCAGCGTTAGCAAGCATTATCCAAATGGATTTACCATGGCAACAGGTAAAAGGTTTCATTGTAGTCAACACAATGTTGATAACGATACCTTTCCGCTAAAAGCCTAGCTTTGTACGTTGGTATGTTGCCTTCCATGTATATCTTCCTTGAAGACTTATATAGTACCAGTAGGCACAATGCCTTGCTGTTCAACAACTAGTGTCTAAACATAGTTGGTATACATTGAATCCATTTCGGATATCATGGCACTTTTCCATAATAGGGAGTCGATACCTTGTATCACTTCCTCATTCGTAGTCAGTTCATATTCCTCAATAAGATTGACATCTTTATGAGGTGAGATCAGAAACCCATACCCTAAGTTGTTTTCTGACTCTCTCCGACTAACGTGGTTCTTGTGTATCCGAAGATTACTGGTATAGTTTCATCCTTGATGAACTATTTGTGTTCCATTAAGGAATTGGTGCCTGGAACAATATTACTCCGATTTTTATCGAGTTTTACTTTCCTCCCATTTACCACTACATATAGGTATTACTCTTAGGAAAACCGCATGGCGAGCAACAATTACATTGTTCTCTAGTGAGTTGTATAAGTACTATATTTTTGGTTTCCCTAGGATAACCTACAATTTGGCACTTATCCAATTTGGGTTCTAGTTTGGTATTACCCAAACATATGCCTAGCATTCCCAAATTTTCAGGAATGAGAAACCTGGTTTCTTTCCTCTTCATATCTAATATGATATCTGTCAAACAGATTTTTATGGAATCATATTCAAAATAAGTTCTTGCACTGTTAAAGCTTATCCGTTGAAGGAAATGGTAGCTCAGAGCGACTCATGATCAACCTTATCATGTCCAAAAAAACTTGGTTTCTCCGTTCGGACACACTGTCAGGTTGACGTGTTCCGGGTGTTGGACAGTTATGACCCATAACGTCACTATTTGTACAGATCATGGTGTTGTTGTACAAATTAACTATGTGACAAAGGAGATTGCACTCTTATCATTTGTGATTAGATCACCTAGATGTATAAATGATGAGAGGTCCTTGTGATTTGTTCCTGGATTGAGAATGATATGAGACAATATCAGTCCACGAAGGATAAATCATTAAATATCCCTAGTCAGAGTATTATCGAGATTGGACATCGATAAATACGTAAAAGACTAGTATTACACTTGTGCAAGTTGTGAGGGCATAACGATATAGATCTCATATATTTGGGTATAGGATACTCATGCAAGTGTAATAGGAGGTTGTGTTTTACCGATGGTACGGGAAACGGCTTCGCTCTGGATAGACCCCATCGGAATTCCATTGGTAGTATGACTATGTGTCTATGGAAGTCCGAAATCAGGGTAGGTGTATTTGGTCTTAACTTGAGACTTGCACCGCTAATACTTGCGACAATCAATATACTTTAGTTTTGGTCGTCCAGGGATTTAACCGGTTTCTGTGTACGCCTCTTCTGGGTATATAGAGAATCGTAGTATGTTGGGTGTGATGTCAAGACGGAAGTGTCACTCCAGTCATATGGAGATGATACGTAGGATACGATACTGGTTCTCTTATGTACTACAGTCATCGGGATAAAATGACAAGGTCATGTTTATCCGATTATAGAGACTAGTTACCAGACATTCGACATGTACTTCGTACGGGGCAGAAACAATTCCAGCCCCAGGCCTAGCACGTGATCATCCGATACTGGATCGACATACGCAATACTACGCCTGATATAGATCCTTATATTCCTGTAAGGATATTTCTGGAGAATTGGGTAGGCATGGCGCTTTGCTATAAGCCTACCTTGTCTTGTAAATCGGTACAAACATAGTACTAGGTACATACGTGTTCGGATAGTTCGACGACCCGATTTACTGCCAACATATCCGGGGATCTCATGGGTCGCTTCCCGAAGATTCACCGATGACGTATGACTCACACTTTAATTAATCTAGGATTAATTAGAAGAGAGAGAAAATTAATCTGGGATTAATGGCGGAGATATTTTATCTGGGATAAAATATCATTTAAAGAGAGAAAACGATTAATTTGGAATTAATCGATAAAATAATATATTCGATATATTATACGAAATTAGATTTCGGCGCGGAATTAAAATTAGATTTTAATTCGGGCGAACGAGTTAATTTAGAATTAATTCGTTAGCGGCGTGAATAGTAATTATGCTTGACATGATTATTTAATTAAATTAGATTTAATTACGACGCAACGGAAAATTCGTTAATTTAGAATTAGCGAACCCGAGCCCGTGATTATTTGCGAGCGCATTCACATTTCTAATTAGAGTGCGGCACGCAAGTCAAAGCAAACGTCAAATCATTAGTCGCATCAAACGTCAAATCATTAGTCACTTTGAGTGATGTGACAACTTGTCACATTGATTGATTGATTGATGTGAGTTGATGGAAGTTGATGGTGGAGTGTAATACACTCAAGTGTGATGGCATGATAGACATTTAATATATTTAAATGTTGGTATTTATTTTTGATTTTGGAAATCAATTAATTGATTTTTTGAAAATCAAAAGTGGTATTAGATACACACTTTTTGCCAACCATCACACAACTCACTCTCTCTCTTTTCTCTCCCTCTCATTCATGCCTAGGGCAGAATTTTTCTCTCTTCTTTCACAGCTCACTGCCGTGAGCTAAGGGAAGCCAAAGTGTGGGAAATTTCTTGAGAGCTAGCACTCCGAGAGACATGCGAAGGTGATAGGGAAGTCCACCCATGAGCTTGGAATCATTTGATGAAGCTTGGAGCTTGTTCAAGGAGCACCAAAGCTGAATCTTGGAGGAAGAATAGCAGCTCACTGCCGAGCATGATAGTGAGCAGAAAATAATTTTTGTTCGTTCCGTGTCGCTCAACCGATCGATGTAAGTATTCCGAAACTTCGTTGTATGTATTCGCATGTGTTTTCTTGCTTTGTATTCGATCTTTGGGGCCGTAGAACTCCAACAATGGTATCAGAGCGGAGTAAAAGCATGAAATTTGATTAGGGCTTAAAATTTGGGTAAATTGATTTTGAGCATGATTTAATTAAATTGGATGTTTGAATATGCTTAAATGATGTTTTATTGGATATTGATTGGATCAATTTCAAGAAATTGTGTTTGGAACATTTTTCCCCAAATTGGCCGAATGTCAACTAGCCCTAAATGTCTTGGATTTTTGATTTTTTGATCATTGGATGTGTTGGAAATCAATTGGGAATATTGATTTATTGTTGATTTGGATTTAATTGGATTGAATTCGAATTGGACAAAATAATCCCCACAAAGCCGAGACATAAAGAAGCATGTTTGGGTTTGATTTTTTGTTAAATTGTGTTGGACACTATTTGATGTTAAAGAGCATGATTAATTAGGCTAATTGATGTTTTAGAAATGTTAATTGGGTAATTAATTATGATATACTCTTTGGTAATTAAATTGGGAATTTGGAATTTGGAATTTAATTATATTGGGCCTAATTTTGGAAATTGGACTTTGAAAGTTGTTATTGGGCTTATTGGGCTTGGTTGTACCAAGTTAGGTTTAGGCAAAATTGGTTGAATCCAATTGGGCCCAAAATCGCATCCATAAAGCCCAAATGCGACTAATGGACCTTTAAAGTTTAATTGGGCCTAAATTGATTTCTAGGCTTATGGGGTAATTCCCGGATTGGGCTTTGGTTATTGGGTTTGACCTGAGTTAACCAAAAGTCCACGCCTTAAGAAATTAATTAAAAGCCCATTGGACTTTAATTAAATTGACGTTGGACGTTAATCGGGCTTTGAGACCCGTAACGATTAAATTTGGAATTTAAATCGTAAAAGGTTTATTATTAAAGTGTAGTATTTAATTTGGAATTAAATGGTGAATTAGTATTAAATACAAATTGAATTGGATTTAATTTAATTCAAGAATTCGTACTTTGAGTACTTATTCGCAAAACGAGTTTGACTCGCGCAAAATCAAATCGTTGTTTGAACATTGGATGGTCACTAATTATCAGATTAATTATTTGATTAGATTGATTGATAACATGCTTGTGTGAATACATGGTTGCGATGCATGAATAATGTATATCAGATGGATATTAGATGGGTGGGGCAATTTTAGAAATTGTTGTAATAAATTTGGAATTTATTAATTGGACCTGCGTGTCCAGCCTTATTACCTCCTTCTCTTTGTATTCTCTTCTCACCTATTCCCCTCAATGTAAATGAGGTTTCTTTAGAAGTGTAGTGTAATGGGTAGAAGTAATACTTGTGCTAGCGGGAGAGAGAAATGGAGAGATTTGATCTAGGATCAATGTAAAGTATCCATCCGCATATCATTATTACTTTATTTATAGGCGCTTTATTATGTGTTTAGAATGCATGTTTAAGGGTGTATGATGATGAGACCTTAACAAAGATAATAAATTGGTTGCCAATTTGCACGCGAAAAACCCTCATTTTTCCTTCCATTGAGTGATTCTCACTCAAGATCCGAGACTGACATTGGCTTGTTGGCCAAAGTCAAGGCCTTTGTCCATCGAGGATGTGTTTGAATCACGAGAGCTTTGTTCCATATTGGTGTCTTGTCCAAGTTGTGGTTTGTTGGCCAAAGTCAAGACCACTTCTTGTCCATCGACATTGATTACGAAGCTTTCCATGGTCAATGGGTCCGCTTAACTGGGATCACTAAGTTTGTTGTGCCAAAGCCAAGGCTTAGTTGATTCAGAGGAAAAAGGTTAGGCAATATATTGGATATATTAGCATATATATTGTATATATGTTTCGGACTTGGATGTCCCCCTACTGGATCTAGGAATTGGATCGAATCCAATTGATCTTAGAGATCTACCTAGTTAATTATCATACAATTTGTTGGCCAAAGTCAAGATTGTGTGATATTTAACGGGATCCTAGCCCGCTAGGAAACACGGTTTCCCGAGTACTCGACAGAGGGTTAGAGGCTCGCCAAAAAATAGTGGGAGGCAAGAATTGAATTTGCAATATTCGTTTAATTACTTGCCATACACGCTCAAACAAATATCATTCGTCAAATAAATTAAATGTTATTTGGACTAATATTTAAATCGTTGTTTTAACAAACAGTTAGACTGTATTCAAACAAATTAAAATTATAGTTGATTAAAATAGTTGGACTATAATAATCATTATAATAAATAGTACCTAAATCGTTGATTAAATAGTTGGACTATTAAAATAAAGATAAAATTGAAAGATTGACATTTAAAACATAATCCTAGGGAAGTGTATTTAAATGGTTTAATTTTCAAATTGGAAATAAAATTTCAGGATGGTCCTGGAAAATGATAAGTTACTTTATTTGATAAAATAACATATTATGCATAAGCCCAGAGTTAAGCAAATAGTAGAGCATAATCTTTGGAAGATTTATGTGATGATAGCTTTAGTGCTTAATCCATTAAGCTTGTCGCAGTAGACTCCTTAATTTCTGAATCAGAACTAAGGATTAGATCCTTAAAGTATGATAAAGAAATTGAAGGATCTTCATAGATCTTATTAGATCTTAGAAGTACTAAATTACAATAAATAACTCTTGGAGAGTTAATGGCAATTCTCAAGGAGAAAAAGTCAAAGTTTGCAATAGGCAAGTAGCGCAAGGCGCACCTTACTTTGATATTCTAGAAACCCGAGGCTTGGCCAAAGACTTCTGAAATATGAAAAGGGCAAAGGCAAAATCATTATAATTTTTTGGGAAGATAAATGACATATTCCAAAATATCTGCCTAAATGTGGCAAACGGGATCGCGGAAGCGTGACTGCCGTTTGGACAAAGCAGACTTGAAGGAAATGAAGAATGAGCAAGGCTCTGACTTCAAATATGTTTGTCATAATTATGTTCATTACTAGTATTGAAATTGGATTTTAAATACTTAGTGTGGTACATAAAATATATGTATTGATGTTCAGAATCTGCTATGAGCAGGATACTGACCTCAATTGAGATTTAATCTGCGGATTGGAAACATGATGAAAATCGCTGTTTTAACCGTAGATACCTAAATTTAGGAACTACCCTTCGGGTGTGTACTTAAATTTGGAAACTGTTATAATGTAACTAGTTTGACTAGAAACATTATCTTTATATCAGTGTTTAATCTGTTGCGGATTGACCTTTATATTCTAGAACACTAAATTGTTTTATTATATAAAGATGATATTGAGATAAACACATTAGATGTGAATAATAGAATTTATATTTTGAATATAAATAAATCTCAAATATATAACATGACAAACAAACAGCTCAAACTGATTTGATCAGAAGAGACTAATTGTGACATTGTTGTCTGGGACACAATTAAACAAGACTCGTATATCCACACTTTCGAAGAGTGGGTACTATGACTGATTTGATCCTATTCAAATAAAGTCTACGAATCTAGTTTATTGGGCAAAGTGCCTAAAACACCTTTACTTGGTAAAAGTGTAAATGCCACCGATCTGTAAGCCCTAGTTCATAGTGAAGCAAGTGGGCCCATTTCTAGCTAGGCTAGAGGTGGATATGAATATTTCGTGACCTTTACGGATGTGGCATCGCGTTATGGTTATGTGTTTCTTTGAAACACAAATCGGAGACTTTTAAAGTTTCGACACGAAGTAGACAAACAGACCGGCTAAAGTATTATACCGTCACGGTTAGACCGTAATGGAAAATACTTAAGCAATAAGTTTCTAACATACTTGAAAGAGTATAGTATTCTTTCGATGAGGACTCCTACCGGAACACGTCATTTTGACGGTGTGTCCGAACGGATAAACCAAATTTTGTTGGACATGATAAGGTTAATCATGAGTCGCTTTGAGCTACCATTTCCTTCTACGGATAAGCATTTAAACAGTGCAGAACTTATTTTGAATTAGGTTCCATAAAATCTATTTGACAGACTTCATATTAGATATGAACAGGAAAGAAACCAGATTTATCATTCCTGATGATTTGGGAATGCTAGGAATATATTTGGATGATACCAAACTAAAACCCAAATTGGATAAGTGCCAATTGTAGGTTATCCTAGGGATACCAAAGTATAGTACTTATACAACTCACAAGAGAACAATTTAATTGTTGCTCACCATGCGGTTTTCCTAAGAGGAATACCTATATGCAGTGGTTAGTGGGAGGATAGTAAAACTCGATGAAAAATCGGAGTAATACTGTTCCAGGCACCGAATCCTAATGGAACACAAATAGTTCATCAAGGATGAAACTATACCAGTAATCTTCGAATACACAAGAACCGCGTATGTCGGAGAGAGTCAGAAAACAACCTGGGGTATGGGTTTCTGATCTCACCTCATAAAGATGTCAATCTTATTGAGGAATACCAACTGACTACGTATGAGGAAGTGATACAAGGTATCGACTCCCTATTATGGAAAAGTGCCATGATATCCGAATTGGATTCCATGTATATCAACAAGTTTGGATACTGGTTGATGTACCGCAAGGCATTGTGTCTATTGGTACTATATAAGTCTTCAAGGAAGACATACATGGATGTCAACATACCAACGTATAAAGCTAGACTTTTAGCGGAAAGGTATCGTTATCAATATTGTGTTGATTACGATTCAACCTTTTACCTGTTGGCACGGTAAATCCATTTGGATAATGCTTGCTAATGCTGCATGTTTCATTTATGAAATATGTCAGCTGAATGATAAAATCGCTTTCCTGAAAAGGAAACCTTTTGGAGGATGTTTATAATATCCTGTCGGTTTTATCGTACCCAAAACTAGCAAACAAGGTTTGCAGGTTACTCAATCCATGTTTGGATTGGAGCAAGCATTAGGTTCTTAGAATTATCATTTTGATGTAATCATAATAGTTTATGATTTAATTCAAAACGAAAATGATTCTTGTGTATATTAGAGGGTTAGTGGGAGTGCACTGACAATGGCTGTCCTATCAATAATGATAATATGTCATTTCTTGGAAATGATATTCCCATAAAAACTATCGGTGAAAGCTTGGCTTTCATGAAAAACTCTCCGAGAAACCGTACATTGAAAAATGTACGCGAGCTGGTGTCTCATATGCTTTGAGCATATGGATTCACAATCGGGCCAATCCTAGTGATAGTCACTGTATTGAAGTTAAGAACATTCTTAGTATCTTAGAGAACTAAGGATGCTGTCTTAATCTATGGAGAATGAGAGATTGAAGTGACTAGGATCACTGCAGCAAGTTTCCCAACCGATAAAGCGACTATAAGTCGCAAGTGGTACTATACAGTTTGAATAACGGAACAGTGAGCTGGAAATATTCCAAGCAAGATACTGTTACCGAATAAACAACAAATACGGGTAATTGCTGCAGATGAGGCAGCAATAGAAGCCTTCTGGGTCGATAACAAATCTAATTAGATTAGATATAGTCCTGTTAGCAGCTGAGCTAGGCTTCAGAACAAGCTAAAGAATTAATGGTCTCATCAACGATTCAAATATATACTTCGATATTCATCTGATTCGTTCGGATCATATATCGTGGCGATGTGATGATCGTATAAATCACATCAGATGATAATCATGCAAATCCGCTGACGAAAACCTTTTCTCAGCAATTTGAGCCAATCGTACATAGTTCGGGTGTTAGACACTCGAGTGACTGGCTATAGGCCAAGTGGGAGATTGTTGGACAGTTATGACCCATAGCGTCACTATTTGTATAGATCATGGTGTTGTTGTACAAATTAACTATGTGACAAAGGAGATTGCACTCTTATCATTTGTGATTAGATCACCTAGATGTATAAATGATGAGAGGTCATTGTGATTTGTTCCTGGATTGAGAATGATATGAGACAGTATGAGTCCACGAAGGATAAATCATTAAATATCCCTAGTCAGAGTATTATCGAGATTAGACATCGATAAATACGTAAAAGACTAGTATTACACTTGTGCGCGTTGTGAGGGCATAACGACATAGTTCTTATATATTTGGGTATAGGATACTCATGCAAGTGTAATAGGAGGTTGTGTTTTACCGATGGTACGGGAAACAGCTTCGCTCTGGATAGACCCCCTAGGAATTCCATTGGTAGTATGACTATGTGTCTATGGAAGTCCGAAATCAGGGTAGGTGTATTTGGTCTTAACCTGAGACTTGCACCGCTAATACTTGCGACAATCAATATACTTTGGTTTTGGTCGTCCAGGGCTTTAACCATTTTCTATGTACGCCTCTTTTGGGTATATTGAGAATCGTAGTATGTTGGGTGTAATGTCAAGACGGAAGTGTCACTCAAGTCATATGGAGATGATGGTCACGTAGGATACGGTACTGGTTCTCTTATATACTGCAGTCATCGGGATAAAATGACAAGGTCATGTTTATCTGATTATAGAGACTAGTTACCAGACATTCGACATGTGCTTCGTATGGGGCATACACAATTCCAGCCCCAGGCTTAGCACGTGATCATCCGATACTGGATCGACATACGCAATACTACGTATACTACGCATGATATAGATCCTTATATTCATGTAAGGATATTTCTGGAGAATTGGGTAGGCATGGCGCTTTGCTAGAAGCCAACCTTGTCTTGTAAATCGGTACAAACGTAGTACTAGGTACTTACGTGTTCGGATAGTCCGACGACCCGATTTAATGCCAACATATTCGGGGATCTCATGGGTCGCTTCCCGAAGATTCACCGATGATGTATGACTCGCACTTTAATTAATCTGGGATTAATTAGAAGAGGGAGAAAATTAATCTGGGATTAATGGCGGAGATCTTTTATCTGGGATAAAATATCATTTAAAGAGAGAAAGCGATTAATTTGGAATTAATCGATAAAATAATATATTCGATATATTATACGAAATTGGATTTCGACGCGGAATTAAAATTATATTTTAATTCGGGCGAATGAGTTAATTTAGAATTAATTTGTTAGCGACGTGAATAGTAATTATGCTTTGCATGATTATTTAATTAAATTAGATTTAATTACGACGCAACAGAAAATTCGTTAATTTGGAATTAGCGAACCCGACCCCGGGATTATTTGCGAGCGCATTCGCATTTTGAATTCGAGTGCGGCACGCAAGTCAAATCAAGCGTCAAATCATTAGTCGCATCAAAGGTCAAATCATTAGTCACTTTGAGTGATGTGACAACTTGTCACATTGATTTATTGATTGATGTGAGTTGATGGAAGTTGATGGTGGAGTGTAATACACTCAAGTGTGATGGCATGATAGACATTTAATATATTTAAATGTTTTGTATTTGTTTTTTTATTTTGGAAATCAATTAATTGATTTTTTGAAAATCAAAAGAGGTATTAGATACACACTTTTTGCCAACCATCACACAACTCACACTCTCTCTTTTCTCTCCCTCTCATTCACGCCTATGGCAGAATTTTTCTCTCTTCTTTCACAGCTCACTGCCGTGAGCTAAGGGAAGCCAAAGTGTGGGAAATTTATGGCAAATTTCTTGAGAGCTAGCACTCCGAGAGACATGCGAAGGTGATAGGGAAGTCCACCCATGAGCTTGGAATCATTTGACGAAGCTTGGAGCTTGTTCAAGGAGCACCAAAGCCGCATCTTGGAGGAAGAACAGCAGCTCACTGCCGAGCATGACAGTGAGCAGAAAATAATTTTTGTTCGTTGCCGCGTCGCTCAACCGATCGATGTAAGTATTCCTCAACTTCGTCATATATATTCGCATGTGTTTTCTTGCTTTGTATTCGATCCTTGGGGTCGTAGAACTCCAAAACCGGGAGGAGTCCTCATTAAAAGAATACTATACTCTTTCAAGTATATTAGAAACTTATTGCTTAAGTATTTTCATCATGGTCTAACTGTGATGGTTTAATACTTTAGCCGATCTGTTTGTCTATTTCGTGTCGAAACTCTAAAAGTGTATGATTTGTGTTTCAAAAGAAACACATAACCATAACGCGATGCCACATCCGTATAGGTCACGAAATATTCATATCCACCTCTAGCCAAGCTAGACATGGACCCATTTGCTTCACTATGAACTAGAGCTAACATATCAGTGGCACTTATACTTTTACCATGTAAAGGTGTTTTAGGCACTTTGCCTAATAAACTAGATTCATAGACTTTATTTGAATGGAATCAAATCAGTCCTAGTACCCACTCTTCAAAAGTCCGGATATACGAGTCTTGTTTAATTGTGTCCCAGACATCAATGCCACAATTAAGTCTCTTCTGATCAAATCGGTTTGAGCTATTTGTTTGAGATTTATTTATATTCAAAATATAAATTATGTTATTCACATCTAATGTGTTTATCTCAATATCATCTTTATATAATAAAACACTTTAGTGTCCTAGAATATAAAGGTATATCCGCAACGGATTATACTCTGATATAGAGATAATGTATCTAGTCAAACTAGTTACATTTTAACAGTTTCCTATTTTAGGTACATACCCAAAGGGTAGTTCCTAAACTTAGGTATCTACGATTAAAACAGCGACAGTTGTCCCGTTTCCGATTCGCAGATAAATCTCAACGAAGTCAGTATCCTGCTCATAGCAGATTCTGCACATCAGTACATATTTATGTACCACTCTAAGTATCTAAAATCCAATTTTAATACTAGTAGTGAACATATTTATGACAAACACATTTGAAGTCAGAGCCTAGCTCGTCTTCAATTCCTTCATGTCTGCTTTGTCCAAACAGCAGTCACGCTTCCGCGATCCCGTTTGCCACATTTTAGGCAGACATTTTGGGATATGTCCTTTATCTTCCCAGAAGATTATAATGATTTTTTCTTTGCCATTTTCACATTCCAGAAGCCTTCGGCCAAGCCTTGGCCTTCTAGAATATCGAAGTAAAGTGCGCCTTGCGCTTCTTGCCTATTGCAAAGTTTGGCTTTGTCTCCTTGAGAATAGCCATTAATTCTCAAAGAGTTATTTATTGCAATTTAATACTTCTAAGATTCTAAGAATAGATCTTTGAAGATCCTTCAATTTCAATATCATACTATAAGGATCTAATCCTTAGTTCTGATTAAGAAATTAAGGAGTCTACTGCGACAAGCTAAATGGATTAAGCACTAAAGTTATCATCACATGAATCTTCTAAAGACCATGCTCTACTATTTGCTTAACTCCGGGCTTAGGCCTAATATGTTATTTTATCAAATAAAGTGACTTATTATTTTCCAGGACCATCATGAAACTTTATTCTCAATTTGAAAATTAAACCATTTAAATACATTTTCCCTAGGATTATGTTTTAAATGTCAATCTTTCAATTTTATCTTGATTTTAATAGTCCAACTATTTAATCAATGATTTTAGGTACTATTCATTATAATGATTATTATAGTCCAACTATGTAATCAACTATAATTTAATTATTTGAATACAGTCCATCTGTTATCATAAAACAACGTTTAAATATTAGTCCAACTAACATTTAATTTAATTCACGAATGATATTTGTTTTGAGCGCTTATGGCAAGTAATTAAACGAATATTGCAAATTTAATTCTTGCCTCCCACTATTTTTCGGCGAGCCTCTAACCCTCTGTCAAGTACTCGGGAAACCGTGTTTCCTAGTGGGCTAGGATCCCGTTAAATATCACACAATCTTGACTTTGGCCAACAAATTGTAAGATAATTAACTAGGTAGATCTCTATGATTAATTGGATCCCATCCAATTCCTAGATTCAGTAGGGGGACATCCAAGTCCGAAACATATATCCTATATATGCCAATATATCCAATATATTGCCTAACCTTTTTCCTCTGAATCAACTAAGCCTTGGCTTTGGCATAACAAACTTAGTGATCCCAGTTAAGCGGAACCCATTGACCATGGAAAGCTTCGTAATCAATGTCGATGGACAAGAAGTGGTCTTGACTTTGGCCAAAAATCACAACTTGGACAAGACACCAATATGGAACAAAGCTCTCGTGATTCAAACACATCCTCAATGGACAAAGGTCTTGACTTTGGCCAACAAACCAATGCCAGTCTTAGATCTTGAGTAAGAATCACTCAATGGCAGGACAAACGCTTAATATTTTGCGAGGGTTTTTCGCGTGCAAATTGGCAACCAATTTATTATCTTTGTTAAGGTCTCATCATCATACACCCTTAAACATGCATTCTAAAAACATAATAAGGCGCGTAAATAAATTTAATAATGATATACGGATGGATATTTAAAACAACTTGTTCCTAGAACAAATCTCTCCATTTTCTCTCTCCCGCTAGCACAATCTTACTTCTACCCAATTACATAACACTTCTAAAGAAACCTCATTTACATTGAGGGGAATAGGTGAGAAGAGAATACAAAGAGTAATGTGGTAATAAGGCTGGACACGTAGGTCCAATTAATAAATTCCAAATTTATTACAACAATTTCTAAAATTGCCCCACCCATCTAATATCAATCCGATATACATTATTCATTCATCGCAACCATGTATTCACACAAGTATGTTATCAATCAATCTAATCCAATTAATTAATATGATAATTAGTGATCATCCAATGTTCAAACAACGATTTGATTTTGTTCGAGTCAAACTCGTTTTGCGAATAAGTACTCAAAGTACGAATTCTTGAATTATATTAAACTACAAAATTAAATCCAATTTAATATGTATTTAATACTAATCCATTTATTTAATTACCGAATTAAATAACTACACTTTATAATGAACCTTTGCGACTTAGATTCCGAATCTAATCATTATGGGTCTCAAAGCCCGATTAACGTCCAATGTTAATTTAATTAAAGTCCAATGGGCTTTTAATTAATTTCTTAAGGCGTGGAATTTTGGTCAACTCGGGTCAAACCCAATAACCAAAGCCCAATCAAGGAGTAACCCCATAAGCCTAGAAATCAATTTAGGCCCATTTAAATATTAAAGGTCCATTAGTCGCATTTGGATTTTATGGAAACGATTTTGGGCCCAATTGGATCCAACCAATTTAGTCTAAACCTAACTTGGTACAACCAAGCCCAATAAGCTCATTTACAACGTTACAAGCCCAATTTCCAAAATTAGCCCAATTAATTAAATTACAAAATCCAATTTCACAATTTAATTATTCCAAGTGTATAGCATAATTAATTACCCAAATCAATATTTCCAAAACACCAAATTAGCCTAATTAATCATACTTATCATCATTAAATCATGTCTAACACAATTTAACAAAAATCAAACCCAAACCATGTTATACAAGTCTCGGCTTTGTGGATTTATATGTCCAAATTTTAAATCCAATCCAATTGAATCCAATTAAACATTAAATCAACAATTCCCAATTGATTCCAACTCATCCAATGAATCAAAAAATAAAAATCCAAGATATTTAGGGTAATTGATATTCTCGGCCAAGCCTCACCAATTGGGGAAAATTGTTCCAAACAACATTTCATCAAATTGATCCAATCAATCCTCAATTAAAACACATTTAAGCATACCCAATCATCCAATTTCATAAAATCATTCTTAAATACATTTTACCCAAATTTTAACCCTAAGTCAAATTTCATGCTTTTACTCCGCTCTGATACCATTGTTGGAGTTCTACGGTCCCGAGGATCGAATAATAAAGAATAAAACATGTATGAATACATCGAAGAAAGTTGCGGAATACTTACATCGATCAGTTGAGCGATGCGGTGGACAACAAAAATTTATTTTCTGCCCTCTGTCAAGCTCGGCAAACTCACTGGTTTGGGCTCCTCCAATTCGGCTTTGGTCCTCCATGAAAGCTCCAAGCTTTGTGATGAAATCCCATGCTCATGAGTGGGTTTCCCTATCACCTTTGTATGTCTCCTATTGTCTGCTAGCACCTTTGATTTTGCCACAAAATCATTAATTTCTTCTCCAAGTCTCACGGTTTTGCTGAAACCAGTGAAGAGAAAACAGAAGGCCTCCAAGGCCGAGAGAGAAAGAAGAAATGAGGGAGAGAGAGAGTTGGTTGTTACCAAAAGTGTATATATTATTTGTTTTTCAAAAAATAAAGAAACAAATATAATTTTTCTTTTCTAACAAGTCAAGCCATTAAGGCTCCGACCACTCACATCACTTCCCATCAATCAATCAGTGAATAGTGAATGGTGTCAATCACTCAAAGTGAAAGACATATATCACTTGATTGATGAATGATGTGACGCTAGATGCGACTAGCGATTTGACGCTTGATTTGACTTGCGTGCCACACTCGAATTCGAAATACGAATGCGCTCGCAAACAATCCAGGGCTCGGGTTCGCTAATTCCACATTAACAAATTTTCCGTTGTGACTTAATTAAATGATTATGCCTAGCGAAATCACTATTCACATCGCTAACGAATTAATTCTAAATTAATTCGTTCACCCGAATTAAAATCTAATTTTAATTTCGCGTCGAAATCCAATTTCGTTTAATATATTGAATATATTAATTTATCGATTAATTCCAAATTAATCGTTTTCTCTCTTTAAATGATATTTTATCCTAGATAAAATATCTCCGTAATAAATCCCAGATTAATTTTCTCTTTCTTCTAATTAATCCCAGATTAATTAAAGTGCGAGTCATACGTCATCGATGAATCTTCGGGAAGCGACCCATGAGATCCCCGGATATGTTGGCAGTAAATGCGATCGTCGGACTATCCGAACACGTAAGTACCTTGTACTACGTTTTTACCGATTTACAAGACAAGGTTGGCTTCTAGCAAAGCGCCATGCCTACCCAATTCTCCATAAACATGCTTACAGGAATAAGCGATCTATATAAGGCGTAATATACGTAGTATTGCGTATTTCGATCCAGTATCGGATGATCACATGCAAGCCCTGGGGTTGGTACAGTGTCTGCCTCGTACGAAGCATATATCAAATTACTAGCAACTAGTCTCTTTATTATCGGATAATCATGACCAAGTCATATTATCCCGATGGTTGAATCCCTTTAGAGAACCAGTTTTGTATCCCTGCGTGATCATCATCTCCATATGACTGGAGTGATACATCCGTCTTGACATCACACCCAACACACTACGATTCTCAATATACCCAACAGAGGCATACACAGAACCTGTTAAAGCCCTGGACGACCAAAACCAAAGTATATTGATTGTCGCAAGTATTAGCGGTGCAAGTCTCAGGTTAAGACCAAATACACCTACCCTAATTTCAGACTTCCATAGACACATAGTCATACTACCAATGGAATTCCGAGGGGGTCTATCCAGAGCGAAGCTGTTTCTCGTACCATCGGTAAACACAACCTCCTATTACACTTGCATGATTATCCTATACCCAAATATATGAGAACTATGCCGTCGTGCCCTCACAACGCGCACAAGTGTAATACTAGTATTTTACGCATTATCGATGTTCAATCTCGATAATACTCTGACTATGGATATTTAATGATTTATCCTTCGTGGATTGATACTGTCTCATATCTTCTCAATCTAGGAACAAATCATAGGGACCTCCTATTATTTATATATCTTGGTGATCTAATCACAAATGATGAGAGAGCAATCTCCTTTGTCACATAGTTAATTTGTACAACAAAATGATCTATACAAATAGTGACGCTATGGGTCATAGTTGTCCAAAATTTCTATTCTCACCTATTCCCCTCAATGTAAATGAGGTTTCTTTAGAAGTGTTATGTAATCGGGTAGAAGTAATACTTGTGCTAGCGGGAGAGAGGAAATGGAGAGATTTGTTCTAGGAACAATGTTTTAAGTATCCATCCGCATATTATTATTATATTTACTTACGCGCCTTATTATGTGTTTAAAATGCATGTTTAAGGGTGTATGATATGAGACCTTAACAAAGATAATAAATTGGTTGCCAATTTACGCGAAAAAGCCTTCAACACATATTAAGCGTTTTTCCTTCCATTGAGTGATTCTTACTCAAGATCCAAGATTGGCTCTGGTTTGTTGGCCAAAGTCAAGACCTTTGTCCGTCGCGGATGTGTTTGAATCATGAAAGCTTTATTCCATATCGGTGTCTTGTCCAAGTTGTGATTTGTTGGCCAAAGTCAAGATCACTTCTTGTCCATCGACATTGATTACGAAGCTTTCCATGGTCAATGGGTTCCGCTTAACTGGGATCATTAAGTTTGTTGTGCCAAAGCCAAGTCTTAATTGATTCAGAGGAAAAAAGTTAGGGAATATATTGGCATATATAAGATATATGTTTCGGACTTGGATGTCCACCTACTGGATCTAGGAATTGGATGAGATCCAATTGATCTTAGAGATCTACCTAGTTAATTATCATACAATTTGTTGGCCAAAGTCAAGATTGTGTGTTATTTAACGGGATCCTAGCCCACTAGGAAACAAGGTTTCCCGAGTACTCCACAGAGGGTTAGAGGCTCGCCGAAAAATAGTGTGAGGCAAGTATTAAATTTGCAATATTCGTTTAGTTACTTGCCAATACGCGCTCATTTCAAATTTTTCGTCATCAAATTAATATATTAGTTGGACTAATATTTAATCGTTGTTTTAATTAAACAGTTGGACTGTATTCAAACTATTTCAATTAATAGTTGATTTTATAATTGGATTATAGTAATCAATATAATTGAATTAACCAATTAAATTATAGTTGATTATATAGTTAGACTATAGTAATCATTATATTTAATAGTACCTGAAATCGTTGATTAAATAGTTGGACTATTAGAATCAAGATAATTGAAAGATTAGTGTTTAAAACATAATCCTGGGTGAAAGTGTATTTAAACGGCTTTAATTTTCAAATTGGGAATAAAATCTCAGGATAGTCCTAGGAATCGAGAAGTTACTTTATTTGATTTAGTGACATCTCGAGCCTAAGCCCGGAGTTGAGCAAATAGTAGAACATGATATTTGGAATATTCATGTGATGATAACTTTAGTGCTTAATCTGTTATGCTTGCCGCAAAGACTCTTTAATTTCTTAGTCAGAACTAAGGATTAGATCCTTATAGTATGATATTGAAATTGAAGGATCTTCATAGATCTATCCTTAGATCTTAGAAGTACAAATTGCAATAGAAAACTCTTGGAGAGTTAATGGCTATACTCAATGAGACAAAGCCAGAGTTTGCAATAGGCAAAAAGCGCAAGGCGCACCTTACTTCGACGTCCCAGAAGGCCAAGGCTTGGCCAAAGGCTTTTGGGGTGTGGAAAAAGGGGCAAAGGCAAAGTCATTATAATCTTCTGGGAAGACAAATGACATATCCCAAGATGTCTGCCTAATCTTTGGAAAACGGGGTCACTGAAGCGTGACTGCCGTATGGACGAGGCATGCATGAAGGAATTGAAGATGGTGTAAGGCTTCCGACTTCAAATATGTTTATCATAAACATGTTCACTACTAGTATTAAAATTGGATTTTAGATACTGGATGTGGTACATAAATATATGTGCTGATGTGCAGAATCTGCTGAAAGCAGGATACTGACTTCAGTTGAGATTTACCTACGAATTGAAAACGGGACGAGAGTCACTGTTTTAACCGTAGAAACCTAAGTTTAGGAACTACCCTTCGGTGTGTACTTAAATTAGGAAACTGTTACAATGTAACTAGTTTGACTAGAAACATTATCTCTATATCAGGGTTTAACCCGTTGCGGGTATACCTTTATACTCTAGAACACTAAAGTGTTTTATTATATATGATATTGAGATAAACACAATAGATTTGAATAACGGTATTTATATTTTGAATATAAATAAATCTCAAACATATAATATGACAAATAAATAGCTCAAACTGAATTAATCAGTTGAGACTTATTTGTGGCATTGTTGTCTGGGACACAATTAACAAGACTCGTATATCCACACTTTCGAAGAGTGGATACTAGGACGGATTTGATTCTATTCAAATAAAGTCTACGAATCCAGTTTATTGGGCAAAGTGCCTAAAACACCTTTTACTTGGTAAAAGTGAAAGTGCCACCGATCTGTTAGCCCTCGTTCATAGTGACATAAGTGGGCCCATATCTAGCTAGGCTAGAGGTGGATATGAATACTTCGTAACCTTTACGGATGTGGCATCGCGTTATGGTTATGTGTTTCTTGTGAAACACGGATCGGAAACTTTTGATTAATTCAAAGAGTTTCGACACGAAGTAGACAAACAGATCGGCTAAAGTATTAAACACTATGATTGGACCATGATGAAAATACTTAAGCAATAAGTTTCTCATATACTTGAAAGAGTATAGTATCCTTTCAACGAGGACTCCTCCCGAACACGTCAATTGACAGTGTGTCCGAACGAAGAAACCAAATTTTATTGGACATGATAAGGTTAATCATGAGTCGCTCTAAGCTACCAATTCCTTCAAAGGATACGCATTAACAGTGCAAAACTTATTTTGAATAAGGTTCCATAAAAATCTGTTTGACAGATTTCATATTAGATATGAACAGGAAAGAAACCGGGTTTTCTCATTCCTGAAGATTTGGGAATGTTGGGCATATGTTTGGATGATACCAAACTAGAACCCAAATCGGATAAGTGTCTAAGTTGTAGGTTATCCTAGGGAAACCAAAGTATAGTACTTAGACAACTCACAAGAGAACAATGTAATTGTTGCTCTCCATGCGGTTTTCCTTAGAGGAATACCTATATGCAGTGATAAGTGGGAGGAAAGTAAAACTCGATGAAAATCGGAGTAATACTGTTCTAGGCACCGATTCCTTAATGGAACACAAATAGTTCATCAAGGATGAAACTATTCCAATAATCTTCGAATACACAAGAACCGCGTAAGTCGGAGAGAGTCAGAAAACAATCTGAGGTATGTGTTTCTGATCTCACCTCATAAAGATGTCAATCTTATTGAGGAACACAAACTGACTACGTATGAGGAAGTGATACAAGGTATCGACTCCCTTTTATGGCAAAGTGCCATGATGTCCGAAATGGATTCCATGTATACCAACCGAGTTTGGACACTGGTTGTTGTACCGGAAGGCATTGTACTTATTGGTACTATATAAGTCTTCAAGGAAGACATACATGGATGGAAACATACCAACGTACTAAGCTGGGCTTGTAGCGAAAAGGTATCATTATCAACATTGTGTCAATTACGATGAAACCTTTTAACTGTTGCCATGGTCAAATCCATTTGGATAATGCTTGCTGATGCTGCATGTTTCATTTATGAAATATGGCAGCTAAACGTCAAAATTTCTTTCCTTAACGGAAACTTTTTGGAGGATGTTTATAACATCCTGACGGTTTTGTCGTACCAAAATGAGCAAACAAGGTTTGAAAGTTAATTTGATCCATTCATGGATTGAAGCAAGCATTGCGTTCTTGGAACTATCGTTTTGATGTAATCATAATGGTATATGATCTAATTCAAAACGGAAATGATTCTTGTGTATATAAGGAGGTTAGTGGGAGCGCACTGACAGTGAAAGTCCAATAATGATGATATATCATTTCTTGGAAATGATATTCCCATAAAATAATCGGTGAAAGCTTGGCTTTCATGAAAAATTCTCTGTAGAATTCTTGGGAGAAACAACCTTTATTCTAGGAATAATGATCTACTGGGATAGATCTAAAGGTTGTTCGCACTCTCCGAGAACTTGTACATTGAAAAATGTACGCGACCTGGTGTGTCATACGCTTTGAGCATATGGAGTCACAATCGGGCCAATCCATGTGATTGTCACTGGATTGATGTTAAGAACATCCTTTAGTGTCTTAGATGAACTAAGGATGATTTCTTATACTATGGAGAATGAGAACTTGAAGTGACTGGGTTCACTATTGCAAGTTTCCTAACCGATAAAAATGACTATAAGTCGTAGTAACGGTGCTATATAGTTTGAATAACGGAACAGTGACCTGGAAATCTTCCAAGCAAGATATTGTTACCGAATAAACAACAAAAGCGGAATATTGCTGTAGCTGAGGCAGCAATAGAAGCCTTTTGGATCGATAATAATCCTAATTAGATTAGGAGTAGTTCTGTTAGTAGCTGAGCTAGGCTACATCACAGGCTAAAGAATTAATGGTCTCATCAATGATCCAGATATATACTTCAAATATTCATCTGATTCGTTCGGATCATACATCGTGGCGATGTGATGATCGAATAAATCGCATCAGATGATAACCATGCAAATCCGCTGACAAAAGCCTTTTCTCAGCAGAAGTTTGAGCGAACCGAACATAGTTTGGGTGTAGGACACTTGAGTGATTGGCTATAGGCCAAGTGGGAGATTGTTGGACAATTATGACCCATAGCATCACTATTTGTACAGATCATGGTGTTGTTGTACAATTTAACTATGTGACAAAGGAAATTGCTCTTTTATCATTTGTAATTAGATTACCAAGATGTATAAATGATAGAAGGTCCATATGATTAGTTCCGGATTGAGATGATATGAGACAGTATCAATCCACGAAGGTTTAATCATTAAATATCCCTAGTCAGAGTATTATCGAGATTGGATATCGATAATGCGTAAAAGACTAGTATTACACTTGTGCGCGTTGTGGGAGCATAACAGCATAGTTCTCATATATTTGGGTATAGGATACTCATGCAAGTGTAATAAGAGGTTGTGTTTACCGATGGTATGGAAATAGCTTCGCTCTGGATAGACCCCTCGGAATTCCATTGGTAGTATGACTATGTGTCTATGGAAGTCCGAATCAGGGTAGGTGTATTTAGTCTTAACCTGAGACTTGCACAGCTAATACTTGCGACAATCAATATACTTTGGTTTTGGTCGTCTAGAGCTTTAACAGGTTCTGTGTACGCCTCTTCTGGGTATATTGAGAATCGTAGTGTATTGGGTGTGATTTCAAGATGGAAGTATCACTTCAGTCATAGTGGAGATGATGATCACGTAAGATACGGAACTGGTGCTCTTTTATGCTGCAGCTATCAGGATATTATGACTAGGTCATGTTTATCCGATTATAGAGACTAGTTACCAGAGATCCGATATTTGTTTCGTCTGGGGCAGACATAATTCCAGCCTCAAGCCTTGCACGTGACATCCGATACTGGATCGAAATACGCAATACTACGTATACTACGTATGATATAGATCACATATTCCTATAAGAATATTTCTGGAGAATTGGGTAGGCACGGTGTTTTGCTAGAAGCCAACCATGTCTTGTAAATCGATAAAAATGTAGTACTAGGTACATACGTGTTCGGATAGTCCGACGACCGGATTTACTGGCAACATATCCGGGGATCTCATGGGTCGCTTCCCGAAGATTCACCGATGACGTATGACTCGCACTTTATTAATCTAGGATTAATTATAAAAGAGAGAAAATTAATCTAGGATTAATTACGGAGATATTTTATCTGGGATAAAATATTATTTACGAGAGAGAACGATTAATTTGGAATTAATCGATAAAATAATATATTCCATATATTATACGAAATTGGATTTCGACGCGGAATTAAAATTAGATTTTAATTCGGGCGAAAGAGTTAATTTAGAATTAATTCGCTAGCGACATGAATAGTAATTTTACTAGGCATAATTATTTAATTAAATTTGATTTAATTACGTCGCAACGGAAAATTCGTTAATTCAAAATTAGCGAACCCGAACCCGGGAGTGTTTGCGGCTGCACTCGCATTTCGAATTCAAGTGCGGCCCACAATTCACATCACGCGTCACATCACTCGTCATTCAAGTTATGGATGTCTTTTCACTTTGAGTGTTTGACAACAAGTCACTATTCATTGATTGATGGAGGTGGTTGAAGACTTTAAGTCTTGTACCTTTTTTGGATAATTGGTAATTGTATTGGTATTTTGATTTTTGGAAAATTAAAACCATATACACAACACAATTTCTCTCTCTCTCTCAATCACTCACACGGTTTTGGAGCCAAAATTTACCTTCTCTCCCATTCGGCTTTTGAAGCCATTTTTCTTCTCATTTCTTGCTTGGCCGAGACATAGAAGAAGAACAAGGAAAGATTGTGGCAATTTTTCCAATGCTAGCACATGAAGGGTCATCCGAATGTGATAGGGAAACCAACTTGTGAGCATGGAATCACCATTTGCAAAGCTTGGAGCTTGGAGCATCCATGGAAGTGATGACAGAAAATGGAGGAGGACAAAACTGTCCATTGCCGAGAGCTCGAAGAATGGAGAAAATGTTTTATCGTTCCTCGCATCGCATAACCGATCAATGTAAGTATGATTCCGCCATACTTCTTTTGAGTATTCACACTTGATTCATTGCTTGAAATCGATCTTAGGACTAACCTAGAAACCCAACACCACCACCTAAGAAAACCCTTGAGGATATCTTGCATTCATTCATTGAGAAACAAGAAGTCATCAATAACCAAAATGTGCAAACAATGATTGAATTGAAAGATACTTTTGCCAAAATCACATCTACATTGACCATTAATAATAAAAGAAAGTTTCCTACACAACCACAATCAAATCCCAAGAGTCATCAAAGCCCTCACTATGGTAGTTCTGGAAGTCAACACATAGACCAAGTCAAATCTGTTATTACTCTTCGCAGTGGTAAGGTCATCCACATACCTATTCTTGAATCTCGCGAAGCTCAAAATAAATCAGATTTAGAGGGTAAGGAAGAGGTTGATGTACCATTATCCATCGTTGATGATGATAATTTTTCTCATGTACTTCCATTTCCTCAAGAATTAAAAATAAAGAAATTGAACTATTCCCCAAAGATATATGAAATATTCAATCAGGTGAAGGTCAATATCCCTTTATTAGATGCCATCCAACATATACCATTTTATGCCAAATTTCTGAAAAACTTATACATCGTTAAAAGAAAAATCAGGTAAGATGCATTTAGGAAAATGCCTTTTGGACTTTATAATGCACCAGTAATATTTCAACGATGCATGTTAAGCATATTTAGTGACATGGTTGAATACTGTTTAGAGGTCTTTATGGATGATATAACTATTTTTGGGAACTCATTTGATAATTGCTTAAATAATATGGGAAATATTTTGAAAATATGTGAAGAAGAAAGACTAGTGTTAAACTGGGAAAAATGCCATTTCATGACTAATTCAGGAATTATTTTAGGTCAAGTTGTGTCATCTAAAGTTATTGAGGTTGACAAGATAAAAATTAAGGTAATCTCTTAATTGCCACCACAAAAACAGTTAGAGAAATTCATTATTTCTTAGGACATGAAGGATTTTATAAAAGGTTTATTAAAAAATTTAGCACCACATCCAGACCTTCGTGTAACCTCCTTTTAAAGATGCAACATTTGAATGGAATCATTTGAAAAGATTATCAGTCTCTTAACTTTTGCTCCTATCATGCAATCCTCTGATTGGTCTTTACCTTTTGAGCTAATATGTGATGTCAGTGATTATGCAGTTGGCGCTGTTTTAGGACAGAGAAGTGAAGGTAAACAGTATGTAATTTATTACGCAAGTAGAACTTTAAACAGTGCACAAATGAATTACACTACCACGAAAAAAGAAATATTTTTTTTGTAATATTTTTATTGGATAATTTTTGAGGTTCCTCAACCGTTGTTTATTTTGACCATGCTGCTGATAAATATTTGATGTCTAAAAAGGATGTAAAGCCAATATTATGATGGTAGATTTTACAGTTTCGGGAATTCAATCTCACAATTAAGGACAAGAAAGAAGCAACGAATGTAGTTGTAGATCATTTATCGAGACTCACAAATGAGTCATCAATTGACACAACTCCTATCAATAAAATATTTTCCTGATGATTTTTTTATTTTCTGTAAATACAATGCATTGATATGCTAATACTATCAATTTTCTTGAAACAAGAAAAATACCTCCAGATTGGAGCCATCAAGATAATAGAAAATTTTTGACCGAAGTTAAAAGATTCTAAAATCTGTTCAAGTATTTCCCTGATCAAATTTTCCTACGATGCATATCAGACAATGAGATAAATGGTGTTATTCAATTTTGTCATTTAGAAGCATGTGGAGGTCACTTCTTATCTAAGAAAACCGCTGCAAAAATCTTACAGTGTGGATTTTATTAGCTCACTATTTTTAAAGATACACATGCTTTCTGTAAAACTTAAGAAAATTGTCAAAAGTTAGGATCAATTTCAAAAAGAAACATATGCCTTTAAATCTCATTCTTGTCATTGAAATCTTTGATTGTTGGGGAATAGATTTCATGGGTCCATTTCCACCATCATTTGGATTTTTATATATTTTAGTTGCAGTCGATTATGTCTCAAAATGGGTTAAGGCGATTCATTATCGAAACAATGATCACAAAACTATGATTAAATTTTTAAAAGAAAATATTTTAAGTCGATTTGGAATCCCTCTGGCCATTATAAGTGATGAAGGTAAATAGTTTTGAAACAGGTCTTTTGAGTCCTTAATAAAAAAGCATGGAGTTACACATAAAGTTTCCACCTCCTATCACCCTCAGACAGATGGTCAAATTGAACTAGCGAATAGGGAAATCAAATAAATTTTGGAAAAAATGGTTAACCCAAATCGCAAAGATTGGTCTCTTCGACTGACTGATGCACTTTAGGCATACCGAAAAGCTTTTAAAACCTCTTTGGGAATGTCTCACAAACGTCTAGTTTATGGAAAATCTTGTCATTTGCTTGTAGAACATGAGCATAAGGCATATTGGGCTATTAAAGCATTCAATTCAAACCTTGAAAATCACAGTTATGAACGTAAACTGCAATTAAATGAACTTGAAGAGTTAAGGAATAATTCATATGAGAATGCGAAAATTCTAAAGCTAAAATTAAGGCTTTTCATGATAGTCGAACTTCACTGAAAATATTTGAAATTGGTCAAAATGTTTTGCTTTATAATTCTCATCTTCATTGAAATCCAAATGGAGTGGCCTATTTATTGTAAAGCACGTTTATCCATATGAGGCTATTTACATTGAGAATCCTAGGATGGTGTTGTATTTACAGTGTATGTGTTGGACAATTATGACCCATAACATCACTATTTGTACAGATCATGGTGTTGTACAAATTAACTATGTGACAAAGGAAATTACTTTTTTATCATTTGTAATTAGATTACCAAGATATATAAATGATAAAATGTCCTTATGATTAGTTCCGGATTGAGATGATATAAGACAGTATCAATCCACGAAGGTTTAATCATTAAATATCCCTAGTCGTAGTATTATCGAGATTGGACATCGATAATGTGGAATAGACTAGTATTACACTTGTGCGCGTTGTGGGAGCATAACAACATAGTTCTCATATATTTTGGTATAGGATACTCATGCAAGTGTAATAGGAGGTTGTGTTTACCGATGGTACGGAAACAGCTTCTCTCTGGATAGACCCCTCGGAATTTCATTAGTAGTATGACTATGTGTCTATGGAAGTCCGAATAAGGGTAGATGTATTTGGTCTTAACCTGAGACTTGCACCGTTAATACTTGCGACAATCAATATACTTTGGTTTTGGTCATCCGGGACTTTAACAGGTTCTGTGTAAGCCTCTTCTGGGTATATTGAGAATCATAGTGTATTGGGTGTGATGTCAAGATGGAAGTATCACTCCAGTCATAGTGGAGATGATGATCACATAGGATACGGAACTGGTACTCTTTTATGCTGCAGCTATCGGGATATTATGACTAGGTCATGTTCATCCAATTATAGAGACTAGTTACCAGAGATCCGATATGTGCTTCGTACGGGGCAGACGCAATTTCAGCCACAGGCCTAGCACGTGACATCTGATGCTGGATCGAACTACGCAATACTACGTATACTACGCCTGATATAGATCACATATTCCTTTAAGAATATTTCTGGAGAATTGGGAAGGCACGGTGCTTTGCTAGAAGCCAACCATGTCTTGTAAATCGGTAAAAACGTAGTACTATGTACGTACGTGTTCGGATAGTCCGACAACCGGATTTACTGGCAACATATCCGGGGATCTCATGGGTCGCTTCCCGAAGATTCACCGATGATGTATGACTCACACTTTATTAATCTGGGATTAATTATAAGAGAGAGAAAATTAATCTGGGATTAATTACAGAGATATTTTATCTGGGATAAAATATTATTTAACGAGAGAGAACGATTAATTTGGAATTAATCGATAAAATAATATATTCGATTTATTATACGAAATTGGATTTCGACGCGGAATTAAAATTAGCTTTTAATTCGGGCGAACGAGTTAATTTAGAATTAATTCGCTAGCGACGTGAATAGTAATTTTGCTAGGCACAATTATTTAATTAAATTTGATTTAATTACGTCGCAACGGAAAATTCGTTAATTCGGAATTAGCAAACCCGAGCCCGGGAGTGTTTGCAGGCCTACTCGCATTTCGAATTCAAGTGCAGCCCACAAGTCACATCAAGCGTCAAAACATTAGTCATTCAATTGGTAGATGTCACATCAACTTTGAGTGATGTGATGTTTGTCACATTTTTGGTGATGGAAGTGGTTGAGAGCATTTATTACTCTTTTCCCTCCAAATTGTTTTTTGGAAAAACATATACCAAAAGGGTTTTGACTTTGGTAATAACTTGGTAATTTGTTTTAGAAACAACCAACTCACTCTCTCTCTCTCTCACACTCTCGGCCTTGGGCCATTTTCTCTCTAAAATTGTTCTCTTTGCCGAGAATAAAGAAGAAGAATAGGAAGATTTGTGGCAAATTTTCCAAAGTGCTATCACACATATGGAGTCTTACGAAGGTGATAGGGAAACCCACCCATGGGCATGGAATCCTTAACCAAAGCTTGGAGCTTGAAGATTCAACTTGGAGCACAAAAACAAGCAATTGTCGTGAGCACCTTGGAGGAGGAAAAAGTTTTGTGTTCGACGCATCGCAAAGCCGATCTTTGTAAGTATGATTCCGCCATACTTCTTATTGTATTCACACATGTTTCATTGTTTAAATTGATCTTGGTACTAACCTAGAAACCGAACAGTATGGACAACTCTGAAACTATTTTTGGATTGTTCAAATTTTCAAGAATCTCTTTTCCTTTCAAACCGAGTGTATTGTGATTGATGTATTTTCTTTTCTTTTTTTATATTTGTCTAATTTCTATTTTTCTTGAGTTTTACAACATTTTTTTCCTCTTTTTTTTAAAAAAAAATCTTACATCCCGGTTAAACAGCAGATAATAGTATTCCATGACTCTAAGTCGGTTTTTTCAGTTTCCTAAAATTACTAACACCATACAATCAAGGCATGGAAGAAAATCTCGCCAAACTTCATAATCATTTTCCTTCTTTCCCCCGAAATGCTCTAATGAAAAATTTACAAAGCATGCACCAAAAAAATTAGACTTCTCATGATCATTGGTATTCCTAGTGATATTCTTTGGGTAATTGAAGCAAGGTGAGTCATCTGACTCTTTCATTTCTTACATATCTGGTTTAGGGAAAAGCACATATGCTACGAAATGAAGAGCTAAATAATTAGGTGTTTGTTATAAATGTGCACACTGATGTGCAACACTCGTTGTCATTATATAGGAATGGTGTCTGATAATCGCAAAGATAAAATTCAGTTCATTAGAGATGAATTGAGTAAGAAGTCTTTAGATGATATATCGTTGAATCTTGAGACACATCCTAGTGGACATGTTCATCGAGTGATTCGCAATTTGCATACACAATTTCAAAAAGAAAGACAACAATATAGTCTCGGGAATATGACTTTAAAAGACCCAGTTTGCCAATTTATAATAAAATTAGATGGGAAACATATCATTGACCTATAGAGGGTGTTCAAGACGTTTCTGGACGTAAAACCAGAGGAAGATGTGAGCCACAATCACAACTACCAATATATATTATTTCAATTTATTACTTTGATTTCCTTTACTTTAAATTACTATTTTGATTTATTTTAATTTACTGTTTTGATTTCCTTTACTTTTTCCGATAGTATTTAAACTTTTTGACTTTCACGATCTATTTTATTATTCATCTGACAATTAACATTTTGCAGGTACTGGTGCTTTTATTACTCTCCCTTTTTCAGGACCCATAAATATAGCTCATCATTTCTCTCTTCGACATATCCAAATAAGAGAGAGAGCAAAAATGGAGAAAACTTCAAGATGATGAGTCATTAATTTCTGCATATTTTGTGGAACTAGCTCTGGACTAAATCAAAATTTTTTAAGGATGTAAAATAATTGGGTAGAGTTATGGCGGAAAGAAACATGCACTTAGTATATGGCGGTGGCAATCTTAGATTTATGGGATGTGTTTCAAAGGCTGTGCAAAAAGGTGGCAGTCAAGTTTTGGGGATCATTTCAAAACATTTAGTAGACGAAAACCTCATTAGAAAATCAAATGGAGAAGAATACATTGTCTCAGGTATGTCTGAAAGACTTACTGAAATGATTAATCATGCTAACACTTTTATTGTTTTACCAGGTGGGCTGGGAACGTTGGAAGAAATATTCACAGTTGTGTCATGGGCGAACTTGAACATTCACCGAAAACTCATTGGACTACTTAATGTTGATCACTTTTTCGATTTTCTTTTTGTATTTCTTGAGGATGCCAAAAGACATAGGTTCATTTCAAAATCCGTAAAAGATATTGTCCTAACTGCAAGAAAAACTGATAAATTAATTAACCAACTCTTAGATTGTGAATCAAAAATCGACCCCATTCTTTCCAAGTTGAACTGGTCTGATAACGATCGTGGCAAGAAGCGTAGAGTAGACTTAAATCTTAATCTATAATTTTATTCTTTTTCTTTTAAATAGTCGTAGATTATTGTCAATTCTACACTAAGCAGGTGATACCTTCTAAACTCTACTTCTTCTTATTTAGACATTGGGGACAATGTCTTAATTTGGTTGGGGGAGGGTATAGTTGACTAGATAGTTTTCATTTTTATATTTCATTATTATTTTTCTTCTAAAAAAAATATTTTCGTTTTTGTGTTGTTATTTTATTTTAAAAAAATTATGTTATTTTTCCTTTGTTGTTATTTTGTATAAAAAAATATATTTATGTTGATTTTCTTTTGTGTTTTTATTTAAAAAAAAAACTACACACAAACCACCAATAAATTTTTGACTAATCAAGTGAAATTATTGTTCAGAGATGGCAATGTAAGGAGTTTTCGCTCCTGAGACACATCTCAATGTAATTCGTAACAAGTTATTTTTGCTCATTTCTTTTTGAATCATTTAAATTTGTGAATGCTATATAATATTGTTTAAATTTGATGTTCATATGCTCATTTGACAGGTATTATCAACATACATTGTAACATATGATCATGGGTTGTGAGTGAAAATTTTGTAATATTGAATTCTCTAGTTTGTTGGAGGTAACACCTAAATACAATGGAATTTATATTTTTATTCAAAAAAACTAACCATGCTTTTACTTAGCAACCGAATATCTTGGCTTAACAAGAAGTGATTGTTCGCGTAAAATGGTTGAGCTTAAGTTTGTTTTATAAAAATGATAATAATTAAGCTTTTACTTAGTAACCGAATATCTTGCCTCAGTAAGCAGTGATTGTTCGCGTAAAACAGTAGAGCTTGAGTTTGTAAGAAAAAAATATGTGTGTGAATAAGTTTGATTTCGTAGCCTTCTAACTCGAGCAATTAAATCCATAAGGGTGTTTTAACACTTATTTCCCTAAGACCAACTGGTACGGGAGTCACTAGCCAAAAGTTCATTACATGGGTTAAAGAGAAAGCTTAAGGAAATCAGACAGTTCTTTTCTTTAACATCTGATATCCAAGCAATTAAGTCTGTAGGGGTATTGTAACACCTAGTGTCCTAAAGTCAACTGGTTTGGGAGTCACTGGCCCAAAGCTCGCTACAAAGATTGAAGATGTATTATTATTTATTAAAAAACTATTTTTGTATTTATAAATAAATTTTCACTGCCAAAAATGTGTGAATTTTGATATAACTTTAGGAAAAAATATTACTCTCTTTTCAACAAGACCTTGATTATTGTGGGCATAATGAATTGATTGATACTTTCTCTTATGGGTGAATAGAAGAAGGGTAAAAAGTATATGAGAATTTGCTTATTTGATAATTTAGAAAGAAACGAAATAATTACTAACTTGGATAAAAAATTATCTTTTTAGTTTTCGCTCAAATTACTAGAGACTGTAATACGCTTGTTGGGTGGTGTGATGGACACTAAAAAATATACATTTATTAAAAAGAAAAATAATCAGTTTACACTTATAGTTTTATTAATTCCCTTAATTTAACACATCTGTGAAATGATATTTAAATTTATGTTTTATATATTTTTATTGTGATTTTTATTTAGGTGAAATAATAATTTGAATGCATAACTAGAAAAATATATGTGACATTTAGATTTTGGATGTCAGAAACTTAAAAGAGCGTTCTAACAGTGTATAATTTTGGAAATTCCAACTTTGCACAATTTTTGTATTTCAGTCATAACTGTTTACTCTGATATCGGATTGAGGTAATTCCAGTTACATATGAAAGAATACTCAAATATCTACAAATTTTCTCATTATAGTTATGTGATTTTCAAGGTAAGATATTATTTTGGATGCTCAACAGAAAAATGGATATGAAAATTTACCCTTTGTGTTTGTAAATGATAATTTGGCCTTTGTAAATCGGCCATTCATTTTTACGATGGATGCTTAACCTATAAATAGGTGCTTAGCTTCCTCCATAGAATTCTCTCTGAGATTTTGTGAAGGGTCGTAGCTCTTATGTGTTTTATTTTCGAAGCTTTCTTGTAATTTCTTTTTCTTTCACTTATAAAATTATGTGTAGTTTTATTCAATTATGAGTAGTTAATTTCGTTCTGCTGTGATAAAGGGTGAAGCTTTTAATATTAAAATATAAATTAACATCACTTATATTATAATATATAAATTATAATCTAATGATTAATATTTAATTTAAATCTGGATTAATTATTGACAAACTTTGTTACCACCTATATGGCTGGTTTTATTTATTTGGCATAATTGAGTACCTAACTCGACTTGTTATAGACAAATGTTATCACTGCCTTTATGACTCATTTTATATGTTTTGGAATAATTAATTCCTGAAATAAATTAATTGGGTAATAATGATAATTTATATATTATAGAAAGTGAGATTTCTAAATTTGAAATATTAAATATAGATCCTCTAACCCCAGTATCTTATTTTATTATTGCAGTCCAATTTAAAAATTTCCAAACACTTCAAATAATTCAATATTTTTCTTTTCACTCAAATTATTATTTTATCCTATTAAATCTATTCCATGTGGATCGACCCCGGACTTACCGAGTTATTTTATTACTCTGACACACTTATTCTTGAGAGTAAAGAATCACTTTATGAGTGTGTTAGTAATCATAAGCATGAACCATCCCTAATTATCATCAACAACACAAAATAAAATCCCCCAACTATCCATAATATTCGGCCCCCGCACACTTTAACAACATATGAAATTCTTCAACACAAATCAATGTAAACTCATGCCAGATCATGATTCTAAGCATAATCCATCATCAAATATGCTTAATATCATCTAAAAAACACAAAAAGAAAAAACACTCAATAAGTCTTACAGTCGGCCAATGGCCTAATTTTTTTTTTTTTTGGGAAAATTAGGCAACTCATAAAAATAATGTTTAATCCATGTCAAAACTATCATGAAATGCATGAATATGCATGCTTTCAAGTCAATTAGAGCTAAAATGTTAAAAAATATATATTAAATTCTAGGGTTCTAGAACTACGAATTAGGGAAAATAAAAATGCAAATTTGAACTAAAAATGAAGAGAAGATGAAGTTGTAGAAGCTTACTTGTATGAGAAAAGTATGAAATCATCACTTATTTCATAAAAAATGACATGAAGAAAGGCAATTGACAGAGAGTTTGTGTTTGCTACATACGTGTATTTTAGAAGAAAAAGATGGATAAATAATGATATATTTATAAAAAGAAGGGGTTGATTTTTGTTTCTAAATAAGTGGCTAAGATGATGACACATCACAATTTTGATTTAAAATCATAGGTTACTATTCATCTGAAAAAAGAATTATATTTTTGACTTTATTCTGGCTCGAATATGGTAAAACACTCAACATGAAATTTGTATGTCTCGACCTAAGCGTTTCAATAGTGTAAAGATCATAAAAATTGGACATCGTATGTAATTGTTACGGCCAAATTACTAAATGGTTGTCTGAGACTCTATTAAGTTAAAAAGAAAGGATTGAAACTGAAAATTTATCCTGAATCTCTGATCGAGATTTTTAAGATATGAACGCAATTTATACATGATTATATGATTAATAACATGTCATGCATGATGATTTACTGTATCAGACAAGTTATGATTGACCATGGTGTTACAAAATTACATTATATTCATATTAGCTATTGAAATTACAAATGATTTTATGCCCAAACTATCGATGAATGTAGACAAATACATGATTAACCTAAATGGAAAGAATCAATTCTAATAAAATTGATTTATTTAGCCAAACATGAAGTATATAGATATATAGTCTAGACACATGAATACGAAAAACCCATAATATACAAATGGTGTTGGGACGGATGTGGAACTCTTAGAGTCGGATCGGTGCCCCGAGCATCGAAAGTGGGTCTAATATGTGGATATCTAGCATAGGTGTATTTTTAAAATATTTTAATGAATATCATATTCCATTACGAGTGTTTAGGGAAAAAACCGAAGTTCGAAAAACCAAAACAAAAGAAATTCGGAAAAACGCACATCGCCCGGGCCAAGCACGATGCTTGCGTAGCTAGCATGCCATTCAAGTGTGCAGCATGCTGATTTATTTATTTTTTTTAGTTTCTTAAAACCTTTAAACACTTTTTAAAATCACCCTAAAATAATTTTAATTTCAAAACCAACCACAACACATGTCATACAACAAACATATATATTCTAAATATATATGCATTTCTTTATCAAAATACAAACCAAAATAAAATCCCATAATAAAATGACTGATGAACAATTCTAGGTCACCCAAATGTGGTCAAGTGATTCTAGAATGGTAACCATAGCTTCAAGCTATTATCTAGAGTTGCAAACTCTAATTTTATGTCTATGTCCAACATATATATTTTGACCTAATCATTTGTAAATTGTGTTTATACTTCCAAAGTATCCATACAGAATTAATTAGTCTAATTTCAACAACAAGCTATGTTATTATGTATCTAATACATAATTCATCACATGATAACTCACTAATGATAACTCATTAATAAAAAACATAGCTTTGGAGAAGATCAAACTTATCTAGCATGGTTGATTCAAAGATCCAATCTACCTCTCCTAGTTGAAATGTTGTGGAGAACTTCCAAAGTTAGCAAGCTTGACTCCAAGATCCAATCTTGATTCCAATGCTAGCAAGCTACACTCCAGGATCCAATATTGATTTCTACTCGTTGAAATATTTTAGAGATCTTCCAAAGCTTCTTTAAACACTTCTCTAACTTAGGCTAATTTCTATAACTCTTTCTTGTTTTTAGCTTTCTCAAGCTTGATTAAAATCTTGCTCAAGCTTGTTATTTATAGAAAATATGAAGTAATTTTTAATTAATAAAAAATCTAATGAATTTTTAGGTGGGCTTAATCTAATTTGTCCAAATATGTATAATTAGGTATGACTAATCACATTTATTGTAACATCCCCGATATGGGAGATGTTACCGGCATGGGATAGCAGTACTAGCCCCATAAGCCTCTGACTAATTACCAATAACTGATAATAATATACTTTTCTTGATTTGACTATACTTTGTATGGGACCTTAGCCCAACTCAAAAACATTGAAAACCAACTCAATATTTATTATTATACTAGATAACAATTGATTTTACAATGACTACTCACATCAAAATTGATACAAGACTCATATTTGACTAAGACTGGACTTTCACTCAAACTATGACTCATACTGGTGGACTCCATCCCTAGTGACCGCATCAGTATCCGTCCTCCCGAGCTCGTCCTCCGAGGAACCTGCAATATACAAAAATTGGAGTGGGGGTTAGACCGCTATACGATCTAAGTGAGTGGACGAAAACTGAAAACTGATGTAAAAACTTTTGGTTTCAAAACCATAATACCAAAAACATCTTTATATGAAATTTTTTTTTTTTTCTGAAAACTGCTTTTGATATGCTGGTTTCTGAAAACTGTTTCTAAAATCTGGTTTCCGAGCTGATTTGTATCTTAAAAACCTTGATGTATAAGGGCATTACGTATCACCGTCCCCCCATACGCCTAACTGTAGCCAGCAGTACAAATCCATGACTTTGGGGCGTTACGTATCACCGTCCCCCAAAGCATGCCACTACTGTCTCTGAATATGGTGGTCTTGGGGCGTTACGTATCGCCGTCCCCCAAGCCACAAACTAGAATTGGGGGTGCGGATCTATGCTACCTCTCAAGCTTTGAATTGGAGTCTAGGTACACGAACCTATGTCGTCATCCTGGCTCCGAAACTAGGATCTAGGGGCATTACGTATCACCGTCCTCCTAATCCTCTACATGTGCACATGTCTATGTTCGTCAATTCCAAGCTGTCTCAAGTTACATACTGGGGTGAGTTTTTACCTCATGCCCCGAAATCACAGTACATGTACTGAAAAATATTTCTTTCTCAAATATACTGAGTAAAATACAACTGATGATAAAATGGCTAACGCCCTAAAGCAGAAAAGTAAATCTCGGTTTATATGAACAATAAATCAATAAACAAAATCAACTTTAAGAGAGAAGTGTCCACTCACTGTTTTTGGAATCGGGCTGGTACTGGATTTATTAAAGAAAAGAGTTACGATACCAGAGGATAATCTAGGATCGAGAACTTGATTAGTATATATAGTAAAATAAATCTTAATATCTAACTAAGTTTCATGATACATTCATAGGTTTTACATACGAGGCTTGTCAAAATCATACTTTGATATAAAATATGTATATAAATTATTACGAGACCACAAGGGTAGTCTCTATCGTGCTAGGGTGGGACTGGGGGTTTAAAACTGATTTAGGGCAGATTATGTGTCTCACGTCGCGACGCAAGAAGGACTGCGTGTCGCGACGTGCAACGCCCAATTTCCAGTCCTCATTTTATTCTTGCCTCGCGACGCGCAGTCCTTCTTGCATCGCGATGCGTCCTGGGTTTCCAGGATTCCACTTTTCTTCTCTAAATTCATCCAAAACTCAAAACATCCAAATCCATTCTATATCCACACTTCCAAACCAAAAACCAACATACAATACATCATCTTATACTTCATTCTACATGCATTAACCATCAATTTATCCACAATTTAACCTTTAATTCACTCCACCCACTTTACCAATTTACACCCAATTTTTATCAAATGAAGTTTACCAACTTTTCTATTGACTCAAAACTAAAAGAGTCACTCATTCATCATCATACTTATGCTCACAACACCATACAAGTATCAATCATCAAACTCACCACTTTTAAAGAAATGGGTCATGGATTTCTTACCTTTTTCCTCTCGATTTTCTTTACTCTCTGAACTCTCCAAGGGCCAAACAAACCAAGGGGAAGAACCAAAGACGCCTACTTATTTCTTTATTTGTTACCAGATTTGGTAACAACAAGGAACTCGGTCGGAGATCTGATAACTGCATAATAAGGTGGACGTAGGAGATTCAAACCTATAGCTTTATCCCCTCTATTGCTCTCCCACAACCCCATTTTTACGGTTTAGGCTGCTCCCATTTCGCTCGTCACTAATACGGGAATCACTTTTGCTTTCTTTTCCTCTGGGTACTAAGATGTTTCAGTTCGCCAGGTTGTCTCTTGCTTGCCCATGGATTCAGCAGCAGTCTGAAAGGTTAACCTATTCGGAAATCTCCGGATCTACGCTTATTTTCAACTCCCCAAAGTATTTCGTCGCTTGCCTTCTTGTTCATCTACTGTTACTAGTATTATGAGGCCGCTGCTTCCATTGTAGGCTAAGTCCACCTCCCTTGGCGTTTCCCTCTCCTTTGCATAGGGGCTTTTTATTGCCCTTCTTAGCAAGCATCCCCACAGTATGGAAATGATTATTTCCTCCTCCAGTTTTTTCACTTGGGTGGAGTCTCGATAGATGCCTTTAGTTCATTCATAATAACCGACAATGTAGGTGATTGAGTTGGAAACTTTAACATGGAGCTAAACCTCCCCGAAAATGCTCGTTCCGAAGTCGTTGGGGGGAAAAAGAAAATTCTTGATTGTAGTAAGTTTATGGCAGGGTTCAACAAGCAATCGATATTTCACGATCAAGGGTGTAGTATTATTTGTAGTAGTTATCCTTGTGCTGGGAGGAGTGAGGGAATAAGAGCTATAAAATGTGAGATCTCACTAGCAAGGAACGGGGAAAAGCAGCCATGGAATACAGAGTGTTGAAAGGGAAGGAAAAAGGGAAAGAAATTACATAAGAGAAGAATTGTCTGCTCATTCTCCTAATAAAAAGGGGAAACACCGAAAGGAAGAAGACGATAAGCCGACAAGCCCTCTTACGTGGCAGGCGCACGTTAGCGGTGTATTTTAGCAACTGCGCATTTTAGAAAAATTCTCAGAATATGACACGTGTCTCAGTGCATTTTAGCAGGATTCCGGTGCACGTTAGCGGTCACGACGCAAGCTGCGTATTGTGACGCCTAAATTTACCATTTTACCCTTTTGTCCATTTTTTTCTCTATTTTAGCCCTGAATTACTTCCAATGCTTTCTAAACTTTATTTATCTGTAAAACAACACAAAACATATCAAAACATGCATCAAACCTGAGAAACTAAACAAGATATTAGGTAAAAGAGGCGGTAAATATTAATATATTTTCCGCTCATCACACCCCCAAACCTAACATTTTGCTAGTCCTCCAGCAAAACAACAAAATAAAATACAAAAAATAATTAAAATTAAATTAAGCCATTTTCGTAGGGATCACGGTTGCATTTAGCATATGCAACAAGCCTTTAAACCCCTAGGTGTCCCTAGTGGACGAGTTGTAGTCTCGTGAGGGTTTACAACAACGATACCCACAAACGTTTGATAAAAGTAAAAATATAGTAAAACTAATGCACACAAAAGCAAAAATACAAGAGAAAAGAGAATAAAGTAGTTAGTGACTAAACAGGTGAAACTTCTTATCCAAGTTAATAGTTGTTTTCTTTCTTTCTAAATTACCGAATAAGTAAATTCTCCGATTATTTTTACCATTCTCCATATACACAACCAACAAAATATTAATCAACTCATTTTGCCCACAATAGTCACAAGTGTATTTGAAAAGAGAGTAATATTTTTGTCCTAAAGTTTTATCAGAATTCACACCTTCTTTTAGCAATGGAATATTTTTTTTCTGATTTTTCTGATTTTTTTTATTTTATTAATTTTTTTTATTTATATACAATATCTTCCATCTATGTAGCGAGCTTTGAGCCAGTGACTCCCAAACCAGTTGGTTTTAGGGCACTAGGTGTTAAGACACCCTTACAGACTTAATAACTCGGATCTCAGACGTTTTCTTATACACATTTTTTTTCTTTTTTTCATCCTATCACTTTTTTAGATGATTCCTCCAATTAAACTAGAGCACTGGATATTACAAACTCGTCAATTACTTCTCATGTCCGTATGTTACCATGCAAGTTGATAATACTTGTCAACTGAGCATATGAAGATCTATTTTAGTCAGTATTATGGAGAATTCACAAATTAAATAATTCAAAAGAAAATAAACAAAAATTAGCTTCTTTCGAAATAGGTTGAGATATGTCTCAGGAGTGGAAATTCCTTACACAGCTATCTCACACCAATTTCACATGAATAATCAAATTAAAAACACAAAAACAAAATATTTTTTCAATTTTTTTAAAACTTTTTAAGTTTTTTTTTTTTTTAATTTTTCAAAAATTTTGGACTGAAAATCAAATAAAAACAAGATACTTGTCAACTATTCTCCTCCCCCAAACCTAAATTAGACATTGTCCCCAATGTCTTAAAGAGTAGAAGATAAGTTTAGAAGATAGTACCTGGTTAGCTGAAATTCTACATCTCAAAAGAAAATTAAAGGTTAAGATCCAGATTTATCCGACACTTCTTACCACGATCATTATCAAACCAGTTTATCTTGGAAATGATAGGGTCAATTTGTGGTTCAAAGGCTAAGATTTGGTCAATTACATCATTGGCAGTTCTGGCAGTGAGGAAGAGTTCTTTTACAGGTTTTGACACGAACCCATTTCTCCGGGCATCATCAAAAAACACACAAAGAAAATCATAAAATCCATCAGTGTTAAACAGTCCAATCGGTTTCTGATGTATGTTTAAATTCGCCCAAGATAGTACTGTAAAGATTTCCTCCATCGTACCCAAGCCACCTGGCAAAGTAATAAAAGCATCAGCACGATTAATCATTTCCACTAGTCGCTCGAACATACTTGGCACAATAAGTTCCTCTCCATTTGATGGTTCTATAAGATTCGCCTCTGCTAAAGGTTTTGGGATGATTCCCAAGACTTGACTGCCTCATTCTTGTACAACCTTTGAAACAATCCCTATTAGTCCAAGATTGCCACCACCATATACTAAGTGCATATTCCTTTCAGCTATGACTCGACCCAATTCATGTTCTGCCGCTACGTATTGTGGCTTATTACCAACACTAGTACCGCAAAACACACAAATGTTTTCAACTCATCTTCTTAAAGTTGCTTCTATTTTTTATGTATTTCTTTCTCAAATCTAGATGCCTTCAAAAGTGCAATGATGAGTTGAATTTATAGAACCTGAAAAAGGGTGAGTAATAATAGCACTAGTATCTTCCAAAGGAAGATTATTAGCTAATCAATAAATCTTGAAAGGTCAAAAAGTCCGGATCCTGTCGGCGAAAATAAAGATAATTACAACAGAAAAGTAAATCAAAGTAATTATTAAGGCAACAGAATTGTGTACGTAATACGCCACTCGCTTAGTATAAATTCATCAGGATGCGTCTCAAGAATTCATTCCTTACTCAGCCATCCCTAATGAATTAGCTCTCATTTTTGTGATTGCCAAACACCATTCCTTCTGTCTTGTTTTGCCTTAAATGCTCCGTTTTTGCCTTTCCCTACAAAACTAATATACAAAATTAAAAACTCTACAATATGTATACACAAAATATGAAAATAGATATTACAACAAATTGCATGGGTTGCCTCCCTATTAGCGCTAAATTTTTCTTCTTCAGCCAGACGTGACTGAAATCCATCTGTCAATGAGGTTTCAACATGATTTTGGATTTTCGATTAAAGACAATCACATGAGCGTTGCTTTTGAAGGGTATCTTCCAACGGTAAAATGGCAAAAAGAATTTTGTCTCATTCAGTGCTTGTGCCATCTTCTTAATCTTTGTCACTCCAGTGGTTCATGAAAAGAAAGAAAGAAAACTATGAGGTCTCGTATGGTGCCTGACTTGGAATGGGAGTTCCATTCTGCCAAGCTTCTAGGCGATATCTTTGATTTGTACTCCCTAAAACAATGATGTTTCTCCTGAATGCATGAGATCTTCAATATGGTCAGAAATTTGCTCCTCTATTTTCTCTACTTCTTGCTCCACCTTTTCTTCACAGATGTATTTTAGGATTTCTTTGTTTAGCTCTTAATCTATCATCTATGAAATACATGCTTCATAAGTGTCAACTTGAGGATGGAAAGATGTATCTGATTTTAGGTCTTCATCCTCTGTGGTTGATATGACTGGCTTAGGTAGCTCTTCTTCAAACATTTGTGCCATGGATGCTCCAAGATCTTCATTTTGAAGATGGAAAGTTTGATCCTCCTTTGTTGGTGCATTTGGTACAAACAGCTCAGCTTATTCATCCTCGTCAGAGTCAGAATAATAAAAATCAAACAGAGACTTCATTGGTTTGGGTTCCTGAATTGATACCTCTGGTTCTTGATACTGCTCAGCCTCTTCCTCTGTTAAGGTGTCATTGTGAAACTCTGGGTACTCGAAGGCTTCATCAGTTTCATCTGAAAATATTTAGTGAGGTATGTAGCTCTGGTTTTCTGTTAATTGTCTCGTTTGATATGTCAGTCTCTGAATGGATGATGATTGTCTCTGAATACTTTCGAATTGATTCTGGAATGTTTTAAGCATTATATCCAACTTTTCGTCTTGTTTCTTGAATCAATATTTGAGCATGTCAATTATCTGATCTTCCTCTGATGGTTCTAGTTCTTGATGAAGATCGTAGGTGGATGGTGGATAAGATAGTGAATAAGGTTCAGTGAAATATGTTAGTTCTTCGTACCTTGAAGGATTCTGATAATTCCGCCACTCTGAAAGGTATATATATTGATTGCTTGGGTGGTTACCATTGCATATCTCACATCTCCCCATTGCATTCTGTTGAGCAAATGTAGTATTGCTTGACATCCAGTGATAATTGTTGGACTGGACAATAGGCCTCAGAAAATCGGACTGTTGCTCTCTGATTTGGCGTGTATCTTCTTCTAGTAAAGATTGTAATCTTTCTATCTCCCAATAAAGATCCATGTCAACTACCTGAAAAATAAAAGAAGGAATTAAAAATTACAGATAAAAAGAAAATTTAGATACAAGTAAATTAGATAGCTTCAAAATTAATAACTCAAGAAAAATAAGTCCCCGGCAACGGCGCCAAAAGCTTGACTGGCGCCAAAAATAAGTCCCCGGAAACGTAAGCGTCGTATCGTTCAAGTAGTATAAAAATATCGATCCCACGAGGACTTAATTCCTACTATTGTTATTAATGATTGATACTAATTAAGGGAGAAGAGAATGATTGTTTTTGGTTGGTTGAATGTGGATTTTCTGAACAAATAAATAAATAAAAACACAAAAGAAAATACTAAAGAAAATAAGAAAAGACTCAAATATCTAGGGTTTTGATTCCACACAATATTATTCTAATGATGAATTGATTCTCTTATATATGTGTAATAAATTAGTTTGCTAACCTGGAACACGAAGATATGCAAAAGCCTCTGTCGATGGTCAGATGCAAACATCCAAATAACCAAATTAATCATATGTCTATGTTAACCATGTTACCTGAATTCATTAAGTTCAATTTCCAATTGTGGTTACCCCCGCCCGACAGGTATATGTCTATCTTGTAAGGAAATCTATTAAAGAGTCATATTTCCCAATGAAGATCGTGAGCTATGGAATTTAAGGCTGAAACCTAAAATCTCTTTGTCAAGTTCATTTTAAGTTTACCACATCAATCTTATTGGTGATCAAGCAACAATAAGAATTAAGCTTAAGATTCAATAAACAAACTAAAGAATTACCCATATATAATTACATCAATTATTAAGTATGTGAATATTGTGTTTTATCACTTCCCTAGATTAAAAAGACAATACTGGGGTTAGAGGATCCACATTTAATACTTCATATCTAGGAATCTTACTTATTATAATATATAAATTATTTTCTGTTCTGCTTTCTCAGGAATTAATAATATTAAACATTTAAAACCAGCCATATAGGCGGTAATCCATTTAGTCCAACTACACCAGCCATATATGCGGTAATTATCTGTCACATAAAGACCGACCATATAGGCTGTAAAATAATTTATATTTAAACCGACCATATAGGCGGTAATAAAGTCTGTCATTAATTAATCAGGTTAAATTATAATTTATAAATTATAATTAAGTGAGATTGACCTAGTTAATCATATTAAATGTTTCACCATTTACCCTAGAAAAATTTAACTACAAAACATAAAAGTAAATAAAAAAAATATTAAAATTAAAATTAAAAATAAAAACACATAATTTAAATATTACAATAATTTACAAAATAGATGCAATCCTTAAAAGTCTATATATACCCTAAGGAAAGCACAGACGAAATGAACTGAAGTTGGCCTGAATTTATAGGAAATCTGAATTGCAACGCGTCGCGACGCGCCAAGGACACGGTTTGACTGTTGACTGCTGACGTGGCATGCATATTTTATCGGCTCAATGAAATTGTGACACATGGCGTGCATTATGATTCGGTCCACTAAAATGCTGACACGTGGCAAATGATGATTGGCGGTTGGTGACGTGGCGACACATCGCACGTTGACTCGGATTATAGCTGACTTGGCCAACACGTGGCTGACACGTAGATGACATGTGGCTAACACGTGGCACTCGGTTAATGCGGTCTAATAAGATGATGACACGTGGCACACAGAATGTCGACACCATATGAATGTGACACGCGGCACAGCGCATGTTAGTAGATCTTTTGTGATGATAACACGTGGCAAGCGCACGTTAGCGGTGCATTTTAGCAACTGCGCATTTTAGCAAAATTCTCAGAATGTGACACGTGTCTCTGTGCATTTTATCAGGATTCCAACTCACGTTAGCGGTCGCAACGCCCAAATTTACCATTTTGGCATTTTGTCCATTTTTTTCTCTATTTTAGCCCTGAATTGCTTCAAATGCCTCCCAAACTTTATTTATCTGCAAAACATATCAAAACATTCCTCAAACACGAGAAACTAAACAAAATATTAGGTAAATAGGCGGTAAATATTAATATATTTTCCGCTCATCAACAGGCTCAACTTATTGTGACTTCAAACTCTTTGGGTTCATGCTGCTTATCTATATCTTTTTCTAACTCATCCATTTGGTTGTCTAGTTATCTCGTAATTCACCTAACATGTCAATTGCTCTTCTTTACTATTCCTCCTCTTTACTAAATTCTAAATTGGGCATATTCCTTCCATAAGGATCTTCAAATACACAATTCTACTTACACTTAAACTTGGTAATGCTATGGTTAAGTGTTTGCACGCTTTCTAGAATTGAGGTTCTGGAAGAAGGGTTATCATTGGTTCTTCAGGGACCTAGTCTACTACTCCATCTTTTAAAATTCATTACTCTTTATTGATCTCTCCGAGGTCTTTATTTATCTTACTATCTCTAGACTTCTTTTCTTATTTCACATACTAAGTCTTCTTGTTACTTTAGTTTCCTTCTTGTTACTTTAGTTTCCTTCTTGTTGTCTCCAAATCCTATTCCTCGGCTTTACGTTATACTACTGAGGCTAGTGGTGGTTTGCTTTTCTGGCTATTTCCTAATTCTCTGTTCTTTGCTCTTGCCACCAATCACTACTATGGCACTTTGGTCTATGGTACATACTAGTACCTTCATCACTTTTAAATATCCACATCCTCATGGGTTTGTTCTTTTATACCTCTATAGTTTCCTACTGGCTGATGGGCTGATCCTTAGGTTCTACCGTATTGGTCTATCCTGTGGACTTTTACTAGTGCTACAAATCTTGTGCTGAATTGTCTTATTCTCAGGGCTATATTGGGTTCTCCTTCAAATAACCTCGAATCTCCTTTAATCATTTTCTGGGTAATCTATTTTCTAAATGCTTCCATTTCTGATGATGATATGTCATCGGCTTCTTATAGTTGCCTATATCCAGACTGGTAGGGGCTAGGACTAACGTCCTATGCATTGATGAGTTTCAATATCCTTGTTCTGGTGCTCTGTGTCCTAGTATGGTCTATTTCTCATGTAAGGTAGGTATGAGGTAGACTATATCATGGCAACTTCTTTATCTAGTGTCACTGAGGGGTTCGAAGACTAGATAGTTTGAGATCTTATCTTTATCAAATTTCTGGGGGGTAAAGTAACTAACCATTTCTATTTCTCGCTTGGGGATCTGGATCAGGGTTTTAGTATCTGGAGTTCTCTAAATCCTTGTTGGCATCTAGGTCCATTGGGGCCCTCAAGACTAGCTCCGGGTTTCTAACTTCTGTTATCTCTCTGGCTATTCTTCGTTACTTGGGGAACTCACTATCTATAAGAAGATCTCAAAGGCTATTGGATTCTCTTGGGAAGAATTTACTGAAGAGGAAATGAATCTTACTTCTACTGGGCAATTCTAATACTTGTAAGGGATTTCTCTATTCTCTTTTACTGCTATGGGTTCTTGTGCTTTCTTATTGTTCTGGTTCTATATCTCTTTCTTTCTTATTTCTGGTTACTTAAATATCCTTACTTTTTTCCTTACTTTTCTCTTTCTCTTTCTCTTTTTTTCTTCTTGGATACTTTCTATGGGAATTACAGGTGGGAAGCACTACTAAGACAATAGTATTTTTCGTTATAGACGGACCAACCACATATAACATGCTCTTGGGACGAGATTAGATCCATGGCAGCCGATGCATTCCTTCGTCCCTTCATCAATGTCTGATTTTTTGGAATCAGAAAGATGAAGTAGAAGTAGTACACGCCAATAATAGGCCCTTCGCAGCAAAGACAAATTCGGTCGAATATTTCATGTATGAAGGCAATTACGGGCCAGTTAAAGTACTGAATGAAGAAGAGGATTCGGCCATAGTGGCCAAAAATGACGAGCCGTACATCGCAGATCTGCTAAATGAATTGTTCGCACAAACTTGGCCAACTATAGTGGCCTTCGGAGGGCCAACACATGGCCATGAAACCAGCAATTCAAATGGAGAAGAGTAAACAGAGTAAAGAACAATCGTTTGCGGCCACTAGGGCCAGCATAATAGCCTATGTAACAGAACAGGAAGTTGAAACCGATGCTTAGGCCGCAATTTCAACCTTAAGGGAGAAATTATTAACACATCAAACAGAAGATAGAATAAGAGAGGCATGCAGAGTGGATTGTTTGATGGAAGGAAGTGACAGGAACGAACGACCAAATGAGGAAGAAGAATATGCTCTGAATGGGCGACATAAGGCAAACATTACAAGGATGCAAGACGTTTTGGATAAGGTAAACCTGGGAAGTGAGGACGACAGACGCATCACTTACATCAGCAAGGAGCTAGAGGCGCATGTATGTGAAAAACTAATCCATCTTTTACAAAAATATAAAGATTGTTTTGCTTGGGACTACGATGAAATGTCTGGTTTAGATAAAACTTTAGTAGAACATAGGTTGCCAATTATGCCAAATCATAGGCCATATAAGCAACCCCCCGGAGGTTTGCACCCAATGTTATGTCTGACATTAAAAAAGAAGTCGAACGCCTCTTGAAGGCGAAATTCATTAGAACGACCAGATATGAAGAATGGCTGTCAAATATCGTCCATGTCATGAAAAAGAATGGAAAGTTAAGAATATGTATAGATTTTAGGAATTTAAACTTGGCAACACCAAAAGACCAATACCCTATGCTTACAGTAGATTCCTTAGTGGACTCCACAGCAGGATATCAAATGTATTATTTTATGGATGGGTACGCAGGATATAACCAAATCTACATCACCGAAAATGATATCCATAAAATGGCTTTCAGATGCCCAAGGTCTTTAGGATGTTATGAGTGGGTGGTAATGTCATTCGGCCTAAAAAAACACCGGGGCCACTTACCAATGGGCCATGAATCTAATTTTCCATGACATGATCTGTAATTTTGTAGAGGTTTATCTAGATGACATAGTGGAAAAGTCTATGACCATGGGCGAGCATTTTAACCACTTGACAATGGCTTTTGAACGAATGAGGAAATTAAAATTAAAGTTAAATCCTGCCAAATACGCTTTCGAGGTTTGTGCAGGGAATTTCTTAGGCTTTCTAGTCCACCAGCGGGGAATTGAGATTGATGCCGATAAATCTCGGGCAATTACTGAAGCCAAACCATCCCAGAACAAAAAAAGAGTTGCAAAGGTTCATAGGGCAAGTCAATTTCTTAAGAAGGTCCATTTCTAATTGTGCAGGAAAAACTAAAGTTTTATCGTCTCTGCTAAGGCTAAAGGAAAATGACGAATTTGTCTGGACCGAAGAACATCAAAAAGCCTTCGAGAACCTGAAGAATTATTTATCACAGACGCTGGTGATGGTACCCCTGTGCCAGGACGGCCAATGAAGCTTTACATATCCGCTGAAGAGCAATCCATAGCTGGAATGATTGCACAGGATGACATTACGAATGTCGAAAGAGCCATTTATTATATCAGCAGAAAATTGTTGAAATATGAATGTAATTATTCTCCAATGGAGAAGTTGTGTTTGGCATTGTATTTCATATGTACTAAATTATGTGCCTACCTTAGGCTGACCACTGTGTATTTAATTACGAAAATCAATATAGTAAAGTACTATTGTCCTATTTTGCATCAAAAAGTTAGGTTTTGGTCTCTATCATTGTCAGAATTTGACATACGACATGAACCCCAAAAGGCCGTAAAAAATCAGGCGCTTGCGGATTTCTTAGCTGATCATCTGTGTTTAAGCACCACTAAAGAAATGGGGATGGAAATAGATGAGTACAGTTTAAAGCCATGGACGATGTATTTCGATGGATCTAACACATCAAAAGAAGCATGAATGGTAATAGTCTTAGTCAGTCCGTTGGGAGATCCATTCCGTTTCATAATCAAGTTGGACGAATGTTGCACCAACAATCAAGCCGAATACGAGGCCTTGATATTTGGGTTGGAAATGCTCTTTGATATGAGAATAAAATACGTGTCCATCAAGGGAGATTCGCAACTAGTGATCCAAAAAATGACGGGGGCATTTAAGTGACAGAGTCCGTCAGTCATGGCACTGTCAAATATAGCCAAAGAGCTGCAAGATCAATTTGACTTCGTAGATCCAGAGCACGTCCTAAGGGCGGAGAATTAGATGGCCAATGAATTAGCCCAAGCAGCCTCAGGGTATAAATAGACAAGCATAGATATCATATACAGGAGAGAGGAGGCCAAACCAGCCCTGGTAAGACGGAAGAACGTAATGAACGTCATGGCCACTGAAATCAAAAATCAAAATGATGACGATTGAAGAAAAGAGATCAGAGCATTCTTAAAGCAACCAGAAAATGGGAAAGACCGAAAGCTAAAACTAAAAGCCTTGAAATTTGTGGTATCAGGAGATGTATTGGACAAAAAATGCTAAGATGGTTTGTTATTAAAATATGTAGGGCCATCGGAATCCAAGACTATTATGGCCGAAATACATGAAGGGGTTTGTGGGGCTCACCAGGCCGGGATCAAGATGAGATGGTCGATTATAAGGAGTGGATATTATTGGCCGAAAATGGGTGAATCATGCGTATTGTATGCTAATGGATGCGTTGCTTGTCAGAAGAATGGGTCCATTCAAAGAGCACCAGTGACCGAAATGGTCCATGTTATTAAGCTGTGGCCATTTATGGGATGGGCACTTGATTTAAAAGGGAAAATCTATCCCGCATCTAATAAAAGACACACTTTCATCATCGTCGCCACATACTTCTTCACCAAGTGGGTGGAAGCAATTCAGGTAATAAAGGTTTCTCGGGAACAAATCATCAAGTTCATAAAAGAGCATATTAAAAGAGCATATTATCCATCGATTCGGTATCCCTCAGATATTGATGGTGGATCACGATACCTCTCTGAACGGCGAAAAGATTAAGCGCTTCATGACCGAATACGGGGTCCAGTTAGTAAACACTACTCCATACTACCCCCAGTCAAATGGTCAGGCAGAGTCATCCAACAAAACCCTCAAAGGGTTGATCCGAAAGATGATAACGGACAATGCCAGACAATGGGACGAATGTTTAAGTCAAGCTCTATGGGCTTATAGGACGTCACCCTGAACAAGTACCTTGATCATACCTTTCCAGTTAGTATATGGTCAAGAGGTCGTATTATCGACCGAAATCAATATTAAATCTACAAGGGTGGCATTGCAAAAAGAATTGACAAGGGAAAATTACAGTGAAGCCATTATCCAAAATTTATTAGAATTAGATGATGTCAAGTGCAATATCATCAATCGTTTGGAAGCACAGAAGACAAAGATGGCCAAGGGATATAATTAGAAAGTCGTGGCCGAATCGTTTAGAAAATGGGAGTTAGTATGGAAAACTATATTGCCACTAGGTGCCAAGAATCCTGCACATGGCAAGTGGTCGCCTAATTGGGAAGGCCCATTTGAGGTAGAAAATGTGTTTCCAAACGGGGCCTATCATTTGAAAAATTTGAATGGAGAAATGCATGTCAGAGCGATAAAAGACAAGTACTTGAAAAAGTATGTGCCTTCATTATGGGAACATGAGAATGTGACTTTCTCCGGGTGAAAAATAAGGACAAAATGAAATAAATATAAATAAATAAATATTATAATTTCATTAATATCGGGCTACAATGTCCCAAAAATTACAAGTAAAAGGACGAGTGTATCGTCCTAATAGTGCATGAATACATAATTATCTACTAGCGGAAGGCCATTGAAAGTCCCCAGGCGAGTCCTTCATGGCCGAAAACATTTCCTTAACCGATGCCACTCTTTCTGCATTTCTATATCAGCTGCCGCCAAATCGCTCAAGCTCTTCTCAAAATCAACTTGGGCCAAGTCTTTATATTCGGCCAGGAAAGCGTTCACCTCTGTTATTTGAGAAGCAATGGTCTTTCTCTTGGCTTCTCTCCTCATGCGACTCTCATCAATGAGACGCTGGATATCTTGCAACTGTTGTTCTAAGTCCAGCAGTACCACCTCTTCGATCATCATTTCATCTGTGGTTTCCTGTATAGTTTGGCGGAAAGTGTCAAGGGAATCACAGAGCCTTTCTTTTTTGGACATGGAAGAACGAAGCCCAACCTTTTGACTTTGTATATTTCGATAGCAAATGATAAGGGTTGTAACCTCATTCTGCAGATCTTGAAGGAAGAGCCGGTCTTCCACCAGTATAGGCAAGACAGGAAGACCCAGCAGTCGCTCTAACTCAGAGGAGATATTTTCTAATTTGAGTATGTTCTCTGGCATTGCGGCTTGACCGATCTCCAGAGTAGTGAGAGAAGCATATTGCCTAATAACCTCCCGAAGAGCTTCCAAGTTTGTAGTAGCTCGGGCCAAAGATGGAGAGGGCTGAGATGGAGTAGAGCTAGTCGGTCAAGGCCGTCCAAAATGTCCTAGACCGATTGCAGTAACGGATTGGACACCTGTGCAAACAAAAGGGAATTAGTAAATGAGAACCAAAAGAACGATGAAAGAAAGAGGAAAGGAAAGAGACTTACAGCTTTGGGCTTATGAGTGGAACTGGATGGCTCACCACCAGTTTTCATAGGGACCTCGAGTGGCGATGCAAGTTCTCCTCTAGGAAATTGGGGCGGGAGAACATGAGATGTCGCTCGAAGAGGTGAGGATGAAGGAACCAGAGATTACGGCCGTTCATGAGCGAAATGTTGTTGCATTGAAGGGATATGGGACACTGCCCGTGAAGGTGATGATTGTCGCGGCATGGCTGGTGGCTGGGCCTCTATGGAAGAATCAGAATCGGAAGAGTCAGAAACATAAATAACTTCCATCTCTTCATAAATGTGGTGAATTACATCGTCTTTATACAGAGACTGAGCCTCCTCCAACAACTCCAATTCGGCCAGACTAAATAGTCCGTCTATATCCCTATAACTCCCCATAAACCTCGCAGCAGCCCATCTGCGTATTAAGGGGTAAATCTGTTTGAGATGACGCTAAAGAGGCCGTCATCCGGCCAAGTAGGCTCGTTATCTGGCCGAATAAGCTCATCATTTGGTTCTTGCATAGTAGAGACAAGATCTTCCAATGGGTGATATTCAAATAAGGGATGGTCTCTTGGGATTTCCTCAATAAATGGGCACAAACAGTCTAATACTATACTTGACCCTGTACCTTGAGGATCGGCCCTGGTCGAACGGGTGGAATCAGCTGCTTCATCCCCTTCTGGTGGGTGTTGAACGATTGGAGTATCGGTCGCCTCACCCTCATCTGATGGAAGTTAAACGATCGGGATCTCGGTAGCTTCAACCTCCAAAAAGGATTTTGGATCACTAGAGCTTCAGGCCCCTAAGTTTGAACCGGTTCGAGCATACCGGAAGACGATTCCGTCCTGGATGTCTGCACGAGAAATGAAATCAGCAAAAGAAAAAAAATCAGATTATACCTTAGCCCGACGAAGTATAAGGGGCTGGTCTGAGTTGGAGCTATGGGTTGGAGAAGGCTGTTTTTGTTTAACTCGTTTGGTTTTCTTCAGCCCAGCTTTCTCAATAGGTTTCTTGGACCCAACTGTCTCCGAGGTTTTTTGGGAAAAATGGATGGTGGAAAAAATCAAAACGGAAGGCAAAGAAAATAGTCTCTCACGGCCAGACGGCCAAAAATAATCAAAGTGAGGATGTACCGATGTGCAAGGAGAGAAGGACGCACAAGAAAAAAAAGATAACAAAGAACGAGCTTCAGACAGACATTGTTCAATGTCTGAAAGCGAAAGAACTTTAAAACATTCTGACTGGCTAGAAAGAGAATGAAATAACGGAAAAGGCCATCATTGGATAAGGCCGAATTGGAGGGCATGAAATTAGGAGAATATACCTCCACTCCAGCCTTGCCATTGGCTCCCGTCAAAATATCATGAATCAGATCGCGGCTGCATAAAAACTTACGCCATATGCGATTTCTCGACTCATCCCCCTCTGATTCGGGGAGCTCATGGACAAAAGAGGGGATGTCGCCGAAGGAGAAAGGAAAGAAAGACGGGACTCGGGAAAAAGGTATAAAAATACTTAAAAATAGTGCAAGGAATGAGGGAAGTTGGCCCCAGTTGGGCGAACAAGAGGCCCTGGAAAATAGGCTCTAAGCCAAAGCTGGACGAGCCAAAGAGGGTCAGAGGCGATCGGGGAAGCCCAATACCAAAGATGTTTTTGGAGAACGGCCAAATCCCGGTAAATAGCGGCCAACAAAAAGGAAGCCAAGTCCAAACGACTGCCGTTGGCAAGGTCCAACGAAATAGGGAGATAACCCGCCACGGATTTCTAACTGGGCGCGTAAATGATATATTTACAAAGCCAGTAATGAAGGAAAGTAGTACGCTCTAACACTGAGACCGGACCAGCCGACTCAGAGAACGCAAAAAAAAAAAAAAGAATAAGACGAGAAGGACAAAGAGTCCATTGAATGGGAGAGAAACGAAAGGTAGTGTAAGTAGAAATGGTCGCACCCAAAGGGGTCAACCCGGTTAAAGCACTGATGTCACTGAGAGTGATAGTGAAAGGACCAGAAGGGAAAAGAAAAATGTTATAATCAGAAGACCAGAAAAGCAGTGATGTAGGGAATAGATTTCGGTCAAAATGGGGCAATATCAGCGAAAGCTCAATAAGGGAAAACAAGTCGTGTTCCTCAAGAAAAGTGCAAGTGTTTGCGTGCAACTTCATACACTGAAAATGGGTTTCAAAGGAAGAATCGTGTTTAGTCCAAGTACGGATATGGTTAGATTGAGCAAAAGAAGAGACATTCAAAGGCTCTGAGAAAGGGAGGTTGGAAGTGGAAGGAAATAGCTGAGCCAAATGAGCCGTAGCAATGGCCGCATCATCAACAAAATTGGTCCTATGGAGCACAGCCCATAGTTTTCATCGAGGGTGTGAACGCCAAAGACGCCCACAGAAGAGTCACCTAGAGCAGCTTGGTGATCGCCAAAGGTTGAAATGGCCTTTTTTGAAATGAAAGAAGATGATGCCATTAGTAATGAAATTGAGGGCAAGAAAATGGAAAGTTTTGGAGAAAATGAAGTAGAAAGTAAAGTGATGACAGGAACGAATCAAGCCTTTATATAGAAAAGGTGAAAAGTTCGCCCTAAGACAGATGTCACGGCCCAATTCGGGGAAAGAAAAAGAGCGGGAAATGAAAAGGGCGACGTTCGAGGTGATTTGACATCGAAATGACACGAAAGACGGCGCATTAATTGGTGCCATGATGGTTTTTGATAAGACATATTTCGAAGGTCGCGCATTTATTAGAGCAATGATAGGTTCACATAGGAAATGTAAATGACGGCCGCAAGTGCTGATAAAGGAAAAAAGCAAAGACCAGCAGGCCGAAGCCAGTATCTGACCAATAGATACCATCATAATCTTACCCAAGTTAAGAAATTCGCCTCGATTTCATTTCCCAAATCAATCAAGGTGAATTTGGGGGATAATTGTTGGCGAAGAAAATCACCATAGGACGAACAAGTCAATGAGGGGCGAAAAGAAATGACATGTCAAATGACGAAAAGTAATTAGGACGACCAAAGGAAAAACAGATGAAGAACAACAAAGGGAAAAGCGATCAAGACGATTACCGTGCGAACAGACACGTTGCAGTTAACCCCACGATCTAGTAGTTAGATAGCAGCTCCCCACATTCTGGCAGTTATCACACGCAACTCAGCAGTTGAATGCATGATCCAGCGGTTACGTGCAAGCATGAAATGTGGGAAATGAAGCAAAATCGCTCAAACGGTTGACAAGGCTCTCCATTATAAAAGGCCCAAGTGTTGGAAGAGGAAAAAAAGAACAAAATGAAGACTCATTATGAGCATTTTTTATTTTTATTTCGTAGCTTTGTAATCCATAGATTGTAATTTGTGTACTTGTTCCCCTTAGAGGCTTATTCACTGAATCAAACACTCATTGCTGGGACTTTGTCTCAGGAGGTATGAACCTTACATGCTCATTTGACAAAAAATTTTGCAAACAAGTAGGTATTGTGTTCAATTCCTCAGAGTGATGTAAGTAAATAAAGAATTCACGTAATTACTAGTTTATGGGCCTTATTCTCACAATATTTGGGTCTTGTTTCCACAACATTCAGACATAATTCTATTAGCCTATGGGCCCTATTCTCATCCTATTTTGGGCCTAAATAATGGTGATCTATAAGAGAAAGTTAGTCTTTATAAAAGTGACAGGATCGTTTAGATTCTATTATTCTTTGTAATAATATAATATAATTATAAGGGAGAGATTTAAATTTTCCTTAAAACTTATTAAAAAAATGACTTATATTTTCAATTCTAATGACCAAACCGAATACAAGCTCTCATATTTCGAATATTCAATGGTCAAAATTATTTGAAATTGTTGACAGATGATTTTCGTCCGAGGGGTAGTTTCGAGATAACCCTCCCGAGACAACCTTCTTTCAACGTTGAATTTGTTTGGTTATAGGGAGACCAAAGGCAAATTTGGCGAAAAACAAGACAAACATAAGAAATCGAACAGAGAGTGTTTAACGTGGTTCGGCGGAGCTAATCCAGCCTACATCCACGGGCAAAAAGTGAGGGGTTACTTTTATTACCAAAACCAACTCGGCCGCATGTTTTCACAGATGGCCTAATGAAAACCGAGTTGTTTTGTTTACGGTGTTTACAAGTAGTGTTCTTTTTTGAGATTTCTGCTAACCAACCACCATCCAACCTATACAAACGAGACTACCCTCCCTTTATCTACTAAGAGAGAAGAACATTGTTCCCATATCTTTGTGCCGCCAGCACTGCAATTTTCGACGATTTGACAAGCTCTCTTCCCCATTTGCCATCGTCGAAAGCAAAGTCTACCCTCTAATTCCCTGTCACATCACTCTGCTTTCTCCACTGCCAAACGTAATATATTGTAGCCAACTTGTAAAGTGATCTCAAACGGTGATACACATCAGAAGAAAAAGTCCAAACTACCATACTCACATGTCGGTCGTTAAATGGTCAGCCAGATGATATGCCGAACTATCCAAACTACTCCCGACCTGATCCGGAATACCCGAGCCATCCTTCACGGAGAATGAGGTGAAACAGAACTAAACCGAGCTACCGGGATACCGTGGTCGGTCTTGGCTCTGACGTTGTCGGCCTCTAAGAACTAAATCATGATGTGTCCTCTGGTCGGTCGAATATGGTAAACCGGGCCCAAACACTATGATTGGTCGAGGAGTAACCAATACTCTCAGAACGTTCGTCCTTCCAAAAGAGGAAAATTCCATCTCTGCCCTCGCCGCACAATATAAAATACTTGTCACAAAAAACACCATCAACATTTTTCCCATAGTTCTCGGTATCAATGAGTTAGCGAGTTGATGCCGGGAACTATAAAAAAGATGGTGTGCTGATCAATCAGTTGGTGGTCGGCTCCAAGAGTCACAGAGAAAACTGCATTGGCTATGAATCAGGTCTTCCATGTCATCTTTATGTGCTCGGTCACAGAGAATTCTGATATTTATCCATGGGGAGATGCTCCGTCCCCACGCTGATGATGATCCACTCGATGGGTCGTAACCCGACCCCGATGTGAAGAAACACTTGGCTCTGGGGGAATGTCACCTCCCCAGACCAACAAAGATCCGGCCATGGGGGAATGCCCCGTCCCCATGCCGATGAAAAGCCTATCAGTGGGACGTAACCCGACCCCGAGTTGAAGAAACACTTGGCCTTGGGGGAATGTCACCTCCCTAGACCAACAAAGATCCGGCCATGGGAGAATGTCTCATCCCCATGTCGATGAAAAGCCTCTCGGTGGGACCTAACCTGACCTCGAGTTAAAGAGAAAAATAGCCTCGGCGGAATAAGTCTAGCCCCGAGCAGGTGGAATAAAGCATCGGCGGAACGAATCCAGCCCCGAGTAGGCGGAACAAAGCATCAGTGGAACGAATCCAGCCCCGAGCCGGAACGAACATCGGTCTCGGCGGTACTAAAGCAGACCCGAGCCGCAAAGAACATCGATCTTGGCGGTACTAAAGCAGACCCGAGTCGGAAAGAACATCGATCTCGGCGCTACAAGGGCAGACCCGAGCCGGTGGAACAAATGGTCTCGGCGGTACAAGAGCAGACCCGAGCCATAAAACAAATTAAATCAAATCGGACTCGGCGGTAAGAAAGCAAACTCGAGCCATAAAACAAATCAAATCAAATCGGACTCGGCGGTACGAAAGCAGACCCGAGCCATAAAACAAATCAAATCAATTCAGACTCAGAGGTACGAAAGCAGACCCGAGCTATAAAACAAATCAAATCAAATCGGACTCGGCGGTACGAAAGCAGACCCGAGCCATAAAACAAAACAAATCAAATCGGACTCAGCGGTACGAAAATAGACCCGAGCCATAAAACAAATCAAATCAAATGGGACTCGGCGGTACAAAAGCAGACCCGAGCCATAAAATAAATCAAATCAAATTGGACTGGGCGGTACGAAAGCATACCCGAGCCAGAAAAAACATCCGTCTCGGTGGTACTAAAGTAGACCCGAGCCATAAAACACATGTCGGCCACTATGTGGGCCATAACGAACAAGCATAAACAAATGTTTATTTAAGAAAGTAGAAATCTTACTCACATTCTTAGGATCTATATCTGACAAGATCTCTTCCATGAAGGCGAAGACTGCTTCTCCATTCTGACCTTCTCTTTCATCTTTCTTCATGTTTTATTCCCACATTTTCATTTCTTTCCTGAACCAGTCCTTTAACCTTTCATCGTTCATATTTTCCAGTCTTTCCAACTTCTCCATTATGGCCTTCATGAGGGTCTGGCTCGCCTCCCTATCTTTTCTCATGCTTTCCTCCATTTTTTCCATCCACTTTGTTGTTGAACTCTCTGATGATCTATGGTTCCCGTCTCCCGCCATCGTCTTACTACACAAGCTGCTTTTTGTTCGAGTCCACACAGATGGCGCCAGTTGTTGACAGATGATTTTCGTCCCATGGGTAGTTTCGAGATAACTCTCCCGAGACAACCTTCCTTCAACCTTGAATTTGTTTGGTTATAGAGAGACCAAATGCAAATTTGGCGAAAAACAAGACAAACACAAGAAATCGAACAGAGATTGTTTAACGTGGTTCGCCGGAGCTAATCCAGCCTACATCCACGGGCACAAAGTGAGGGGTTACTTTTATTACCAAAACCAACTTGGCCGACTTGTTTTCACGGATGGCCTAATGAAAACCGAGTTGTTTTGTTTACGGTGTTTACAAGTAGTGTTCTTTTTTGAGATTTCTGCTAACCAACCACCATCCAACCTATACAAATGAGACTACCCTCTCATTATATACTAAGAGAGAATAACATTGTTCCCATATCTTTGTGAAGCCATCACTGCAAGTTTCTGGTGATTTGACAAGCTCTCTTCCCCATCTGCCATCGCCGAAAGCAAAGCCTACTCTCAGATTCCCTGTCACATCACTCTGCTTTCTCCACTGCCACACGTAATATACTGTAGCCAACCTGTAAAGTTCTCACAAACGGTGATACACGTCAAAAGAAAAAGTCCAAACTGCCCTACTCACATGTCGGTCGTCAAGTGGTCGACCAGATGATATGTCGAACTACCCAAACTACTCCCGACCTGATCCGGAATACTCAAGCCATCCTTCATGGAGAATGAGGTGAAACAGAACTAAACCGAGCTACCGGGATACTATGGTCGGTCTCGGCTCTGATGTTGTCGGCCTCCGAGAACTGAATCATGATGTGTCATCTGGTCGGTCGAATCTGGTAAACCGGCCCCAAACACTATGATTGGCCGAGGAGTAACCAATACTCTCAGAACGTTCGTCCTTCCAAAAGATGAAAATTTCATCTCTGCCCTCGCCGCACAGTACAAAATACTTGTCACAAAAAACACCATCAACAGAAGTAAAAAAAAGTTCCAACAAAGCATAGTTCATTTGTATCAAATATATCTCTATTCCCTATTAAAATGACAAGATTACTTGTGTAGTGTTGAATATGATCATTATAATACAATGGTGTTTAATTAACAGTAAAAATTTGCTTGTATAGCTTCCATGCTAACTAAAAGATGCATTTTTTTATGCCAACAGCTATTTTCATTTTTCAAATTTTTTATTTTTTATTTTTATATATTATTAGATTGTAATTTGAGTAGAGTTTTTGGAGATTAAAAAAAATATTTTTTATCTATCGGAAGAAGCTCAAATTTTGAGTGTTTGAGTATAAAGATTTGAAAGTTTGTTAAAGAGTTAAATTGTCCACAATGCCATTATTTTATTTCACAAAATTATTTCATTATTTTAAATATCATAGATTTTAAAAAAAAAAAAAAAAACATTTTCTTGATAAAAGCTATCATTGATAATTAAGACTATGTTTGCATCCGTGGAAATGGATGGAATGGAGTTGAATATAACTTAAAATATTTAAAATTCATTATTTGGATTGATGGATTTGGATGGACGGGAGTGGAAGGGGACGAAAATGAATGTAACCAAAATAGTTATTGAGCCATTAAAAATAAGTCATCCAAATCAGGGATTGATGATGGAACATAACTTTAAAAAAAATAATATTATTTGTGAAGACAAATTTACCCCTTAAAAAATAATATTAAAATATTTATCTTTTTTATTTTTTTAAAAGGATACAATTATCTTTAAAACTTATTTAATTACATTATATTCCATTATTATATATTTATTAAATAATATTCTGAAATATTATATTATAAACCTATTATTTTTTATCAAATAAGATTATGATACGTTACTATACATTTTATTATGTTCCGTTCCATTTCATGGATTACATTTCATTGTAAACCATCATCTTCCATCAATTTAAACATAATGTAAACAATTATTATTATGATTATTTTAAACAAATTTACCTTTTAAAAACTCTACTTAAAAAACTCTTTTTGAGAAGTTATATCTTAAGCGTATATAAGTAAGGGTGGCAATGGATCGGGCTCGAACCGGGCTCTGATAAGCCTGGCTCGAGCCCGACTATTTGAATTTAGGCCCGGGACTGGAAAAAGCCCGACTCGGGCTATTACCGAGCCGGCCCATCCCATCTCGGGCTCGGGCCAGGCTTTACCCGCGCCCAATTTTTTAATATAAAAAATATATATATATATATATATATATATATATATATATATATATATATATATATATAATTTATTATATAAATATATTTTTTATTTATTTTAAGCCCGGGCCCGAGCCAGAGCCGGGCCACTCATTTTAAAGCTCGGCCCGTATTTTTTTCCATGGCCGGGCCCGGACTTTTTTGTCACCCTATATATAAGAGTATTAAAGTCGTTTTACTTAAGTGGGCCAGACCCATTTAATTTAAATATACAAATTAAATCACCATTTCAGAAAATGTAAAGCCTCATGGACCCATATGTTATTAACCAGAAAACCAAGAAACTGCACCATAATTAAAATCGGCCAAAAGAGAAGGCAGAGTTAAGTCAACAAAACGAGTTTATGCCATCAGTTTTGTGGAAGTTTCGACTGCGGGCCACCACATTAAAGCAAATTTTTTCTTCGTTTTATTCTAAAAAAGATACACGGAAACAAGATGACCTATTAGTCTATCGATCAATAAATCATAGCTACGTTAGCAACCACAGGTAATTGTCACACGTGGCAAGAGATACAGGCCTTTCTAAATGCTTCTATTCTTCTATTCCCGCACCTGATATCTCCCCAATGGTGACGTGTCACTCGTCCACCACTCCGTCAACAAAACACAATCAAAACAGTCAAACCTTCATATTAAACCCCAAATCCAATCACAAATATCGTTACCACTCCCCTACCCTTCACCACCACCAAATCACAAACACACCGCCACAATCATCACCGTCCATCCACATCGTCATGATCGGCATGCCACCTACAAATCCTCCAATCAGTGCAACCACAGTTTACGACACGTCATCTAAATCATCACCACCGTCGAATAACAATACCAAACCTCCAGTTGACTTCAGCCCGCCGTTGATCGCCATGGTCGTAGTAGCTGCCATCGCGTTACTAGTCGTCACATACTCCCGCCTCATATCCCGACACCTCGTCCCTCCACTCGTCCGTATATTCCGCCGTTGGAAACGCTGGCGTCGTCGGCGTAACCATCGTTTCTATCTCCCGTCATCTAACGGGGATCCCCTCGAGTCCCCTCGCTTTTATCCTTCCCCGTTCAACCATCCAATCGACTCCTTCCACGTGTACACCCCTTACGGCCTCGACGACTCCGTTATCAAAACCATCCCACTCTCGGTCTTCACAGCCAAAAACAAAACGACGTCGAAGACTTCACAAGACGCCAGAGACTGCGCTGTTTGTTTGTTAGAATTTGAAGAAAACGACTACGTCCGTACACTCCCTGGCTGTTCCCATTCGTTTCACGTGGACTGCATCGATATTTGGCTTAGGTCACACGCTAACTGTCCGTTGTGCCGAGCCGGAATTTTTCCGACGGAGTCTCCGTTTGTTCCGATAATGGCGGCGAGAATCAGGCCGAATCTCGACGATAGTTCGTTGTTGCAACACTTGACTGCTTCTCTCGAGTCTCTATCCGAAATTCAAATGGCGACAACTACCGCCGCTTCAACGAACGGTTCCGAAATCACACCGTGTGTTGATGACGTAGCGGTGGCGATTAACAGTGAGAATTGTAACTCGGAGGAGAGATTCAACGGCCGTGATTTTTTGCTGAAGCGGTCGTATTCATTTGGATTTGAGCGGAGTCTGGCGTCGGAGAGGATGGTGACGGAGGCTGTAACGGCGTCACCGTGGAGGTACAGGAGAGGGAGTTTCTGGAGTAGACGGCCGTCACCGTTTGGCTCCTTGACGAAGTCTAGAGTCTTCTCATTTAGACACAATAGAGGAATTAAATCGCCGTTTTCCAGACGGAGAGGATTTTATCCGTTATCGGAATCGAGCGTGAGATTTACCGGCTCGAGTCGCAGGAGCAAGTCAATGACGAGTCCGATGTTCACTAGATCATCGGCGGCGGCGATTTTTTCGTCCAGTCGGCTAAGGTGTGGGGATCCTGAGGCGTTACTGTCACCGGACAGATTTAACAGAAGGTAAAAGAAAATTGGAAAGAAGATTTTTGAAAATTGTCCGACACGTGAGCGGACGAGATTGAGAAACGGTGAAGAATGGACGGTCGGAATGGAGCGGTGACGGTGAAGCGAGAGGAAGTTAGTTAATGCGAGGGTCTGGCAATTTGCGAGAAACATTAATGGGAGTGGGGACTGGGGAGGGGCATTTAATCAAAAAAACAAATGATAGTGTGTGGAGGTTACGACTTACGAGTAATGTCAAAACGCAGCGTTTTATAAAAGTTCGAGGGCTCGTGTGAAGTGACTGTTTTGGCATTTTGGATGCTTGATGGGGTTCGTGGCATTGGGTATCGGCGTCACTTTTACTCTCAAGTAAGTCATTATATTATATTTTTGAGTAGTGATATATAGATTAAATGAAAATTAAAAAATGATAAAATCATCTTTAAAATAATATCATTTTCGTTTTTTAATTTTATTTTATTTTTAATTATTATCAAAATAATGTCATTTTGATGATAATTTTATCTCAGTTAATTCTATTTTAATCTCTTTAACATTTTCTTATATTTTTAGGAGAAGCACCAGAGAAACAAATAATTGTTGAATTGTATAGTACTCTTTCGAGTTTCGACTATTGATATAAGTTTCTAATTTACTGCTTGATATCACATATAACAAATTTAGAGTAGATATGAAACTACATGCAACTACGAGTTCAATAAGATTCATAAGGTTCCAAGTTTTTTTACATGTCCTCAAAGATGCTTTGTGTTTCTAATTAATTTAATAAGGAGGTCAAAACAAAAGCTGATTAAAATAGCATGAGCATTACATCACCCCCAAAGGAAAAAATTAGTTTCACCTACGCTTTCATGACACGATCAATATGACAAAAAGTGAACCACTCGTACCTATATTATAATCTCAAACTCTTAAGATTTGTCCATTAGGCTTGTAATTAGGGACGGTAAAAATTTACGTGAGAATAAGAGTCCGCGGTAGTCCATAATATTAAAATAGAGGTAAAAATTAGACCATGGAACTTGGTACGTTATTTTTTTTTTAAGTCCGTTAATTGGATGGATTGATTTTGGGAATTGGAATCCCCATTCCAATAGAGGTAAAAATTAGACCATGGAACTTGGTACGTTAGGAATACGTACGGATAAATTTTTTGTACCATTTGATTGAACGGATTGAGTAAGGATATTGACATACCCTCATCATATCCGACTCATTGCTATCACTACTGATAATTTAGTCGTACTCAAGCTTGATGAAGATGTGAGATCAAGCACCCACAAGCTCAAGTTCCATTATCTCAAAAAATTATAGAATGGGTAGTAGTTCTAATACAAGCTGGAAGACTTGGAGTGGCAAGCAAAATGGCAATGTTTTCAAGAGCATCCCAACTAATAAGAGGACTTTGATTTATGAAGCAATAAACATATGCAGTAGTAGGTTCATTTCTTTGCCAATAAATGCCTCTCTTTTTAGATGATTTGCAGCACTCACATGATCAAAATTGTCACAACAAACTCATCGACATTGTAAGTTATTAATAAATAATGTTAGGAATGATAGGAAGAGAAAACTATAATAGTAGTACATGGCATTTAAGTTGTTGCGAATTTATGATTAAGCTATTAATTGAACAAATAGAAATCAAGGAGAATATCCATTATTTACAAGCATTTTTTGCCACGTAAATTAGCACAACAAACTCATATATGTCTTTTAAACTTGCAATTTTCATTTTTGTTTGTAAAATATCCTCCATATAGAGACTGATAATTTTTTTTTTCAAGATGGGTTGATTTTTTGTCTATTTCTTTTAGAATTTGAACAAGAGTGACCCTTTAAAGAAAAAAAATTATAAATTATCTGGCAAGCCTCTACATGTAAAGACTCCGATAAGAGATGATTGCGTAAATAATCTATTCTAGTACACTTATCCATGGTATCTAATGTTAATTTGTTTTAAACAGGTCATAATCTTGAATAAGATACAACTCAAAATCTTAATTCAATACTAAATTTAAGGTGAATAAAAAACTTACTAAAATTTACATGAAAAAAATGAGAATTAAAAAAATAAAAATTTCTGACCGTCTAGCTTCGTTCAAGGATAACAGGAAAAATTCCCTACATACAATCAACTATCTAACATGTAAAATTTGTTTGATGATGGGGGATTAATACGTAAGTGTTTGCGCAATTTTCTACGCGCGCGGAGAAAGAGAAACGTGTAAGGTTCAAACCTCCAGAGACAAAGTCCCAGCAATGGGTGTTTGATTAAGTGAATAAGCTTCCAAGGGGCGCAAGCACACAAATTACAGTCCTAAGAATTATGAAACTAAGAAATAAAAAATATGTTCGTTTGAGTCTTCATTTGATCGAGCTTTTTTCTTCACATAAGTGAGCCTTTTATGGTGGAATTTGTGAACCGCTTGGATAGTTTCAGTCCTTAACTTCCTTGTAACTGCCTGGTCGTGCCTCCAAGTCCATAACTTCCTTGCAACTGCCTGATCATGTCTCCAACCGTTGAATTGTGCGCCATAACCGCTCGATTGTGGAGGGAAAAACTGCCCAACTGCTGTAATTTTGGGATCATATGTTCGGTCGGTCTGAATCCTCTGTCGTTCTAATCGTTGTTTCGGTCGTCATAATTGCTCTGATCGCTCTTCCCCTCGTCGCCCTTCTTATTCTTGTTTTTTCCCTTCATTCATTTGCCTTAGGGCGATTTTGCTCTAGGGCGACTTTCTTATGTCAAAAATTGTCCCCCAAATTCACCTTGATTGAATTGGAAATGAAATAGAGGTGAATTTCTTCATGTCAGGGTGATGGGTGTCGGCCTATAAGTCCTCATGTTACGACACTTGTCTAGGACGACTTTATAATTTCTTCCTCATTCTGCACTTATTGGGGACTTGTGCTCTTTCTACTCGTTCGACTGTCTTAATCGAAGATTGGCGCTCGTTCGGATGCACTAATTGCGGACTGGCGCTTTTTCTTCTTGTTTGGGGGAGGCCGTTGCACTGATTGAGGACTGGCCCGATGGGCATCCCTTTTCGTCCTCAGCTAACTGGTTACCCGATCGATATCTCAGTACATGTAATCTGCAAAATCGGGGGTGCAGTACCTTCCCACAGAGGAACTCGGTTAGCCGCTGTCAACGGATGTAACCTATCCACAACGTTACGTTCCATTTTACAACTCAACCGTGTGGGATGGCCGTTGGCTAACCTTCTTACATTCCATTTCACAACTCACTAAAAAAGCTTTTGTTTCCGACAACCCCTTTTATATACAGAGTTTTCTTTTTCCGGCTTTGCTATACTCCTTCTGTTCCTTCCTCCCTCCATCCATTCTGCTATTGTACTATTCACCATCCTACGGTCCCTACCTCTCACTATCGTCTGGAAGTTGTTTTTCGTCGGTTCCTCACAGACGGTGCCGAATGTTGACGACTGATTCTTGTCTCAAGGGTTATATGGGAATGTCATTCTGGAAGAGGTTACACGCTGCCATTCGAAGCCTTCCCTTTAAACCTCCCCTTCATATACTTCCAAAACATGATATTGTTCTCATTTGCAATGTTTTCCATGTGCAACCTGACCGATTGACGGGTTCTCTGCCCTAAGCCTGACTTTGTCGAAAGTAGCCTGCAGTCTGATGATTTTATCACATCAACTCTGCTTTCTATTCTGCCACACGCAACAATAATGGTGTCAGCCTGGACGACGCCTCTCGTGTTGACACGTGTAAATGAAAATCATAGATTCTCGGTTTTCGTCGGTTGCCAAATGCTCGGCTAGATACGTTGTTGAGCTCCCCAAAATCATTTCTGCCCTGGCCCGAGTTGGTCTTGAAAAGTGTTTGGCCGATCTAGTGAAAAATTGATGCTGAGAGAGCGGCGGAACCTGACTTATGAAAGAGTTGCATGATGAGCTTCAACAATTTTCGGCCAATAATTGTGTAATAACGTAGGACATTTCATTGTCCAGGTGTTGTCAGTGATCTTTGGCCGATTAGTAATTTCGTAATAAAATATGACGTTTCATCGCCCAGACGTTGTTCCTTTGAGGACGTTTTCGTCCTGTGTTCTTGTATTTCTTAGCTTTGTTCTTATTGCACATACATTACTTTTGTCGCGCTCCCATAATGAATTCGGGGTGGTAGCTGTCGGCTTACATATCCTCGTCCTGTAATTTGTTGGGCCGCCTTTTTCATTCCCGATACGAGCCCATCACTTCTGCAATAAATGCGCGACCTATCCCAACACGTTTCATCATGACGCCCATTAATGATCCGTTTTTCCCGTCATTTCAGTGTCTCCTTTCTTAACACGTCACTTCTAGGGTGACCCTTCATTCTTTTCATTTTCCCGCCGTTTCCATCCTTCGGCGATTCGCATTGCGACACATGTCCCAGGTTGAGCCTTTCGTCTGTGTATATAAGGGCTCAACCTACTCTGGTTTTCACTTTACTTTCCACCCTTTTTAGCAAATTTCCTTTCTTTCTTACTTTCAACCTTGCATTAATGGCGTCTTCTTCTTCTGCCCCAAAAACCAGCTCCTCAACTTTTGGTGATTATTGGATGGTACTGGACGATTCTTCTGTAAGTACTTTCGGTGTTCATGTCCTCAATGAGAACTACGACCAGTGCACTATGGGCCCTGTTTTTATCAATGACGATGCTATTGCCACAGCCCCGATGGCCCAACAGTTTCCTTTTACTTCTAGTCTCCTCTTTTTAGAGCCACTAAATGTTTCTCCCCTGGCTCAATCCAATCCTATCCGCACATGGCCTAAACACGACTATGCTTTTGAGACTTGGTTTCAACGTATGCTATTGCATATGAAGACCCGTACTTTTCTTGAGGAACATGGCTTCCTTTCTTTTATCGAATTCTAATTGGCCTTGCCCTCTTTTGACCGAAATCTGTTCCTACTTCCCTACTCTTCTGGTCCACTAAATACAACGCCTTCATCTTCCCAGTTGGTCCTTTCACCATTACTCTTCGTGATATCAGCACTCTTACTGGGTTGGCCCCTCTAACTGCGACCATCTCAGCCTACACGACCTTTCATTTCCTCCCACCTCCAATGGACTCTTTATCCTTTTCGTCCTACTCCGCTTTCCTCTGTACCTATTCCAAATCGGCTGGTCCAGTATCAATGTTGGAGCGAACGGCCTTCCTTCATTATTGGCTTTGAAAATATATCATTTGCGCACCAGTCAAAAACTCGTGACGGGTTACCTCCCCATCTCTTCTGACCTTGCCATCGGTCCATTCTTTCTTTGACCATTTTTTGCCACCGGGTCGGGAGAGATTCTTTTCTCTGCCCTATATGTGAGTATTTTCAGCCATTCCTCTTTCTTCCAAATCTTCGGAGTCGGCGGGGTCAAAGAAAACAGCTGAGGCAGCCAACCCGAAGAAAACCAAACAAACCAAAAGGAAACAACCTTCTCCTAGCCATAGCTCTGACTCAGACGTGCCGCTCGTACGTCGCCATAAGGTATGATCTGAAACTCTCGTCCTTTTTATACGTCGGTCTGAGGCAACCTGATGTCTTATAAGTTTTTATATTGTGTAGGTGTCTAGATCGGAGCCACCTTCTGCCGTGCCCGAAACAACCCAAGCTCCGGGGCCTGAGACTTCTATGGTCGAGGGTCCATCCGAAGAAGCTGACCCCAATCGTGGATGACGATGAAGCAGTTGAGGCTCCAATCGTGGAACAACCGCCAGAAGAGGGCGAGACGGTTGTTACCGCTGCTTCGTCCCGAGCCGACCAACAAGGTACGAAGCCATGTATAGAATTTGGACGCTCGCGTCCAAGTGTTGATGAAATTTTGAGAGACCATCCGTTATTCGAGTCCCTCTCTATGGACAATCATGTGCCTATTGTGTAGGACCCGGATGACGAGCCTGATGTGTCTGAACCTATTTGGCCGGATGATGAGCCACTTTGGCGTCATCTCAAATAGTTTTACCCCTTAGTGCGCAGAATGGCTGCCACATGGCTTAGGGGAAGTTATAGGGATGTAGACGGCCTTTTTAGTTTGGCCGAATTGGAGCTGTTAGAGGATGCATGGTCTATGTACAAAGACGATGTACTTCGTCGTATTTATGAAGAAATGGAGGTTGTTTATATTTCTGATTCTTCCGATTCTGATTCTCCTACAGATGCTCAGCCTACAACCGTACCACAACAATCGTCGCCACATGCAGCATCTCCGGACTCCTCAGCGCAACCAACTTCGGCCTCTGGACAGCCGTCGTCCTCTTCTCTCCCGCCCACTCATACTCGGGCGATGTCTCATGTACCTTTGGCGCATGAAGTTTCTATGTCTGACCAGCCGTCATCTCCGACTTCTCACTCCCCAAATTATCGGCCGACAGCTTCTGTTTCTCCAGCTCAACCATCTGTTGTTTCTGAACGGCCATTGTCTCCCGCTCACTCAGTCCAATCTCTATTTGTTGTTTCTGAACGGCCATTGTCTCCCGCTCACTTAGTCCAATCTCCTAGGGAAGAACCGGTATTGCCACTGGAAACCCCTATTGCTGAGCCGTCTAGTTCTGTTCGTCGGCCCGAAATTGTAAGTGATTTCTCCTTATGTCTCCTTTTCCTCTTCTATTCTTGTTCGATTACTAACTTTGGTTTTTTGTAATCAGGCGTCGGATCAATTTTTACAGTCGGTCCAAGATATTTTGAGCGATTTGGATCAACTAGCTTCTGCTTCGTTCTTGCCTCCCTCATCTCCGGCCCGAGCTTCATCAGATGTGGAAGCCCTTAAGGAGGTTCTTGGCCAATATACAACATTCATGACAAATGATATTGTTCAAGCTGCTCTACCAGAGAACGTGCTGAAATTAGACAAAGCTTCCTCCGAGCTAGACCGATTGCTGGGTCTTCCTGTTCTACCCATTTCGGTTGATAGTCGACTCGCCCTCCAAGACCTACAGAGCAAGGTCCTGGCCCTTATTCTTCGTTATCGCACCACACAAAGCCAGAAGGTCGGGCTGCGCGTATTCATAAACAAGAAAGACGGGCTTCGATGTGCTATTGATAACCTTCGACATACTATAAGGGAATCTACGGACGACATGGTTATCAAAGAGTCTTTGCTGCTGGACTTAGAACGAAAATTACAAGATATCCAGCGTCAAATAGAGGAAAGCAGCATGAGGAGAGATGCCAAGAAAAGAGGATTAGCTTCTCTGGTAGCTGAGGCCACTTCCACTATGGCCGAGTTCAAGGACCTGGCCCAGGTTGATTTTGAAAAGGGCCTGGCCGATTTGATAAGGGCCAATGCAAAAATGCAGACAGAATGGCGGACCCTGGGGGAGAGGTTCTCGTATCTGAAGGATTCGCCCGACGAGCCTCAACGACCTTCGGCCAATCAATAATTATGTAAAGTTGTAGGACGTTTTGTCGTCCAAATATTGTATTTTTGAGGACGTTTTCGTCCTGAGTTAATGAAAGTACATTATTATTTTACTGAACTTTGTCCTTATTGCAAAGACATTACATTCTCAAGCTCCCATAATGAGGGCATATATTTTTTTAGGTATTTGCCATTTATCGCCCTAATATGCACTTTTCCATTTAAATCTCTTAAATGATAGGCCGCGTTTGGCAATACATCTTTTACCTCGAATGGGCCTTCCCAATTAGGCGACCATTTGCCATATGCTGGATCTTTGGAATCAAGTGACAATATAGTTTTCCATACTAATTCGCCTTTTCTGAACGATTTAGCCATAACTTTCTGATTATATTCCTTGGCTATTTTTCTCTTTTGTGCCTCCAAACGATTTATGACGTCGCATTTAATATCGTCCAATTCTAACAAATTCTGGATCATTGCTTCGCTATAGTCCTCCTTTGTTAATTCTTTTTGTAGCATCACCCTGGTGGACTCAATATTAATTTCAACTGGCAGTATGACCTCTTGACCATATACTAATTGAAATGGTGTGACTGAGGTACTCGTTCGCGGTGACGTTCTATAGGCCCATAGAGCTTGACTCAAATATTCGTCCCATTGCCTGGCATTGTCTGTTACTATTTTTCGAATCAACCCTTTAAGGGTTTTATTGGACGATTCTGCTTGACCGTTTGATTGAGGGTAATATGGGTTGGTGTTTACTAGCCGGATTCCATATTCGGCCAGGAAGCTTTTTACCCTCTCGCCATTTAACGAAGTACCATGGTCCACCATTATTGTTTGTGGTATACCGAATCGTTGAATGATGTGCTCCTTTATGAACTTAATGACTTGCTTTTGAGAGATTTCTATTACTGGAATAGTTTCCACCTATTTGGTAAAGAAATCTGTGGCGACAATAACGAAGGCATGTCTCTTGCTTGAAGCAGGATATATTTTTCCTATCAAATCTATCGCCCATCCCATGAATGGCCATGGTTTAATGATAGGGACCATTTCGGTTGTTGGTGCCCTCTGGATGGGCCCGTGCTTCTGACAAGCGACGCACCCCTTAGCGTACGATATGCACGACTCTCCCATTTTCGGCTAATAATAGCCGCTCCGTATAATCAACCATCTCAGCTTTATCCCGGTCTGATGAGCCCCACAAACACCCTCGTGTATTTCAGCCATAATATTTTTGGATTGCGATGACCCTACACATTTCAATAATAAACCGTCTTGGCGTTTTTTATATAACACATCTCCTGATACCACGTAATTCAAGGCTATGAGTTTCAGCCTTCGATCTTTCCCATTTTCGGGCTGTTTTAGAAATTCTTTGATCTCTCTTCTCCAATCGTCCACATCTTAGACTTCGATAGTCGTGACATCTATCACCCTCTTTCGTCTCATCAGGGCTAGCTTGACCTCTTCGCTCCTATATACACCATCTACGCTTGTTTGCTTATATCTGGAGGCTACTTGGGCCAAGTTATTGGCCACTGCGTTCTTCGCCCTCGGAACGTGTTCTAACTCTGCATAGTCAAATTGATCTAGCATCTCTTTAGCTACATCTGATAGTGCCATGATTGATGGGCTTTGGCACTTAAAGGATCCTGTTACCTGTTGGATTATTAATTGCGAATCTCCTCTAATGGACACGTGTGTCACTCCCATATTGAGGAGCATTTCCAATCCAAATACCAAAGCCTCGTATTCGGCCTAGTTGTTGGTGCAATATTCGTCCAACCTGACCATAAAACGGAATGATTCTCCCAGTGGACTGACCAAGGCTATCCCTATTCCTGCTTATTCATCGTGGTAGATCCGTCGAAATACATCGTCCATGGTTTCAAATTGCATTCATTTAGTTCCATTGCCATTTCTCTAATGGTACTTAAAACGGGTGATCAGCTAAGAAATATGCTAAGGCTTGATTCTTAACAGCCTTTTGAGGTTCGTGCCGAACATCGAATTCTGATAACGATAATGACCAGAAACCAACTCTTTAATGCAAGATAGGATGAGAGAACATGTACTTTATTATATTAACTTTAGTGATCAAGTCCACTGTATTCTGCCTTAGGTAGGCTCGTAATTTAGTACATGTAAAATATAAAGCCAAACATAATTTCTCCATTGGAGAATAATTACATTCATAATTCAACAATTGTCTGCTGATGTAATAAATGGCTCTTTCAACGTCCATGTCGTCGTCTTGCGCAATCATCCCAGCTATGGATTGCTCCTCTACTATATTTACAGCTTTATTGGCCGTCCTGGCGCGGGGGTACCATCACTGGCGGCTGCGATAAATATTTCTTCAGGCTTTCGAAAGCCTTTTGATGTTCTTCGTCCAGACGAATTCGTCATTGTCCTTCAGCCTCAGTAGAGACGAGAACACTTTAGTTTTCCCTGCACAGTTGGAGATAAACCGTCTTAAGAAATTGATTTATCCTAAAAATCTCTGCAACTTTTTCTTATTTCGGGGTGGTTTGGCCTCAGTGATTGCCTGAGATTTATTAGAATCAATCTCAATCCCCCATTGATGCACTAGAAAGCCCAGGAAGTTTTCTGCACACACCCCGAAAGCACATTTGGCAGGGTTCAACTTATAGTGAAATGTTCATCCATAGTCACAGATTTAGCCACTATATTGTCTACATAGACCTCTACAAATTTTCCGATCATGTCATGGAAAATCATATTCATGGCCCGCTGGTAAGTAGCCCCAGCATTTTTTAGACCGAACGACATCACCACCCACTCATAACATCCCAAAGAACCTGGACACCTAAAGGCCATTTTATGTATATCGTTTTCAGCGATGTAGATATGGTTATAACTGTTGGGGTTTTGGGCATTGAGGCGCAGCGGAAGCGCGGGTCCGGGCGATATCGTATTTTAAAACTTTTTCAAAATACCGAATAAATTATTCAATATCTAATATGATAATTTATTCATATTTCGCCTAAACCTATTTATTCAACATCATATATTAACATAATATAGTTGAAAACTCGCGAAACTTTTACAAAAACTGATTTTCCGCAAAATTGCCTAAAACTCGTTTTTGACCGAACCGACTACCCGACACTTATGGAAACTGCCCAGGTCAGCTCCAATAGTGTCAGGGCAGTTCACGGACTGCCCGAAAAGTGACGGAATCACTGTTTTCACAGCCGTCACTCGGTTGGCTCAAAATCCACCCGGTAACGCCGTTTTTGGCCGTTTTCGCTTATTTCAAGTTAGAAACACTTTCCGGAAATTGTGCCAACTCCCAAAACAAATACAATACATTCATATGACATCAAAATCATCACATAATTTCCATCTTTGGTAGATCTGATCTGCAAACAGAAATTACCAATTTTCAAGCTTTTAATCCAAAATTTCAAGATTAATCAAATTAATCAACACACCAAATCAAGTAACAACACAAATGAATCACTCTAGAACAATTCTAGGCATAATAAGAGTGGATATTACACTCTAATAGGGAAAAAAATCTTTCCTACAACAATTGATTAAATTGGACAATTATTACACTAATTATTTCCAAAACTACTTCACACATGCCTTACACTTCCAATTCTATCAACCATCAACAAAAGCCCCAATTTTTCAGAAATTAAAGAACCCTAGATCATATCTAGCAACTCAAGAATAATAAAATAAATTTCTAAGCCAAGGGATTTAATGAATTACCTTTAATCCACTTGATTCCAAAGTTTTTTTTTCTTGATTTTTCTTTAATTCTTCATGGATTTTTGAAAACAATTTCCAAACCCATTTTTGGAGTGCTTCACTTCAATGGTGGCTTCAAGTGATGAAGAAAATAAATTTTCTCTCACTTTATATATAAAAAAACGAAATTGAAGGCTATGGGCATTTTTGTCCTTTAAAAATTTTCAAATAAATTAATATATATACTTTATATAAGCAAATCAAATTTTCACACATATAAAGTATAATTATTACATGCCAAATATTCCTATTAAATCTCACCAAATATCAATCATTTATGATAAAGATTAAAACTTTTAATTATTTAATTATTTAACAATTAAATAACTAAATAATTAATTAACAACCATTTATGTATTTTTATTTACATTAAATAATAAATACATATATTTATGGCATGTGTCAAAATCTCATTTGACGAATAATTAATGTGTATCTAATCGTATTATGTATCAAATACAAACACAATAATTATTTGCGGACAAAATCCCTTAATTGCATGTGTTGTCGTTTAACGATTAAACAATCTGAATTAACTCATTTAATCTGGTGAAATATTATGAATAATTCGTATTATTCATATAGAGTTGCCCAAGTGCTCAACGAGTACACTTCATATTGCGGGACTCTCTAAGTTTAGGTTTATCCGTCAGGAAATCAAATTTTGTATCCATAATCCACCCACTCATGGATTATGACGACCACAATAATCTCGCTAAACTATACAAGCTGAGGTCATAGCATACATATAATCCCTCCGTCACAGGCCATCCATATTATACCTGGGATATAGATCAGAACGTCAAATCTGTTCGGTATAAACAGTCGACTTTCAATTTACGATCTCTAAATAACACTCGGAACTGTTTTCCGACGTTATACCACGGCCATGGATTTACTAGATCGTAAACACGTGCTGGATGCCGATGCCCTGTACACAGGACTGACTGATCCTATCTTGATACGCATTGGATATCATGAGCATCAGTCCACACCCAACGAACAAGCGGAGGTCTGATCATGAATAGATCATTGACGTGACTGCCATCAAAGTGTGGAGGATAACTCATATATCCCACTGTGGTATCTCAAGTCTAAGGACCACTGTGCTCGCTCAACTCGAGAAGGTTCCTATTGACGTTGGTGTACCATCTATTAGGAAACCTTCAGTGAGTCGTTCAGTGTCTTTTCAAATAAACACCTACATGTCTATACGAGTCTCCCTAGACTCATGGTTCACTGGGATAAACCATCGGACCAAGTCACGATATACGACATGTACTAGTCTCAGCGGATTTTACTAACCGACCCGTGTTAGCAAATCTTGACCAGGAACTTTATTTAAGGATATACATCTTATGGTGCACTTCCCAATGTCAATTACAAACTATGTTGTAATTGCGCACTATATCGTAAATCATAGGGTCTTTGTCTAATATACACGTATCACTGAACCAGATTTAGTTTCGATCTAATCATAATCAGATATCTAATCATGATTAGATCAAATAAGCGTATAAAAGACAAGGGTGCTACCACTAAAATTAGTAATATTATGGAAAATGAAACTGTTCGTATTTATGAATAGAACATAAATAAGATCCGGATTGGCACTCTAAGCACCAACCCTAACAATTTCTCCCACTTGCTCTAGTGCCAATCCTCAGTATCATATACACCTCTCAATGTGTACCACATACTGTGGCCCTCAAGAGCTCACCTTGCACTCAAAAGGTAGGCAACGACCAATAAGCCTGCTGTACAAATCGAGTCTGTCCAACAAACCCAATCATTTTCCTTAACCAGCATCATTCATATTTTGTAGAATCCAAATTCCACATCAATATGACTCAGAAGCTATATCAGTTTGGTGTTGTAGCTACCGAGTTGTCTAATGTATTTATAGATCAAATCCAAATACTATAAGACAACCACCTGCTGAGTTGTCTAAGTATATATGGATCAAATCCAAAATACTATAAGACAACCACAAGCACAAAACTAATATCAACACTTCTAATCAATGAGGTCACTATGCAGACTTCATAAGTTGCAACTGATTCCACTAATTCAGTAGAATCAACGGTGACACTCCCACTGCGTCTTTTCTTACTTTATATGACATAGACTATCTAATGTCATAATTAGGATCAAAACTAATCTGACACCTTATGGTTGCAGAATAAATTCTCCATGAATAAGAAACATGTTCTTAATATCTCAAAGATCACAAAGAACATGTTTCAAGATCCATCTTATGGTCTGTAGCATATCAAAATAACTCGTAACAATTACGATTAAATCGATATCTTTAATCGCACACAATATAACATCCATCACGCCATCATCCTATGATGCACAAGATTGACTAGACATTCTAATCAATCTATCTTTCGACAAAGGTATCATCCTCTACGAAAGATGAATACTATATATATAAAAGACACATTAACAGTCAAACAGTTATAGTAACTGTCATACAGATAGTCTTATTGTGTCATTTATTAGATCATATCTAATACGCGACTAATGGGAATATCTCACAAGTCTCTCAGTTTTATATCTTATATAAAACTTTATATCAAATATAATAGTGACTGCTCTCACTGCTTACACGGAGAAAAGAAGACTTATGATATATAATGCTAGAAAGAAATTTGTATGCTCCCACTGACCCTACTGACAAATACGTATTCTCTATACTTCGATAAAATCAGAGAATCTGAGTGATATCAAAAACAGAGAACAAGGATTTCCGGAGAGCTTATCTGAGTCTACAATAGGCTCTATAAGCGAGTATATCAAATTGTGATCTTAGCATA